>CM021100.1:882426112-882669921 GCA_007115665.2 Sequoiadendron giganteum | reverse complement strand
CACTTCACAACACCTTAGTAAAACACCATTAGATTATTGATGAATTGCAAGCTTACAAGGCTGAATCAAGGTAAACAAGGCAAAAATCCAATGGTAAAGGCCAAAATGAGTGAAAAAGTGCCAAGCTATACACTTTTTGGCGACACATTTAGCCCCCACTTTAGTGAGAGTATGAACATTCTTCATATTCACGCTAAATTAGTTGAATCATGCTTGTTGAGAGGGATCTAGCGTGCTCATGATAGTAAGATGAGATGAATCATGATCAAGAGGGATGAGCAAGCCCCTAGGATCAAGATCCCATGGCAAAATAAATATAAGTGTGAAATATCACAGAAAGAGTGATGTGAAAGGGTGGGGAAAAGTTAGATCAAGCTTCGACCATTTGTCTAGCTAGTTGTGGATTAGATCTAGGTTGTTTGTTTGAAAAAGGAAAGGGGGTACCCACTCTGGGCCAATGAAATTTTTGGTTTTTCACCAGGTGAGAATACCAAAATGTGGTGAGAGACACATACACTCAGTTGATATGTGCTCAGACACACAAGGGTGGCTATGGGGAAAGTCATGCCACTAGTTGGCCTTCCCGCTCAACCATACTAAATTTGTACTGCCTAACAACTTTGATAAGGTGCCACAAGGACGGGGGTGCGGTTCATGAGACAAGAAAAGCCTTGGATGCTTAGAACCCATGAATAAGTGAAAGATAACACCAGAGGCATGCAAGCTGTGTTATGCAAGGTGGCCATGTATGCAAGGTGCAAAATGACAAATGCAAAAAGGTAAAATGCAAAAGGGATGTTCGAAGAAGTCTTGTTTAGTTCATGCAAGGTCTTTGACTTAGGGAAAATTATGTGTAATGTCTCCAAGAGAGGAGCAATCAAAGGATAGAAAATTCCCAACTTAGGGGATGTAGTGCGTTGCATCAAGCCACTAAGAGGAATGTAATATGCTAGGATAGGACACTGTCATGAAGGGCATTACACCCAATGTCATCCACCAAGTGAGAGACTCATCGTATGAAGTGATAAGGCTACACTAAGAAACAAGCAAAAGAAAAATCCAAAAGGAAATAGTGCTAGTGTATGCCCCCACTTTAAAGGAATTGGTACACATGTTTTGTGATAAATTTATTTAAAGTAGAAGAAGGCATGAGAGGGTAAGTATGTCACATGCAAGCCAACTTAAGACATGTCGTCCACATCCCAAGCTTGCTCTTGTATGTTCATGAGAGGTGAACACTAGTCAAAAGAGGCAATGACAAGTGACATACAAGGAAAAAGGCTAGTCAACTCCTTTGCCCCCACTTAGTGCAGAGAAAAGGTGAGCCTGGTATGGATGAGGGTATGCTGCTCCTCGCAAGGGATGCAAAACATGCAATAGTGAGTGTGTTATGACCCTACAACTATTACATGGAAAGGAACAATAACTAATGTTATTTATGTGGGTAAGGGAACAAGGTTTCAAAAAAGTTAACCTTGATGGTATAGAATTTGCAATATATGTGAGTAAGGTCCTTATAACTTGGGTGATATGAGATGTTGTTCTTAGGTGGGTGAAGGAGGAGAGAATTCTTAGGAGATCCAATAGTATATGGGGATCTAATGAACACTTTCATATGTATAACCTATGTGGGCTTGGGTTGATGTATCTCAAGGAAATGTTCAATTGAGTATCAGGTTTGTATTAGCTCCCAAGGAAGACATATGACTATTGCTTGAGAGGAGTGCAACCATGTTGTTGTTTTCTTCCACCATGATACCTTCCCAAATAGGAGAGTTTGTAGGAGAACTACAAACAAGATATTCATTGTTTGGTTCTACACTATTGACTTCATCATAAATAAGGGAATGATCTATGGTTGAAGTTTCTTGTTCCATCATAATATCTTCTTCACAAAGAGGATAGATATTACAATAGGGGGAAAGTAAATTGTTGTGAGTATTGATGGTTGAATTATTTTCCTCTAAGGTGTCATTCTCTTGTGTTATATTATCTATCCTAAGAGGAGACCTTGTTGGAAAGTGATAAACAAGTTTATCACATGGCATGATTAGAGTTGGTAAATTAGCTTCATCACTCATAGGGTAAGCATTAAGAGAATGATACCTAGGAATTAGAAGGTTATCAATGATTTTATGGTTTTGTTCAAATAGACCCTTCCAAATGTGAGGAATATTAGGAAGGAGGGAAATAATGTTATAACTCTCAATCATTAGGGTTCTTGATACTAACCATTATCACAAATAGGGGAGGTGTTGGGAGAGGATGGAAGACTAGGTAAGGTAGTAACCATGATTTTAGCTTCATGTGTTATAAGTTCTTGGAAATATGGAGGAAGAGGAAGAAAAATATTACCATCATGATATTCAATAGTTGTGTCTTATTTCATCAAGATAAGTTCATCACCAATGGGAGAGATATCAGGAGAAGAATGATTATGAGTATCATGATTATCACTATTGGTATCCTCATCGGTCAAAGCTTTAGTGGATGAACTATAAGAGATGAAGTCAGCAAGGCCTTCATATAAAATGTATAATTAATCACTACTAAAGGGCTTAAGAAGGGTGTGAGTGGGTTCTTGTGATGTTCTTAAAGTTGTGTTTTTGTTTTCTACAAAATTTGATTTAAATGTTTGAGCAACTAGTGTAGAAAATTAAAATTGTAAAAGTCTAATTGCCATGAATATAATACAAGATATGAAAACTTAAAATGTAATGTAAATTTACATAGAATGAAATGAAACTTTCTAATTTAAAACAATGTAATTTACTGATTTTACTAAAAATAAAATGTTGTGATTCTAAAGTGAAATTTAAGCAATGCATGAAAGGAGCTAATCTAAGCTAGATTGAGTAAAATGCATGTAACAGAAAGACAACCCACTGATATAGAGAGATAAAGGGAGAAAACAGAAGCCTAAAAATAGAGTTTTCAGCTCTGTAAAAGGCTATTTCAAAGGCCTAAAGGGACTAGGTCGCCCAAGATGGCGACCTAGTCCTCCTAGTGATTTTTTTGATATTTCTTTGATTTTTTAGTTTGATTTTGATGGTGTCGGGGTTGTATGATGTAGACCTAAAATAAAAATGAATAATTTTGATGACTTTGAATGAGTTAATATGCAAAAATACAATCTAAATGCAATTTTCACTAATGCAAAAATTTAAAGCCCTAGAATGCAAAGTAAACAATGCACAATGCAATGCTATGCAAACCTAGGATGAAAATGTAATCCAATTCAGAGACAAGGGGAGTCAAAAGTCCGGTTCACCAAAATGAACTGCCAAAAACATAAGCTTACCAGGGAAAGAGGATTCCCTTACTAGGCTATTAGGGTTTTTCACTCTAAGAGCACTTGGTTTGGAAATGGCTCTCTTTCCTGACTAGGTAGATATGTTTAGGGATAAGTTAATTCAAAAAGGGGGGAGGGATTTGATGATGGTTGTGAATGTGTCTATGTAGTGTGGCTAAAACTAAAAGTAAAATGATGATAAACTAATCTATGAAATGCAAACAAAGAAATGTAAACTAAAAGTAAACTATCTAGCCTATATGTCCTAAATGAAAGAAATACTAAAGCGAAATGAGAGAGTTGAGGAATTATGCACTTGGGTATTGGATGTTGCACATGGCTGGCCCTAGAATCTTCTAGAAATTGTTTGGAATCTTCACAGGGACATTCTCGCTAGGTTGGGCGACCTAGTCCTCTTGTCGAGAAAAACTGTCGGAATAGGTTTATGTGAAATGGGTGCCCAGAAATATGAAAATCCCCGAAAAACAAACTCAGAGGGACTAGGTCACCATTATGAGCAACCTAGTCCTCTTCTAGGATTTTTAGGACCTGAAAGTGGAGATTGGAGCTCTTGGTCCGCACTTTGGTTCTTAGCAGGTTTCTAGTTTAGACTCTACTTAAAATGAGGAGAGAGAGGCTTCCAAGTTGGAACTAGGGCTTTTTTTGACTTGAATGAAGTTGATGGGTTGAGAACATCTTCCAAGCACCTAAAACCTATATACAAAAAACTACAATCACATGAAAAGACCAAAATATTTATGGGGTTAGGAAATAGGGGTTTGCCTAAGTCAAACCCCTTTTTAGGTGATTAAACCCAAACAAAATGAAAGCAAAGAAAGCAAGATGGAATAATGAACTTGAATGAAACACTTACCAATCCTTTATTGATCTTGGTTTGCAACATGCATGAATCGGCTCTAGTGGAGATAGCTTGAAAACGCTAATGCTTGTATGATTGCTTGTGAAGTCTTAGATGCTTGATCACTTGAGAGGAGGTGTAAAACTGTGCTTGGGAGAGAGAAAAATGAAGGTGAAAAACCTTATTTGTACATGCTAAACCCTAATTTTCCTGAAAATGACTTATGATAGGCCAACCTTATGGTCTTGGGGGAAAATTCCTGCAAGTTTTATGTTTTACTTTTGAATTTTATGCCTAAAAGGACTAGGTTGCCCAAAGTGGCGACCTAGTCCACTTTGAAAAATCCAAGTGGTGGTCAGGAATTTAATGATGATTAAAAGTGTTTATTAGTTTTGCCTCCTAAAACACACTTGAATCGGGCCTAAAAGTATATTAAGGGGACAAAATTAGCATTGAAAAGGGTTAATTTAGGGGTGATAAGCCTAGATAACTATCAAAATGCATTAAAACACTTTACAACACTATTTCATAAGGCTTAGGAAGGTGTAAGAATGTATTATTTAGGTGAACTATGTTGAAAGGGTCTTAGAAAAGTGAGGAAATGCATTATAACACTTCACAACACCTTAGTAAATCACTGTTAGATTATTGATGAATTGGAAGCTTACAAGGCTGAATCAAGGTAAACAAGACCAAACTCCAATGGAAAAGGCCAAAATGAGTGAAAAAGTGCCAAGGTATACACTTTTTGGTGACATAATAACCTGGAGGTGAGTTTCCGTGAAGATGACAACATCGTAATGCAACTTTGGAACTTTGACAAATTTACACTCCAAGTGATATTCAAGTCTTCAACCTAGATCAACAAACATAAATTGACAAGATAAAAAAACTTCTTGATTATTAGTGAATGGGGGTTATCCTTGGTCAAACCCCTTGTTGGTAATTAAACCTTGAGATGAAATAGAAATGATGAACGAAATGGTGAATGAACAACATTTAATGCTACAACTCACCAAACCCTTGCAAAGGCTACAAACTTGTATGTAATGGCTACAATGGACATCGATCTTGAAATTCTTGGTAGATCTTGAATTGCTTGCTTTCTTATATCAAAACCCTACATCATAAATGTTAGCACAATAACACACATGATGCAAGAACAATCTTTGACATGATTCTTGAAACTTGATTATTGCTCCAATTGCTTGATGAATTTCTCTTGAATGTACTTGATGCCATAAATTTTCCTTAGAAATGAATACACATATTGCTAGATGAAAATGAAGAATGAACCTTGTATTTATACTTGTCTATGCTTAATATCCCAAACTCATATCACACCAAGATGACATATGAATTAAAAGAATAAAGGAGGTCAAATCCTGCCAAGATTTGAAATTAAATCCCGAAAATGACTCAAGGAGGAGTAAGACACGCTAGGTGGCATCTTAGTTCCAATTGATGAAACTTGGGGCTTAGAAACCAAAATGGGTCCCAAAATAGATACCTCAAAATTAGGGTCCCAGGACCTCGGGGGGACAAAGATGCCCTTCATGGCATTTTAGTCGCAACCAAAAATCAAGGACATGGCAATCAGAGTCATTAGGATATCACATATGCATTGGAGAATGTCAAGATTAACTAGAAAAATATGTGATTCATAGGGCTTGTGGACATAAAATAGGAAAAATTAAGCCATAAAGAAGGATAAATAAAGCAAGGAAGGACCAAACAAGTGTGAAAATGCAAGGGTACATGCATTTTACTACACTACATTTACCCCCCACTTTAGTGAGAGGATGAACTTGTTCAAACTCACACTAAATTATCCAACCATGCAATCAAGAAGGTTTCAAATGCACAAATGTTAGTAAGATAGGATAAGAACAATCAAGAGGGTGGCCAAACCCCAGGATTATGATCCTGTGGTGAGCCAACATAGGTACAAAGGAACACACTTGCAGATGATATATGAAGCCAAAATTAGATTGAAAACATACACCATCAAAGAAAACAAAAGGAAAAAGGAAAATAAATTGCAATAGATCAAGCTTCGACTAGTCATCCAACGCGGTGGACCATGTCTAGGCTTGAAGATGATTTACAAGTGGAATGTGTTGTCCACTATGCAAAAAGAACACATGCTCACGAGGGCTAGTGGGAACTAGAAATATCCACTAGGTGAGCCCCATGACTATGATAAGGACAAAAGGAAAATGCACGCTCACACGAGCTAGTGAAGCTAGGTGTTCACCAAGTGAGCCCCAAGGGGGTCCATATCAAATCCATACCTCCATTACTTTAATAAAGACAAAAGGAAAAATTCAATGTGATAAGAAAGAAAGAATATGTTCAAAGGAATTTTTCTTAGTTCATGTGATGTCTTACTCTTAGTGGACATCATTCCTAATGTCTCCAAGAGAAGACCAGTCAAAGGATAAAAGATTCACCTCTTAGGGGATGTAGTGTGTCACACCACCACTAAGGGGAATATAATATGCTGAGATAGGTCACACTCTTGAAGGAAATTATTACCAATGTAATGACAAATAGGAAAACACATCGTATAAAGAATGAAAATCACATCAAGGAACATGGAAAAGAAAATGCAAATGAAATCAAGATAAAATAATGCCAATGTATGCCCCCAGTTTAAAGAAACTACTAACACCATGCTGTGAGTAATTACTTTAAAGTAGATAAACATGGAAAAGAAAATGAAAAACAGGGTTGCCCCCCAGAAACACATAAGGGATGTATGGATTTTGGGTCACTATTTGTCTTTTCTGCAAAGATATTAGAGAGCTCAAAACTGTCATCATTCCCCAAATAAACGTAAAACTAAAAGAATGACACAAAGAGAGAGAAAATAAAGAAAATCCCTTTGGATCAACATGGAAGAGACATAGGGTGTATCGACACCTTGCATCATCCCAAAAAGGAAGACACAAAACAAAAGGAAAAAAGAAAAGAAAAACCTTTTGGGTCAACATGGAAGAGACATAGGGTGTCTTGACACCTTGCATCATCCCCAAAAGGAAAACAAAAGACAAAAACGACAAGATAAATCAAAAGAAAAAATATTATGACATAGAGAAGAATGAAGGTACAAATAGAGGAATGTATAAAGAGAGAGAAACATCAAACAAAACATCACAGGGAATCACAATATGCACATGCAAGCGAAAGTGAAAAGAAAAGGAAAAAGACTAGTAAGGCACATGCAATTCAACCTAAAGTAGGTTATCCACCTCCTAGTCTCAATCTCCATAAGTGGAAGGTAGATATCAAAAAAAAGGGACAACCATAAATGCCTGACTAGGACAATGTTGCATGCTTCTTGTCTCCACTGAGTGCAAGACAAAAATGGGCTGAGATAGGTGATGAGAAGGATCATGTAATGGTGAGAATTACAAGGTTCTACAACTATTACATGAAAAGGAGAGGGTCCCATGTTAAGGGACTATTTCTATGATGTTAAGCCTTTGAATTTCTTGTTTTAATATGTGACATGCATCGGTATGGTGACCAAAGATTCTATGATATTTTCAATAAGATGTGTTTTTGTTTTTAGGATTTGGAAATTTTTTTTAGGTATGGGTGGTAATGTAATAAGTCCTTGACTAAGAAGGATATGTAAGGTTCACTCGGTGGAAGATGGCAGACAAGGATATTGAGATTTCTTTGTTTTATGAGATGTTTTGTGTCGATTAGATTCTTTGACTTCTATTATTGAATAAGGAGGAGAAGGACCTAAAGTGATCCTATCATCCTTATCATTATTATGAGTTATTGGTTATTCCTTAGGAAGAAGGACATTCATATTAGGAGGTGAATCAAATAGCACCACATCATCACTATGATGCTTTAGGTATTCTCTAGGTATTTTTGCGTTGTGAGGGGGATCTTGATATCCTAACCCTTTTGTGTTTAATGTAGTTGGAACTTGCTCTAAGAGTTGATGAATTTCATGTTCACTTGCTGTGTTAAATCCTTGTTTACTCAAGATTATGAATCCTTTGCCATATGTTTCTTCAAGATTGGTTGGAGTGTTTGTTACTTGGTTATCATAAAATGGTTTAGTGTTTTCTTGTCTAGAGGAACTAGATTCACCTACTCTAGGGATCTTAGGTTCAATGTATTCTTTAGTTTTAGGATGTAAGTAACAAAACATATCAAGAGGTGGTATTGTGAGGGGTTTTTGTTGTTTAATGGATGGATAGAAGGATGCATTGGATTCAAGATTGTCAAGACAATTTTTTAGGAACCTATCTGTGTTCTCATCATCTTCTCTAATGATGTCCACATCATGAGCAGGACATGCATTAGAAGTTGAGAGAGCATGAGTGAGTTCAAGGTCATTAGGATCATTACCAAAGGCACAACTTGAGGCATCTAATAAGGATTTCAGGGACATCCACAAATTTTTGAAGCACATATCCATGATGTAGAATTAACCAAATGCACTTGAAAATGAAAGATTTGAATAACATCAATTCTAGAAACTGGAACAAAAAATTGAAAGCAGCACAAAGAAACACATAAAAGAAATTTCAGATCATAAAAATTAGAGAGTCAAATTCAATAGGGACTAAGATGCTAGTAAGGGAATTTTAGTCCTCCTAATGAGATATTGTAGTTCTGGAGGATAAAACAAGAAATAGACAACAGGGAGACAATTTTGAGCAGAAAAAACCTAAGAGGGACTAAGACGCCAGGAAGGGCGTTTTAGTCCCAACAGAGCTTTTTCTAAGAGAAACAATAAATTTTCGATTGAAAACAACTTTCTCAAGTTTCCTACATAGGGACCTGATGTTTGGAAACAAAAAATGATGCAAATGGTTGCAAAGAAAAGCAATGACTAACAAGCAATTGAATGCAAGACTTGAAATGAATTTTTTTTTTCAAATTTCCATGTAAGAATAATGTTTCTTAATGCAATTAAGAGGATGAACGATGCAATTTTCAGTTTTTCAATGAAAGTAATGATACAAGAAAGGAAAACAACAACCTATATGCACTTTCACTAATTCATAGATAGGAAACCCTAAATGCAATTTCACTAATGCAATATGCAAGAAACCCTAGATGCATAGTGCAATGAATGCAATCTAGATCTAGGACTCTAAAAGACTCCAAATCATAAAAGGAAGAATGCTCAAAAAAAGTTGGGTTCACCAAAATGAAACATATATAAAATGGCAAGGGAGAAAGGATGCCATTTCCCTCCTATTCTATCTAGTTCATTCGAATATGTCCTAAGAACCCTAATAGGATTGACTATCAACCTCTCAAGGTGAGTCAATACACAACTAGTAGGACTTAGCAGGGGGTGTTCTATCAGATTAAGGGGTTCACAACCAAGAAAATTCTTGGAAAAGACAATGTTTGAAAAAACACTACGATATGCAAAACACTTAAAATGAGTAAAATTAACCTTACTAATACTGAAAATGAACAACTCCAAGTTAGGGTATGTGTACTTGGGAAATCTAGAGATGCCAAAAGAATTCTAGAAATGAAAAAAGACTATCGAAATATGACTTGGAGGACTAAGATGCCTTAACCCTTGTCTTAGTCTTGCTACTTGGCCCTAAAGGCCACCTATGTTCAACTATAGGCAGCCCACACGCCGTATGACCCTGAAAAAATCTAGAATGCGAATAGATTAGTCATTTCAGAACTCAACAATATATCAAAGTTGAAGCACTCTTACAGAGAGAAAGAAAAAACCTTGCAGGACTTTGGCCAAGACGCCCATTTGTTGGCTGAGATTCAAGAATAGCAGAGCATGCTGAAAACCTATGAAGTCATGGTGAAGAAATTTCAGGTACAGATTTAGACTAGAGACTCTGAGCTTGAAAGGCTCTACTATAATCTGAAAGAATCCATTGATAAGAAGGACAAGCTTGAGAAAAATTAAGGTTAAAAAGCTTCAAGGACTATCTTGAGACTTCCGATGAAGATAACTATGATCCATCCTCCCTTCTAATCCCTCAATATTTTATCTCCATGGTGTAAGCTACGACAAAGGCTTCCCATGATTTCACAAAAGTGATGATAAACATGATGATGAATGCAGAGTGGGATTTGGACATAGCTACCAATTCTATAGAGCCAGGGGTGCACAATGAAAAGAGGGCTCACAAGAAATATGCCTTCGAATCCTATGTTTTTCAAAAAATATTTGGTGGGTTCAAGAATGAGAATTTTTATGTGAGTGATTGAATACCTACTATTCTGGATCCCGAAAGAGGTAGGAATTCATGGAAAAATTCAAGGATATTCAATGTAGTGACCCTTTTGATCTACTTTCCATTTCACTTGATTGTGTCTTTGGCAATTGTTTTTGCAACAAGTATCTTCATATTGTTCATCCAAAGATGGAGGAGTCATTCTTTTTGAATTTGGATCAGAGGAATCATGTTGCAAATGGCGGGCATCCTAAAACTCCTTTCTATCAGGCCTTTTTGAAGTTGTCTAGTCTATCTGGCTTGTGCATAGATTAGAATTTTTTTTTGAGCCTAGGGTTAACATTTTTTAGGTTAGGAAAGACACCGATTTCTTTGAGGTGTACATGGACAGCATTGTGAAAAATGTGGAATTGGGAGATGGTGCCTCGGGTCTCAGGCCTAAAGTGGGTTTCACAGTAATGCCCATGCTCTGTTCATGCTCTGATTTTATTGTTTTCATTTCCTCTGTGATTAGTGACATGGTATTAGAGCTCCAACATTACTCACATTACTGAAATCAATGATCAATAATTGCACTAATTTTAATATATATCAAAATTTGAAATAAAAAAAGATTAAAAATTACCTGTACGATCAATACCTTCTTTCCATCGGTTCCACCTTGGCCCACCTCCATCCAACTCCCTCTCATCAGTCTCTATAATGCCCCACCACACAAACCTAGAGGACATTGCAAGGAACTACTTAAATGAAATATATTTTTTTTAAAAGAATAATTAATAAGTAAGTTCACTAACTAATGCCAACAACCTCTAAGGTAATGAGATAGAGGTTATATAGAACCTCAACAAAAAACATGAATATAAATCATGTCGATTAATTAATTACTAAAATAACACATACATTCCAAGTAAGCTGATTTTACCACAAGCATAATAGATAACTTTCAAATGCATTAATCCATTCATTACACAATAAGGTTACAACACTCATTCCTCGAATGAGGCAAATCCAATAACATAATTACAATTACAAAATCCATGTCGATAACAAGAGGGGTAATAATTACAAGAGTAACTGAAATGGATACAAGCAAGAGCTGCAACTAAAACCATGAGCTCTCCAACTGGAAGTCTCATCCATGTGAACAAGGAGAAAGCCCGACGGAGTAAGGTACACATTCCACCCAACCAAGTGGAACCCAAAGGTCCACCCATCGTGCTAGGAGATAGTAACAATAATTTCTAACCAAATACATCTACCTCTAGACATAGGCTATCACAACCATACTAAAATACATACAGTGACATCACTAACACAAGGTTACAATGCTTCCAGAAATTACACAATCAACTGCATCACTGATGTGAACATACTGTCAACCTAGGAGAAGTGTCATCACAATGTAACATAGGTTATCCTGGTGAGTCTTCCTAGGCCTCGGACCCCATCTCGGGTTATCCTGGTAACCTCTAACGAATTTTGGCCCCTCATGTAAACCAATGCGGAATCAGTTATCTTTCATAGAGACAAGATAACAATCTTGCCATTCTAGGCCTTCCCATCTCAACCCAAGTCTTTACAAGCCCTTGTGTTCATGAGAGAGGCATAATTATCTTATTAAGTGTTTGATACTACATGATGCTCTAATCAGTTAATTTAGTTATCACTAGATTAACTAACTTACAACGAGTCATCCTGGCACCACTTCGTGTGTTGGTCATTGTTATAAGTCACTCCTCTAAGATGACATGTGGAAAAACTCCACAACCCAAGGGTACACAAGTGCGACATAAGGGTACCACATCTCTAACCTTGACATACAGTCAACACACTCTCGTTCATGATAACTAGGGAACAAAGTGGTTAAATGCACTACCCAAGGCGATTCTAAGGTTGACCACACAGTATGACAACCCAAAAACTTGAATTCCCAACTGGAAGACTTGTTAAATATGAAAACCCACATTTCCCCAAATGATAACGCACGTAGATCAATACCAAGACAAGAATCAGATCTACTTTGGGTTCACTAAACCCATTTCCTCACTAACATTTAGTAATCAGTGCATTAAATGAAGGGAGGTGGAAGACCCCGCGTAGGGTGCAGCGAATGGGGAGGCACCATGGAGGAGGAGCCACCGCGGTCATGACGTGGGAGGCGCCGACAGCGTTGCCACCAACTATGGTGGCCAAGGATGGTAGAGGCTGGGTGCGGCCCCCCACACCGCCCCCATGGGAGTGGCAGTGGGGTGAGACGCCCAGCACCCCCTTTTTTTCTTTTTTTTTTAAAGAAAACCAACCTTAACATTTATAAAAAAACTTCCCTATTGGCCTTTTAAAAAAAAAATGGTCAGCATAACCTTATAATATGAAATTATAAAAATAAATCACAAACCTATTTATTTACATATGAATATATATATATATATATATATATAAATAGCTATTCAATCATGCTAGAAACTTAAAATAAATTGAAGAACAAATGAAAACAAAATAAAATTGAAATAACAATTTGCAACAATATTTTTGTTTCCAACCTTAAACAAACTTATTCAATTTGAAAACAAAGCTATCAAATAGATTTATTTTGCACACCAATTACAAATTGCAATTAGTTTCCCATTCACACAACAACATTGAATCGGCCAAAATTTCAATTAAACAAGATGAGAACCTGATTCTCTTGAAGTATGCTCGAGGTCCTGCTAGTGCTTTGAAACCCTTTTGAGCTCCACAGATTCCTTGAGCCTTTTGTCCAAACCCACAAAATTGAGCAACCTTCCTCTTCTCTTTTCAACTTTTTCCCAAAAACTCCATTAACAAGATTTTGTGAAGAAATTTAAAGATAAGCAAATCCTTCCAAAAAATCCCTACAACAACCCTCATCAATTTCTGAAAATAGAATAGAAAAAGTCTTTCTTTTCAATTTTTTTGAATTTTTGAATTTCAAATTTGACTTTTAATTAATTTTCCTAATTTCCAAAATAGATAATGTAAATCATTTCAACATAAATAACTTAATGTATTAATAAAATAAATCTACCATAAGATTAAAATATTTATTAATTAAATTAAATTACTCAATAATTTAATCACATTTCTAACATTATTCTAACTTCCAAAATAAATTGAAATCAGGCAATTAGAGCAAAATAGAACAACTGGACCATACTATGACCAGGGTGACGACTCCGCATGGAAATCTTAGCTACTATCTCCCAATTAAATGTCGTTGGGCAATGGACATGCTCAAACTTGTGAAACTAGGTGGAGTCGATGTCTTGTACCTATCAACCTACGAACAAAGAATATATCCACATACAATAATATGTAATAAATAAGGCACACCGTGAAGAGGAAATCATGAGATCGCAGGGCACTCGCAAGCGAGTGATGCGATATCATCCTCTTCACCAATACAATAATTCTAACTGATGCATCTAACATAGCAGCATAATCGAAATCATGAAAAATCATAAATTTAAATATACACTTACGCTAATTCCAAACATGCCATAATAATTACATCAAAATATAGTATCATCACATCAAGATACATCATGATAAAACGGTGATCAACTATAACCAAGTACATAGTCCAAGTACAACACAAAACTAAAGCATAAAGAAAAACAACATAGTTCACCCAATAGATCAAAACAGAGGGGTATTACATCCTCCCGCCCTAGGGTCAGGCTTACTCCTGGAAGCCTGCGAACAAATAGGGATAAAGTTCCCTCATTCTAGCTGCATCTTTTCATGTGGATGACGTGTCATCCCTAGGATCCCACTGAATCCTAACCTAATCAATATCTCGCCCTCGAAGGGTGAGTGTTTTGTGCTCCATGACGACCACGGGCTCCAAAGCCAACTGCCCGTCCTCTACCTGCAATGCATTCTAATCAAGGACATGAGAAATGTTTGGATGTACGGCCAAAGAACTGAAACATGAAACACATCATGAATGCATGAGAGACTGGGCAGTAAAGCAAGACGGCAAGCAACATGAACAATATTCTCAAGTATCTCGAAAGGTCTGACAAAGCGCGATGCCAACTTAGAGCCCTTTCCATAACAGATGGGACTCTTTCACGGACGCACCCGCAAGAAGACTCTATTGCCTACAACAAATTGAAAATCCACTCTATGCGCATCTGCATACTTCTTCTGCCTATCCTATGCTACCACCAAGTGCTCTCTAATCCTATCCACCTACTACTCCATATCGTGCAACATCTTAGGACCCAACACTATCCTATCCTCCAGTCGATCCCAACTCTAAGGGGTACGACATGGTCTTTCATACGATGCCTAGAATGGAGGCATACCAATGGAGCTCTGGAAACCATTATTATAGGAAAACTCTACCAAATAGAGATAATCCTCCCGTCGTGTCTGTTGGTCCATCACATACATATGTAACATATCCTCAAGGATCTGATTAACCCTCTCGGTCTATCCATCTATCTCGGGGTGATAAGCTGAACTGAAGTTCAACTGTGTCCCCATCGCATGCTGCAATGATGTCCAAAGAGCTAAGGTAAACACTAGATCCCTGTCAGAGATAATCTAATGTGGAATACCATGTAACCTCACAATATCCTCCATGAAAACTCTAGCTATGGCTGATGCGGTGTAGGATGACTGCATAGGTGAGAAGTGTGCCACCTTTGTCAACCTATGAACTGTCACCATTATCACATCATGCCATCTCGAAGAGTTGGGTAAACCAACAATGAAACCCAATGAGATTATATCCCACTTCCACTCTAGTAGTAAATGCGGTTGTAGGAGCCTTGTTGGATGCTGGTGTTTAGCCTTAACTCGTTGACACTCTAGACATCATGACACAAAATCTGCAATATCTCACTTCATCCCTGGCCAAAAGTAAAACTGACACAAATCTGCATGCATCTTCTTCACCCCAGGATGGGCTGAATAAGGTGCACAATGTGCCTCAGTCATAAACAAGGTACGAAGACCATCTAAAGGAGGAGCGTATATGCATCCCTTGTGTCTCAATAACTCATCTAAGTCTAGAGAATATCTTGAATGTCTTCCCTCAAGAGGTCTACTTCCCTCTATCACTATCCTGAACTCATGGTACCAACTATCTGCTTGAAGGGCAGAAAGAATTTGACTCCGTAAATCCACAACTAGAGTCGATTCGGATATCTCATGTCTCCGTTTACTGAGTGCATCTGCTACAACATTCTCCTTCCCATAGATGTACTTTACCTCAAAATCATACTTATAGAGGAACTCCATCCAACGCCTCTGCCTAGCATTAAGGTTGGGCTACGTGAAGATATACTGAAGACTCCTGTGATCACCATCCAGCTCAAACCTATGGCCAAAAAGGAAATGCCTCCATTTTGTCAATGCATGCACAACTGCCGCTAACTCAAGATCATGGGTGGGATAGTTCAACTAATGGTCCTTGAGTTTCCATTACTTAATTAAATGACTCGACCATCCTGCATCAACACTGCACAAAGACCCTCCAAGGACGCATCTGTACAAACTACAAATTCCCTAGTCGGATATGGTATAGCAAGTATCGGTGTACTAGTCAACATCTCCTTAAGTTTCTGAAATGCTGCCTCGCACTTCTTAGACCACTCAAACCTCTTCCCTTTCCTCTGAAGGGTAGTGATAGGATAACCTATCCTCGAAAAGCCCTGCACAAAGCATCTATAATAACCTACTAGCCCCATAAAGCTACGTATCTCTGCCACATTCGTGGGTGCAGGCCAATCCGAGATCGCTTGGATCTTTGCAGGATCCACTAAAATTCCCTTCCCTGAAATGACATGCCCAAGATATTGAACCTCAGACTTGAAGAACTCACACTTTGATAGGTTAGCAAACAATTGATTATCCCGTAGGCATTGCAATACCTACCGCAAATGTTCCTCATGCTCTACCATAGTTCTGGAATATATCATAATGTCATCCAGGAACACAAGGACAAACCTGTCTAGGTATGTATGAAATACAGCGTTCATCAGACTCATGAAAATAGAAGGTGCATTCATCAACCTGAATGGCACTACTGTGAACTCATAGTGACCATACCGCATTCGAAACACTGTCTTATGAATATCAAAGTCAATGATCCGAAGCTAATAATATCCTGACTTAAGATCAATATTCAAAAACACAGTGGCACCCTTTCCTTGATCAAAGAGATCATCGATCCTAGGAAGTGAGTATCGGTTCCTGATGGTCACTTTGTTCAACTGTCAGTAATCAATACATAACCGAAGTGAACCATCCTTCTTCTTCATGAAGATGACTGGTGCTCCCCAAGGTGAAACACTAGGGAAAATGAAGCCCTTCTCTAACAACTCCTCAAATTGTAAATGAAGCTCTTTCAGCTCCTGGGTAGTCATACAATAGGGAGCTCAAGAAATGGGTTTTGAACAAGGTATCAGATCAATCTTGAAGTTAATATCCCTCTGAGGTGGCATCCCTGGAATCTCATCTAGAAAGACATCGGAATACTCCTAAAGGATGGGGTGACTATCAAGAGAAACTTTCTCTTCTCCACCACCTAGATCCAAGTCATCTACAGTGACCACAAACAATTGGAAACCCTGATGTACACACCTTCTCAATTGCATAGCTGAGATGACCCTCACGGAAATCAGCCTCAGGACTCCCACTATCTCTACCTCTCTTCCAGATGGCTCAATGCATTGAATCGACTTGTGTCGACAATCCAAGGCTGCACTATGTGCCTCCAGCCAATCCATCCCTATGACGATGTCATAAGAACCCAAAGGAATAACTCAAAGGTCCATTGTAGTCTAAAGAGGTCCAATCTCCAATCTACACTCTAGCACAAGGGAATGCGATGCGACTTTCACACCCGAAGCTAGCTCTACCTGCCACCTATTGCCTTGCCTTACCACACCCAGTCTACATCCCAACACGACTGATGAAGAAATGAAGGAGTCTATTGCTTCTGAATCAAATAAGATGGTAATTGGGCTACCCATCAACATACCATATGTCTTGATGACAGTGCCCTGATGCTCTACGTGGTGGTTATCAACCGCTGCAAAAACTTGATGCCCTCTACCTACATCACCAACTATTGGCTTAGATGCCACTGGTCCCTGAGAAAACCCAGTTGTGCCCCTGTTGGGATAGCCTCTAGCCATGTGACCCTATTGGCCACATGCAAAACACTCAACACCTTTGCTAAAACCTCTGCCTCCAAATGGTGCGCTAGACTATTGTGCACTACCCCTGAAACTAGATTGCGAACTCTGTGCTGGCTACTCATAGCTAGACCATTTCGTATACCTCCAATTCCTGTCACCCCGTCTCAGCTGGAAACCTTTATGTTTCCCCTATGATACCTGCTGCTGCTGCTACTAAACACCCTGAGATGGCCCCTATTGAGACCTAGGAAGTAAACTTCCCTGAGACTGCCCTCCTCTAACACTAGATCCTGCCATTGCACTACTGCCAACTGGAACACTCATGTGCCCTCCAAGTGCCATACTCAGATTCTCCTCAACTAGGCGTGATTTCTCTACTGCCACTTCCATGGTCTTGGGTTCAAAAACCCTCACACCACTGCTGAAATGGGAATTTAAGCCCCTGACAAAATGGTGTACCAACATGCTCTTGTTGTCACCAATCCGTGCATACTATTTGAGCTCATAAAAGCATCGCTCGTACTGCTCAACAAATAATGCTAACTGATGCAAGGCATGGAACTCATCGCCTCGATGCTGACGCCAATGCTCAGATAAGAACTGAGATCTAAATCTCTCTAAGAAGATCTCCCATGATGCAGTGTGAATGTCAATATGGAGCTTTTTCTCCTCTAATCTCCACCAAGTGGATGCAAATCCTCTCAACTGCATAATGGCATAACGAGCTCTAGTGTTACTACCATACAGATGCATGGCGAAACACTTATCCAAGTCTATCAACCAGGTCTCGGCCTCTATACCCATACCAGATCCATCATATAATGGAGGGTGCCCCCTGAGCAAGTCCCTCATGTGTGAATCTGATTGGGATGGAGCTTCCCTCACCATAAGGTTAACCTAAACCTCTGCTTGCCTAGGTCCAAGGAGTACCAAATCCTCCTCAAGCGCTCTACACGCTACCTCGATCCCTGCTGGATCCTGCTGAAAAATACCAACCCCAAGTGCATTATGAGATGCCTAATGTTCCTCCTGATTAGGGATAAGAGGAACTAAAGGAGGATAGTCATGCTGACTCTCACCATGACCATCTATACAACCACGACCATGCCCTCTACCTCTTCTATGTTTGGGTGGCATAATCCTCCACAGACACATCAAGGTATTAGGCCAGATATACAACTCAAAAACTTAAACAACTAAAAGCTTAATGGTTCCATCATAATCCCAGAGTACCGAGTGTTTAAACCTAGGCTCTGATACCATGTGTAACACCCCACCACGCAACCCTACAGGAAGTTGCAAGGAACTACTTAAATGGAATATATATTTTTTTTAAAGAATAATTAATAAGTAAGTTCACTAACTAATGCCAACAACCTCTAAGGTAATGAGATAGAGGTTATATAGAACCTCAACAAAAAACATGAATATAAACATTGTCGATTAATTAATTACTAAAATAACACATACTTTCCAAGTAAGATGATTTTACCACAAGCATAATAGATAACTTTTAAATGCATTAATCCATTCATTACACAATAAGGTTACAACACTCATTCCCCAAATGAGGCAAATCCAATAACATAATTACAATTACAAAATCCACCTCGATAACAAGAGGGGTAATAATTACAAGAGTAACTAAAATGGATACAAGCAAGAACTACAACTAAAACCACGAGCTCTCCAATTGGAAGTCTCATCCATGTGAACAAGGAGAAAGCCCAACGGAGTAAGGTGCACCTTCCACCCAACCAAGTGGAACCGAAAGGTCCACCCCCCGTGCTTGGAGATAGTAATAAGAATTTCTAACCGAATACATCTGCCTCTAGACATAGGCTATCACAACCATATTGAAATACATACAATGACATCACTAACACAAGGTTACAATGCTTCCAGAAATTACACAATCAACTGCATCACTGATGCGAACATACTATCGACCTAGGAGAAGTGTCATCACAATGTTACATAGGTTATCCTGGTGACTCTTCCTAGGCCCCGGTCCCCATCTCGGGTTATCCTGGTAACCTCTAACGACTTCTGGCCCCTCATGTAAACCAATGTGGAATCAGTTATCTTTCGTAGAGACAAGACAACAATCTTTCCATTCCAGGCCTTCCCATCTCAACCCAAGTCTTTACAAGCCCTTGTGTTCATGAGCGAGGCATAATTATCTTATTAAGTGTTTGATACTACATGATGCTCTAATGAGTTAATTTAGCTATCACTGGATTAACTAACTTAGAATGAGTTATCCTGGCACCACTTCATGTGCCGACCCTTGTTATAAGCCACTCCTTTAGGACAACACGTGGAACAACTCCACAACCCAAGGGTACACAATTGTGACATAAGGGTACCACATCTCTAACCTTGACATACAATCAAAATACTCTCGTTCATGATAATCAGGGAACAAACTGGTTAAACGCACTACCCAAGGCGATTCTAAGGTTGACCACACAATATGACAACCCACAAACTTGAATTCCCAATTGGAAGACTTGTTAAATATAAAATCCCACATTTCCCCAGATGATAATGCATGTAGATCAATACCAAGACAAGAATTAGATCTACTTTGGGTTCACTAAATCCATTTCCTCACTAACATTCAGTAATCAGTGCGTTAAAAGAATGAAATTAATTATGCCATTTAAAAATCATTTTATTTCCATGTAGCATTTAAATACATGGAACACTAATCCGAATCCCAATAATTTAGATAAAAGCATAATCCCATTTTAAAATAAAATATTTATTCCACAATCAGTGAAACTCATTTTCTAATTAAAAAAAAGCAATATTCCCCATTTAAATAATGTAATAATAAAATGAAATACTCATTTTCAAAATGCTAATATTAAAACATTAAAAAGATTATTATTATTTAAATCTCACAATTATTATATAAAACATAATATTGAAATCATTTAATATTATATTAAAATTATTTAATATTATCTTAACTCATCACAATAATATATAATATTATATCATGATAATAAAATATTATAATAATATAATATCTAAAATATTATAAAAATTATAATATTAAATTATAATAAAATATAATATTATATATATATATATATATTTTTTAAAATTAAAATACCAAAAGGCACGGCCTCGGTTCATGTGCCAACCAGAGGTTTGGGCCGCATGAACCTCGGTTTTCGTGCTAAGGGTTGGGAGGGAAGGTTCGACGCTGGTTTCCTTACCAGACAGCGGCGGATTTCCCACGGCAGTGATGAAAAGGTCTGTGGCGGCTGCAAGAGGTGGCACCACTAGATGGAGGGAAGGGAGGCAGAAGACCTCGCATAGGGTGCAACTAATGGGGAGGCGCCACGATGGAGGAGCCACCGCGGTCACGACGTGGTTAGCGCTGGCAGTGTCGCCACCAACTGTGGTGGCTGCTGCCTACGCAGTTAGTGCAACCGCAGATGGTGGAGGCTGGGCGCGGCCCCCCACTCCACCCCCATGGGAGCAGTGGTGGGGCCAGCCCCCCAGCACCCCCGTTTTTTATTATTATTATTATTTTTTTTGAAACAAACATGACTGTCATTTTTGAATTTTTTTATTTTTATTTAAAAAAAGAAAACCAACCCTTAACATTTAAAAAAAAACTTTCCTATTGGCCTTTTTAAAAAAAAATGGCCAACAAAACCTTATAATATTAAATTATAAAAATAAATCACAAACCTATTTATTTATATATGAATATATATATAAATAGCTATTCAACCATACTAGAAACTTCAAATAAATTGAAGAACAAATGAAAACAAAATAAAATTGAAATAACAATTTGCAACAATAGTTTTGTTTCCAACCTTAAACAAACTTATTCAATTTGAAAACAAAGCTATCAAACAGATTTATTTTGCACACCAATTAAAGATAGCAATTAGTTTCCCATTCACACAACAACATTGAATAAGCCGAAATTTCAATTAAACAAGATGAGAACATGATTCTCTTGAAGTATGTTGAAGGTCCTGCTGGTGCTTTGAAACCCTTTTGAGCTCCACAGATTCCTTGAGCTTTTTGTCCAAACCCACAAAATTGAGCAACCTTCCTCTTCTCTTTACAACTTTTTCCCAAAAACTGCATTAACAAGATTTTGTGAAGAAATTCAAAGATAAGCAAATCCTTCCCAAAAACTCCTACAACAACCCTCATCAATTTCTGAAAACAGAATAGAAAAAGTCTTTCTTTTCAATATTTTTGAATTTTTGAATTTCAAATTTGACTTTTAATTCATTTTCCTAATTTCCAATTCCAATTTAAATATGCATGTTTTTCCAAAATAGCTAATGTAAATCATTTCAACATAAATAACTTAATCTATTAATAAAATAAACCTACCATAAGATTAAAATATTTATTAATTAAATTAAATTACTCAATAATTTAATCACATTTCTAACATTATTCTAACTTCCAAAATAAATTGAAATTAGGCAATTAGAGCAAAATAGAACAACTGAACCATACTATGACCGACGACACACTATGACCAAAGTGACGACTCGGCATGGAAATCCTAGCTACTATCTCCCAATAAAATGTCGTTGGGCAATGGACACACTCGAACCTGTGAAACCAGGTGGAGTCGATGTCCTGTACCTGTCAATTTATGAACAAAGAATATATCCACATGCAATAATATGTCATAAATAAGGCACAGCATGAAGAGGAAATCACGAGATCGTAGGGCACTCACAAGCAAGTGATGTGATATCATCCTCTTCACCAATACAGTAGTTCTAACTGACGCATCTAATATAGTAACATAATTGAAATCATGAAATATATCATAAATTTAAATATACACTTATGCTACTTCCAAACATGCCATAATAATCACATCAAAATATAGTATCATCACATCAAGATACATCACAATGAAAAGGTGATCAACTATAACTAAGTACACAGTCCAAGTACAACACAAAACTAAAGCATAAAGAGAAACAACATAGTTCACCCAATAGATCGAAACAGAGGGGTATTACAGTCTCCCATCATTCTTTGGCATTGTCGTCCAATCTACAGACCTAAACAGAGAGTCTTCATCAGTCTCTCACTCTATTTGTCTCTCTCTTTCCTTCTCTAATTCTTTCTATCCCACCTCTCTCTCCCTCCCTATCTCTATCTCACTTATCCCTCTCTACCTCCCCTTGTCCCTTTACCCTCCTCTCTCTCTCTTTCTCTATCCTTCCCTCTCTACTTCTTTTCCCTCCTCTCTCTCTCTCTCTCTTTCTCTATCCTTCCCTCTCTACTTGTTTTCCTTCCCCTCTCTCTCTTTCTCTATCCTTCCCTCTCTACTTCTTTTCCCTCCTCTCTAATTCATTCCAAAAACAACACTTCATATACAACTTTAATTTTTCATTTTTCTATTTGTTTATTGTTTGGATTTTATAATACAAAACAAATTTTATTTTTATTAAAAAAATATTATATTATATTATTTAAAGAATCTTTTTTATTTTATTTAGTATATAAATTATTTTATTTTATTTTATTTATTATATAATTTTTTTTATATTTATTTTATATATTATATAAATTATTATTATTATTATTATTTGGATTTTATAACATAGAACAAATTTTATTTTTATTAAAAGTTTATTATATTATTTTATTTAAAGAATATTTTTTATTTTGTTTTATTTATTATATAGATTATTATTTTTTTATTTATTACGTAAATTATTATTATTATATAAATTATTATATAAACTATTACATAATTTATTATATAAATTATTATATAAATTATTTTATTTTATTTTATTTATTTTATAAATTATTTATTGCTAATTAGCCGATAGGCTATTCTAAATTTTAAATAAATCTCTAAAGTTTAAACCTTTTTAATATAAAATGAATATAGATTTTTTGAATATAATGTTTGTTTATTTTTTTTTTAATAAAATGTTAAATATTTAATGTATAAGATTTCAAGTAAATGTTTTGATTCTTAACTTCAAAATATGAAATTTAAAAAAATAAATATTTTATTATAAATTCTTAATGTTCTAATAAAGATTTTAATATGTTTTATCATATTTCTTTTTAATATAAATTCTTTGAATAAAGTGTTTTACTTAATTTGATATTATAAGTTTTGAACAAAACATAATTTCTATTTTTTTAATTTGAAAGATAATAAATAAATAAAGAGTGTATTTAATAATTTCATAACTAATTAACTCATTCCAATAGTACTAATAATGTATACACTTGAATAAATATAATAATTTAATATTGATATATCTTTCCATGGATGTATTTAAGATAACTACATTATGTACTCTTTTGATATTTTAAATATTTTAATTTTGATTTCTTTAGATGATTTTTATTTGATATATTTTTTTTACTATAATTTTTTTAAATAAAATGTTTTGTTTAATTTTTTTTAGAATAAAATTAAAAATCAAAACATTTACCTAAAATCTTATACATTAAAGATTTAAAATTTTATTCAAAAAAACTCAAAAAACATTATATTCAAAGAATCTATATTCATTTTATATTAAAAAAGTTTAAAACTTAAAAATCTATTTAAAAGAATCTATATTCAGTTTATATTAAAAAAATTAAAATTTAAAGAATTTAAAAAAAATTATATGTTAAATATTTAAAATTTTATTCGAAAAATTTGATCATAATCATAATAGATTTTGAAATTATAAACAAAAAATTATTTCTACCAAAATTTCCAATATTGATTTACATTAAATATATCAAAATCTTAATATATAAATTAATTTAATAGAAACATTTTTTTTGAAAATTTAAATATTTTTATGCATTCTACATTAAAATAAAACTTTAAATATCATGGATGTATTTAGGATAACTTCATTATGTTAGGTTTTTGATATTTTAAATATTTTAATTTTGATTTCTTTACATGATTTTTATTTGATTTTTTTTTTAAAATATAATTTTTTTGATAAAATGTTTTATTTAATTATTTTAGAATAAAGTAAAAAATCAAGACATTTACCTAAAATCTTGTACATTAAAGATTTAAAAAATTATTCAAAAAAATTAAGCAAACACTATATTCAAAGAATCTATATTCATTTTATATTAAAAAGGATTAAAATTTAAAGATTTATTTAAAAGAATCTATATTCAATTGATAACATTTCTATCCAAGTCTTCTATCTAATTTTTATTTTGTCTTTTTATCTGCTAATCAACCTGATGATGGATCATGGAGTATCATCTGAAACATTGATGAAGGAAAATTGCACATAGTTTTATCTAGAAATCTTAATTACTTACTGATCTATATTCAATTTATATTAAAAAATTAATACTAAAAGATTTTTTTTTTAAAATTAGACATTAAATATTTAAAATTTTGTTCCAAATTATATAAATTATTATTTATTTTATTTATTATATAAATTTATTTTTTATTAAATTTTTTATTAAGTATATATAGAAGTAAGTATATTTTTTTATACATACTTATTTATTTTATTTATTTTAAATATATTTTGTTAAATATGAAGAAAGTAATGATCTATCTCACTAATCCCTCTCTACCTCTCCCTCCCTCCCTCCCCCTTCTCTCTCTCTCTTGCTCTCTCCTTCCCTCTCTATTTCTCTCTATATCACATATCCCTCTCTACCTATCCCTCCCTCCATCCCACCTATTTCTCTCTCACTCTCTCCTTCCCTCTCTCACTTATTCCTCTCTACCTCTCTCTCCTTCCCCCTCTAATTCTCTATAACTCTCCTATCCCTCTCTACCTCTACCTCTCCCTCCCTCCCTCTACCTCTCTCTCACTCTCTCTAGCTCTCTCTTTCCTTCTCTACTTCTTTTTATCCCACCTCTCTCTCCCTCCCTATCTCTATCTCACTTATCCCTCTCTACCTCCCTCTGTCCCTTTACCCTCCTCTCTACTTCTTTACCCTCCTCTCTCTTTCTCTATCTCACCTATCCCTCTCTACCTCTCCCTCCCTCTTGCTCTATCCTTCCCTCTCTATTTCTCTCTATATCACATATCCCTCTCTACCTATCCCTCCCTCCATCCCACCTATTTCTCTCTCACTCTCTCCTTCCCTCTCTACTTCTCTCCCTCTCTCACTTATTCCTCTCTACCTCTCTCTCCTCCCCCCTCTAATTCTCTATATCTCCCCTATCCCTCTCTAGCTCTCTCTCCCTCCCTCTCTCTCTCTCTTTGGCTCTCTCTTTCCTTCTCTACTTCTTTCTATCCCACCTCTCTCTCCCTCCCTATCTCTATCTCACTTATCCCTCTCTACCTCCCTCTGTCCCTTTACCCTCCTCTCTCTCTCTTTCTCTATCATTCCCTCTCTACTTCTTTTCCCTCCTCTCTATCTCTCTTTCTCTATCCTTCCCTCTCTACTTCTTTACCCCCCTCTCCAATTCATTCCAAAAACAACACTTCCTATACAACTTTAGTTTTTCATTTTCCTATTTGTTTATTGTTTGTATTTTATAACACAGAACATATTTTATTTTTATTAAAATTTTATTATATTATTTTATTTGTTTTATTTAAAGAATGGTTTTTATTTTATTTATTATATAAATTATTCTATTTTATTTTATTTATTATAATTTTTTAAATTTATTTATATAAATTATTATATAAATAAATTGATTTATAAATTAATTATTATATAAATGATTTTATTTTATTTTATTTATTATATAAATTACTATTTTATTTATTTATTACATAAATTATTATTTATTTTAGTTATTATATAAATTATTTTATTTTATTTTAATTATTACATAAATTATTTTTAAAAATAATAATAATGATGATGATAACATTGATAATTTAAAATTCAAATAAACTAAATCATAGCAAAAAGAAAAAACCTAATTTAAGCCATTAATCACATGTTTAATCAATTGAAATCACCTCATAACTTTAATATTAAAGGACAAAGATATCAATTCGCCAAGCTGTAAAGCCAAATTTGAAATTAGTGTCAGGCAATAAGTTCTCCAACGCAAATTCAGTAATAGTAGTTTATTCACCTAACTAGTGGTAATTGCAAAGCTTTGAAATTCCACAAAGATTTTATAATTTCATGCCTCTTTTTTCCTTCTGGTTTGTGTGGAGTATGAAGGAGATAAGAGCTAATTATATAGCGTTTATCTGAACAAGGAAGAAGAAAGATTAAAATGGAAATAGGTTAGAGATGATGGTGGAATGTACAATGCTTTTTTCCTTTTTTTAACTACCAACAATGACTAGCATACTAATTTTACTCGTCACCTTTTCACCTCGGCGAGAAGATCAATTCACGAGAAAAATGTGGGGTTCCCACCGATGTCAGACTGCTGGAGATGTCGATGTGGGGTAGACATATAATCTTCGGATAATGAAATAGAATCTCCAAGAATATTTGAAAGATTCCACATGGATGACTAACACACCTTTACTCATGTCTTAGTCTCGATCTAAATTTCTGAAAAGTGTGAATGTGGTCATAAGCTCCCATATCTACAATTGCTTCTCCTCAAATCTCAGGTTCTGAAACAACAAGATCTGACCTGTAGATGAGTTTTTGTGAAGATGAAAACTTTGTAATGCAACTTTGCAACTTTGACAACTTTTCAGTCCAAGTGATCTACAAGTATTCAACCTAGATTTGTAACCACAAATGTAAAAGATGGAAAAACTTGTTGATTGTTAGTGAATGGGGGTTTTCCTTGGTCAAACCCCTTGTTGGTAATTAAACCTTGAGATGAAATAGAAATGATGAAGGAAATGGTGAATGAACAACATGCAATCCTAAAACTCACCAAACGCTTGCAAAGGTTGAAATCTTGTATGTAATGGATAGAATGGACATGGACCTTGAAATGCTTGATAGATCTTAAATTGCTTGCTTGCTTAGATCAAAACCCTACATCAAAAATGTTAGCATAACACACATGCTACAAGAACAATCTTTGACATGATGCTTGAAACTTGATGATGGCTCCAATTGCTTGATGAATTTCTCTTAAATGCACTTGATCTCATAAATTTTCCTTAGGAATAAATACTCAAGTTGCTAGGATGAAAATGAATAAATGAACCTTGTATTTATAATTGTCTATGCTTAATATCCTGAAATCATATCACACCAAGCTGACATATGAATTCAAAGAATAAAGGAGGTTAAATCCCACCAAGATTTGAAATTAAATCCCAAAAATAACTCAAGGAGAACTAAGATGCCCTAGGCGGCGTTTTAGTCCCAAGTGATGAAACTTGGGGCACAAACACCAAAAAGGGGCCCAAAATAGATGCCTCAAAATTAGGGTTCTGAGACCTTGGGGGACAAAAACACCCTTAGTGGAGTTTTAGTTTCGACCAGAAATTAGGGTCACACCAATCAAATTCATTAGGAGATCACGTATGCATTAGAGAATGTCAAGATTAACCAAAAAAATATTTCATAGGGCTTGTGGACATAAATTAGGAAAAATTAAGCCATGAAGAAGGATAAATAAAGCAAGGTGGGCCCAAAAAAGTGTGAAAATGCAAGGGTATGCATTTTACTACATTACAACTAATTATTTAATAAATAACCAAAAATTTAAGCATGCTTCCCCTTATTTTATTTTTATTATTGATCGAGCATCAAGTTTTCTTTATTTGAATATGTATAGAATAAAGTCTAGAATGCAAAAATGTAACTTGTTTCAAAGTTAGATTAATGGATAAAAAATGATACCAAAAATACTATACATAGATTTTTAGAACAAAAATATTAACAAATACTTAGATTTTTCACAAAACACTAACAAAAGAAATTGAAGATCACAACCTTAAAATATTCAAAATATTGCAAAAAATATACTTTTAGAAAGGTTGCTTGACATTATTGTGGCATTTTTTAGATCAACTACAAAAATGTATAAACTTGATGGAGAGAATGCTCAAAATTTAGTTATCTTTCTATTTTTTATAGAAAATATTTTTTTGGGCATTGACATGTAAGTCTAACACTTTGAGTTGGATCCCCAAGGTAAATTTGAACCTAAGGTTTGGCAGTTTCAAAAGAAAGTTAAAATCTGACCATATTGTAATGTGCATAACATGACTACGTTTTAGAATTTGTTTCTTATATGGAACTAAAATGCAATTTCATTATAATGTGTGGACATTATAACCTAACCATTTTATATAAAAAAATAGACCAAAACATGGTTTTGGTAATTTTTTGGTTCCTCTTCATTCTATAAATTCCCATATTTAATTTATAGGTCTCCTAATGACCACTATACCTAGGTGTGAATCCAAAAATATCACCTAGCTCATATGGGACCCACCAATAAAACTCAAGATGCTCCACTACTCAATTAGCATGCCCAAGTTGAGCAATTTATTAGAAAAAATTGTGTAACCATAGATACCTAAGGGTCATCTAGGTCCTAATTATTTCCTAAACTTGATTAATTCATCTCTAGGTTTTGATCCTATTTTATATCCTAATTATTCTTAATTTTACCTTAGTCCTAATCTATTTTCTTCGAGGTCTTAACCGAATTTCTTAAGTCCTAATTCCTATTTCATGTACCATTCCACATAAATTTAATTGATAAAAACAATTAAAACCCCTCACATAACCACCCAAAAATAAATAAAAGAATTAAAATATTTATTTTATTCCTCAACACTCATCTCATAACTTTCTCCTAAAAATCAATTTCAAATTAAATAATTCTCAATTAATCTCCTCCCTCCTTCCTTCAACTACCCAACCAAATTGATCTTGACTATTGGTCTCTTATGAAATCTCCATTGTTAGTTAGACATCCCAGAACTTTGTAAACACACCCTTCAAGAGCCTATTTTTCACAATCAATCACCCTCGTGCTATAATGTCATGTTGTTGGTTCAATCACCCGCTAGTTTATGTTATTTTGGTTGTGCATTTCTATTTTAAATTTGAAAATATGAATTAAGACCAATTAAAGGTATGTTGATTAATCATTTATATTAGGTAGGTATATTATGAAATGATAAAATTATGCATTTGTTGTTCATAGTAATGAAACTAGAAAATCAATCTTTATGTTTTAAGTGATTTATGGTCATATATATATACACACACACACACACTTTTTTAATATCAAAATAACCACTCCCTTGGTTTAATAAGGTGAATGTATGACAATGTTTTACTCTCCAAGGATGAGAGGGAGATTATCACTAGAGAGAGAAGCATATTTGGTATGAAAAACTATGGTTATCAAGAAGTTGAGACACACACATTCATGCACTAATAACTATTTTATGTGATTACAATATAGTTTTATGTTTTTCTTACTAAAATTTAAGTACTAAATCAATTCGTTAAGTTTACATTTCTTGGCTATATGTAAAGTATGTTTTCATTACAAATATTTGTTCATTACCAAGAGATAATTGCATTGTAACTGCTATGATTGGTGAATCTATACCTACACAAACACAAAAGAACAAACATATAATTAGCTCATTATGCAAGTTAGATAAACATTCCCCATGAAATTAGTTTGAAACATGAAAATAGGAAATGAAATGAAGAACACAATAAAAAATCTTATCATATCCTATTCTAATGAGAAAAATCTCAATCCCATGGAGGAATTGGTGCCATTTTTATGTGGAAAATGACCCTTTCCCAGTTCCTTGATGTAATTGTGATGATATTTGATGATGATTGTGCTTCCTTGAAGAAATTTGCCAATAACCTAGCTAAACTGATTGCAAAATATGAAATGCTATGAACTCAAATGCTAAATGCTTATAGTGATTGTGCTCTTTGTTGATGGATCTAAAGTCAATAGAGAAGCCCTCTATTTATAGATTTGAAGAATGGAAGAATAATAAAAAATGGGTGAATGTGGAACAAAAGACCAACCAATAAGAAGAGGCCACTTGTCAACATGTGAGAGGATGAGGAATGAGCACATTTTGATGAATGTGCAAATAAATATGGTTAGGTGGAATTTGAAATTTGTGAAATGACAAGTTTAGAGGGAAGAAGAAATGAAGTAAATGCCATTTGGCTCAAGGCAAAGGACCAGTAAGAGGCCTTTATGCCTTGTTGGATGTACACATCCTTTTGGGGGCAGATTTAAAATTTGAGGAATATTCCCACATTGATGTGAAGTTGAGAGAAAATAGAAGAATTAATAAATCAAATAAAATGATTTATTGTGCAAGTTGCAAAATCTAGAGGATTTGATGGATTGAGATTAGGATTAATCATGATTTGATTAATTTAGATGAAGATTAGGTTATTTGACAATCTAACTTAGATTTTTGGATTAATTTAAATCAACGTCTAGAGGAATATGAATTTAGATTTAATTAAATAAAGCTTGATTTATTTAATTAAAGAGGGTGGTGTTAGATTAAATAAAATAAAGATTAATTTATTTAATTTAAAGGAGATGAATTTATAGATTAATTAAATAAAGTGAATTATTTAATTAAAAGAGGGACTATAGCATTAAAAAAAATGATTTATTTAATTAATAGAAGTGGGTGACTTAATTAGATAAATTTGATTTATTTAATTAAGGGAGGAAATATGATGAATTTAATCGAATAAAGATTATTCAATTAAATTGATTAGTAAAGGAGATGATTCAGGAAAAACTAGTGTTAGTAAGATCAAGATCAAGTACATGTATATTTTACGTGTCTACATTTTTCCCCTCTTTGAAGCAATGTACTTGATGCGTTGGGTCAAACAATAATCTTGTCGAGGTCAAATTTAAAAAGAAATCTATTTTTTTTCAGATGCCCCAGTGGAAAGAAGTATACTGGAACACTGGCCCCTCGAGAGATCGACCAAAAAGTTTGATTTGAGGATAGATCTCACAAAAAAGAGGTTCAAGATGGATGTATGGATGGTTAGACTAATAGATCTATATGATAATGATGATGCAAATGAGATGAATTAAGATGTTGCGAATAACAAATCTATATTATCCTAAACATCTTAAATGAGGATGCAATGCATGTGAGATGGATGATGCTACCTTTTATGATGATATGCATGAATATGTAGGATGCAGATGATTTGTGGATGACATGATACCATGTTAGCATGAAAGAGGATAGAAGAAATAAGATGGTGAAAAAAAGATCCAACAAGTCCACATTATCAATGATGATGATGATGAAGATTCACTTATCAAGAATTGGGATTTTAAAAGGGCCATTTACCTTATGCTTGATAACACACATAGGTATGATGCATCAAGGTATAAAGAACTAGGATGGTGTTGTACTTAGTGTGATAGAATTTGCTTGACAATCAGATAGGATTATCCTTGTTCACACCTGACATATGGAAACCTTACTAGGATGTATCTTAGATATTTCAGACATCTCAGACCAGAACACAGAAAGGAAAAACCGAACAATGTAATAGTCAACAAGCTGCCCGAAACACCTTCCATACACACCTAATAAAGCAAGTATTCACCAAGGTTATATCACAAGAATATTCAACAAGCACAAAAAATAAAAAGATAATGATCAATGCCCCATTCCTTTCTCTCTAAAAATTGTGTTCAGACATCATCGAGAGGTCACTGGAATGAGCACAATAAGATAAATCAGAAGACAAAAATCAAGTAAACAAACAAGTTAATTTTCTTCATACCGCTAGCCAAGACTAAACTATGGTGATTCCTATTGTTGATGTCCATTGTAGGAAGGATGCATCCTAGGACATGATGTTATTTGATGATTTGGGATTGATATTCTGAGTTGATTAACTTTCTTACTTACTGACCTAGACTTGAGACTTTGATGATTGGGCTTTCACTTTTGAACTTGCTAGACTTGCTTCCGATTGTTTTACCAAAGGATGAAAGTTATAGTGATTTATTATGAGCAGATTGATTATTGTGGGTGAAGAAGAGATGAGATGGATGGACCATTTTTGGGATTTTTGAATGTTTTTGGATTTTTTGCAATGTTTTGAGGTTCTTTTGGGGGATTTTTGAGATGTTTTGCAAAAATTTTGATTTTGGGATTTTTTTTTATTTTTTGGGTTTTTAGAGATTTTAACCAAGGGACTAACTTAAATACCTATACTAGGGGTCTCGGGAGCTGATCAAAGATTAGCCTTGCCTACGTTATACACATAGAGACCACGTATTTTGACTAACACAGACTCGATTATTGATGAGATATGAACAAGATAGATCGCCAATTTATTGTGATGGACGTCTAAAGGATTGACCTAGGGTGTCTTAGGGGATGATCAAAGATCAACCTTGCCTATGTTCAAGCTCAAAGATGGCATAGTTCAACAAGATGACTCCACTTTTTTATTTTTTTGGATTTTTGATATGTTTTGAATGTTTTTGGATTTTTTGATTTGATTTTATGAATGTTTTCAAGGATGTACACGAATCCGATCCGATGCGGGTAAAAGAACATGCCCCCAGTATGATGCGATAGACTACTTTGATAAAGGTAGGACAAACTGGCCTTAGGAATGTGCCAAGTAGTACTAGGGAGAAACATTATATGAACAAAGGATCAAGCTATGATGCAGATGCAGATGGATGGATGGAAGGATGATATGGGATGCAATGGAAGTGTGATGGATGAATGATGCAAAACAATCCATGAAGATCTTAGTGGATGGATAGTGCTTTATTTACACAAGGCGTCTATTTGCTAGGTTTTCACTAGGGTACTTTCCCAAAATGCCACTGAAGTGGTTTTCACTAGAGGATGATTTTTCTCTTTACTGTTTTAAATCCTTTTTCTGAGTTTTTTGGATTTTTTATATTTTTGGAATTTTTTGTATTTTTGGTTTTACCCTTAAAAGATTAGGCATAAAACCTTTTAAGATGGGATTTTTTCATGGGCTCCTACAGAGGTTCCCCTTCGGGGCTTGATAGTTGATATGATCCTGACTTATAGGTTGCTATGATGATAAATGGTCCCAACCTGTTGGGTTCAAACTTACCCTTGCTATCTAAATTTGGCACATTCTTTTGATTTTCCTTCAGTACCAGCTTACCGACTTGGAAGTTCTGACTCCTTATTTTCTTGTTGTTGCTTCACCTGAGATGGTTCTAATATAATTGCAAATGGTTTAAGGTATCCATACACTGCTCATCCAATAGTTCCAACTCATTCAATCATGAGACCTGGTATTCTTCATCTTTTTATGATATTTTGCAGTGATATCCCCATGGATGGGAGATCGATCTCAATGGGGAGAATGGCTTCTGATCCATAGACCAGGGAGAAGGGGGTGGCACCTGTTGGTGTGCAGATGCTTGTGTGGTAGACCCATAAGGTGGGATTCAGCTGTAAATTCTAGTCACGACTAACATCATTGATTTTTTCTTAAGGATTTTTAGGATTGTCTTATTTGTAGCTTCTGCCTCGTCATTGCCTTGGGGATAGTATGGAGTGGAGAAGCGATGTTGGATTTTAAACTTTTTGAATAGGTCACAAACATACTAATTTTTGAAAGGTGTCTCGTTATCTGAGATAATGGCTTGAGGGACACCATAGCGGCAAATAAGGTAGTTTAGGATGAACTTGGATATCTTCTTCCTTGTAATATAAGTCATGGGAATGGCTTCCACCAACTTTGTGAAGTACTCTATGGTAGTGAAGATAAACTTGTGCCCATTGGATGAGGTGGGGGTGATTTTACCAATGAGATTGAGCCCCCACTATGAAAAGGGCCAAGGTGTGATTTTTGGGTTGAGCTCTTGAGTTGGTGCATGGATTAGGTTCCCACGCTGCTGACACTGCAAACACCTTTTGACTTTCTCATGTGCTTCTCTTTCCATTGTAGGCCAATAGTACCGCATCCTCAGTAATTTCTTGGCCAAGATCATACCACTCGAATGCAAACAAAAAATGTTGTTATGTACCTCGATTAAAGTGGTCAAGGCTTCCTCGGTGTTTAGGAAACGTAAAAGGGTCCCTTCAATGCTTGTACAATACAAGGTTTCAACTAGGATGGCAAAACAAGATGAATTTTTAACAAAGGCTCTTTTGAGGTTTGGGGTTATGTCAGTGGGGAGGACTCCTATTCTCAAGTAAGTGTATATATCATGGTACCAAGGATCACCAAGACCAACAATTTTGCACAAAAATTTAGACTCTGGTACCTTGAATGCTAGTATGAGAAGCTTCTCTACAAAGAACTCTTATTTTGGGACATTGTGCGGGATCTTTAGGAGTGATCCGATCGTAGCCATTGCATCCGCTGCTTTGTTATTTACTCTTGGTAGCTATTCAAATGCGATATCAATGAAGAACTCCTTGAGGCTTTCCACCAATTTCTTGTATGGAGTCAACTTGTCATCCTTCATTTGATATTCATTGTTTAATTGGTTGATTATAAGTTTCGAGTCTCTATATACCTTAAGTGTCATGATCTGCCATTGCACTACAATTTTCAGCCCTATGAAAAGAGCCTCATATTCTTTGATGTTGTTGGTGCACGGAAATGACAACTTGTACGATTTAGGTATGTTGTCTCCTTGTGGAGTGATAAAGAAGATTCCCACTCCTAACCCATGTTGTGTGTAGGATTCATTGAAGTACAATTTCCAATGATCTAATACACTATTGTTGAAGATTGATTCATTGAGAAACTCTGAAACAAGTGGATTCTTTACACATATAGGAGCTTATGCTAGTTGGTCTATGATTGCTTGTCATTTGATAGCCTTGCATTCTACATACTCAATGTCATGCTATGTCAGGATCATAACCCACTTTGTCATCCATCCTATGAGAGTTTCTTTGGAAAGCAGATATTTGAGCGAATCTATTTTTGCAATGAGCTTAATTTGGTGTGCTATCATGTAATGTCTAAATTTCTATGCTGCAAACATGACTACCAGAAAATCCTTCTCGATGGGTGTGTAGTTCAGCTCATGTTCCACCATGGTTGTACTAATGTAGTACATTTCTCTCTGCTTCCCATTTTCATCATGTTGTGCTAGGAGAGCACCAAGGGTCACTGTTGTTGTTGATATGTATAAGATTAAGGGTTTTCCTGAAATTGGTGGAATTAGGATTGGTGGTGTGAGTAAATACTCCTTGATCTTGTTGAATGCTTGGTCACATTTCTCATCCCATTTGTATGCTACCCCCTTGTGGAGTAGATGAGAATATGGGATTGCCTTGTCCTTTATTTGTGCTATGAACTGATGGATGGAAGGAAGTCTTCCTTTTAGGCCTCTTAGCTTCTTCATTGTATTGGGTGCCTCCATCTTGAGGATTTCTTTGACCTTGGTGGGGTTTACTTCGATTCCCCTCATGGATACAATGTATCCTAGGAGCTTGCCTGATTGTACCCTAAAGACACACTTCTTTGGATTAAGTCATACCTAGTACTTTTCTAGTCTATCAAAGATGGAGCTTAGGGCTAATATATGATCTCATCGCTTCTTTGATTTAGATAGTATGTCATCCACGTAATCTTCCATAGTTTTATGGATCATATCATGAAAGATGAGGGTCATGGCACTCTGATAGGTTGCTCCTCCATTCTTTAGCCCAAATGGCATCATGTTCTAGCAATATATTCCCCATGGGTAAGTGAATGTTGTCTTATGTTGGTCTTCTTTAGCTATCATGATCTAATTATATCTTGAGAATCCATCCATTAGTGATAGCATCTCATGTTTGGCCATCATATCCATGATAATATCAATGTTGGGAAGTGGAAAGTCATCCTTGGACATGCTTTCTTTAAATATCTTAAATTTGTGCAGATACGGATGCCCCTAGTGGGCTTTGAAATAGGTACAAGGTTTGAGACCCACTCTAGATAATCAATTGACCGTATGAATCCCACATCTAGGAGCTTTTGTAATTCCATCTTGACCAATAATGCTATCTAGGGATGCATTTTCCTCATCTTTTGTCTAATTGGCTTTGCTTCGAGATATACAACTAGGTGATGAGCCACAACCTTTGGATCAAGCCCAAGCATCTCAACATAGGTCCATGCAAATTTCACCTTTCTTTCCCTTAGGAAGGAAGCTAAGAGCTCTTGTTCTTCTATGAGAAGTGACTCGGCATAGAATGTTATGTGTGGTGTCATTTTTGTTCCTAGATTAACCGAATTGCACTATTCTACTAGAACTACTAGCTTCTCCTAATGAATGGCACTAAGAGGAAGATTGAATCCTTCATCCTTTTGTGCCTCAAAGAGGTTTTCACCATTGGATACATCCTTTATTTTTACTATTTTCAAGTTAGAGAGTGCCATAGTGTGGTTTTCACTCAAAGACCTAGAGATTATTCTCAAGTTTTCACTTTTGTGACTAAATGATTCAATCATTTTCCTCTAATAGGATTGTGTATCCACTATGATGTTGAAAATATATTTTTGATCCCCATATGGTACCATATCTCATAATCCCATGAATTCTGAGAGCACCTCATGATTTTAAAATATGTCTAGAATTGGTGGTCCTCATTGGTTGTAATTGATGAGTTGGGGATAGAACAAGTTTATTTCATGGGTTTGATGGTCTGACTCAAAAGATAGGGTACTAATCATGAGTAGGGAGTAATCTTCAAAAAGCATAGGTAAGTTAGTTATGGTATCTTCCTCATCACTACTACTACACACATCCGATATGTCAAAAGTAAAGCTATCTAAAGGTAGACCTATGGATATAGGTAACTAAAGGGTGGTTGCCAATAGCAAAGGGGGATTTTTGACCTTTTTAACTAAGCCACCTCTACCAAGTATGGTCACCCTTGGAGGGGTACATCTGATTCCAATATTCCTCATATGCATCTCAGGAATGAGAGGTACTAGAAGACCATTGTCATTCTATCTTAGCTTCTTGTTTCTATCATAGCCCATACCAAGCATCATTTGTAATCTTTTGCTACATTCATCCATGGGAAGATTAGGAACGGGCCTTTCATCTTTGCATAGTGATTTTTATATGTCTCTTTCATCTACTATCTCCCAACTTATATCCCCCTAGCGTCTGAATCTAGAAGGGTCTGCCCTAAACATTTGGGATGGTGTTTCAGCTGGTTGGGGTCATCCATGTGACCTAGGAGATTGAGGTAACTCTCCTATGATGAAAGAAATTTTCTTCATTTTATAATCCCCACACCTGTTGTCTTGGATAATGAGCTTGATTTCAAATATATCAGGAATGGCGGGTGTCTTTGTCTCAAAAGTGGAGGCCAAGGTATTTGGGTCTATATACGGAGTTGAAGGGCCTTCATCATTGTTTGGGACTTGGGGGATTTTATAGAATTTTTCTTCCAAGTTTTTGCAGAAGCAAAGGGCTTAGGATCACCATAGATTGTGACCTCTTGATTTTGATATGAGAACTTGGTGCACTGATGGAGGGTTGATGTAGCAACTTGCATCCCATGGATCCATGAGCACCCTAGGAGGATTTTATAAGGTAAATCAAGTTCAAGGACCTGGTAGGTGGTTTCCTTAATGGTTGGCCCTACTTGAATAGGGAGTTGGATAATACCTTGAGAAACTCTTTCTTGGTCATCATATGCTCTGATTGTGATGCCCTTGCCTTTTTCAATGGAATCCTTAGAGAATCCTAAATTCTTTATGAGCTTGAGAGAATAGATGTTTAAACCTACACCCCCATCTACCAAGACCCTCTTGACTTTTATTTTAAGAAACAGGACTTCAAGATGGAGTGTGCAATTGTGAGATGGTTGAGCGAGGAAGTCTTGATCAAAAAATGTGAGGAGATTTGGGGTGGTAATTTTTCCTACCATAGCTTGGAATTGTTCCATATCAAGATTGGCGAAGATGGTGGATGAATTCAATGCTTCCTAAAGGATTTCTCTATGGGCAGATGAAATCTTCAATAACTCCATGATGGATATCTAAGTGGGAGTTCTTATCAGCTGGTCCAATAAATTGTAACCATTAGGAGCAAATTTTGGATTTGAGGTGGATTCCCTAGGTGGCTATGATGACCCAACAATGCTGATTTTGCTACCACACCTGGTGACTCCACAATCAACTTTGGCTCTCTTGATGCTAACAAAAATGACCAATTCATCTACGGATGCAACAACTTGTTTGTACACATGGTTCACATTACCATACTTTTGCTTCACTTTGTTATTTCCTTTGTTAAGATCCGACATTGGATTCGTGTAGATCTTTAGGTAATGATTTCTAGCTAGTTGTTCCATGTTTATGATCTTGTCATTGATGAGGTCTTGGATTATATTTTTCAGCTTTGTGTAATTGGATATCGTGTGCCCCTTGATTTTATGATAATCACAAAGGTAATTTTCATTGTACCATGGTGGTTTCACTTGGGGCTCTTGATAATTCTCAAAAGTGGGGATTTTAATGAGATTCTCATCTACCAATTTCTTCATGATGGATTCGACTGATTCCCCAAGGGTTGTGAACTTCCTCTTGGGGCGATATTTCATTCATGAAGGTGGCCCCCCTTGATTATTCAGATTGCTAATTTGGTTATTGGGTGATTGTTGTGATACCATATTAGTTTTCCTATTGTTTTATGGTTGCTGATATGTTTGGGTGTTCTATTTTGGAGCATTGATCATGACCTTGGCATCAACCACACCATCATTAGTGGAATTCCAATTTTTCACCCATGTGTGAGAATTTTTGCTATAGCTAGTGGAAGGTCGATTGTCTTGAGGGTGTCCCTCCTTGTACAATAAGGGCTCATTCGATGTTAAGTGCCTTGGGGATCAATTGGTCATACGTGGTGATGCACTGCATCTTTAGGTGGAATTCCAAAGTTTTCTCAAGATTGGAAATGATGGTGCAAATTTTTTGCTCCTTCAACATATCCCACTTGCTCCTATTGGCCTTGGATCATTGTCATTGTAGGAAGGAAGTGAATGTTTCCCCCTTACCTTGTTTGAGTGAAAATAGTTCCTCTAGACTAACATCCATGCCAATGTTGAATGTGTAATTCTTTATGAATGCGTCTACAATATCTTAGAAATTTTTGATGCCAGTAGGAAGGCAAGAAAACCATTACATGGTAGGGCAAGCCAAGATTCAAGGAAACAGTCATATCAAATATGTATCACCATATGCGACCTCCATGCAATGTACTTGAAATTCTCTGATGTGATCCTCAAGGTTTATGATCCCATGATATTTTTCAAATTTAGAGATTTCAAATCCATTTGGGAATGGTACCATTGCCAGACTCCTATCGAAGGGATAGGAGCATAAATTGCTTGGTGTCTTTGATGTTTTCCCTAATTGGACATCAAGCACTTGCTGCAAGAGCAATTTGGTTTGTGTTGTCATGTCATCTCACGGATTAGGGGGTAGAGTGAATGTGTTATGAATTGGTTGAGGTGTTTGAGTGATAGATGGAGTGTTGGTGGGCATTTGTTGCAAGCTTTGTTGTGTGATTAAGGCTTGTTGATATGCCTACATTTGTTGTTGTGCCAAAAACGCTTGTTGTTGTTGTGCCAACAAACCTTGTTGTTGGTTTTGTTGTTCTTATGCCAATAAATCATGTTGTTGGGATAGTAATTGGGCTTCTTCAAGTTGCGCTTGATACTATTGTAGGGCTTGTTTATATGCTTGTTACTAAGAGTCTTGCACTTGCGCTTGGTATTGAGCTTGTACTTGCACTTGTTGAGCTTGATATTGGGCTTAAGCTTGAGGCTGCGCTTGTTGGGTTGCCTATGCAACTTGGGCAGCTTGTGAAACTTGTGCAACTTGTGTGGCTGGAGCGGCTTGCATAGCTTGTGTGGCTTGGGTGGCTTGTTGTTTTTGCAATAAAGCTTGAGCTTTGGTAGCTTGATGCACCTATTGCACCACTAATTGTGCTTGCACTTACTAGCTAGTGTCTTTTGATAGGCGGTTTGTTGAGCTACTTGCAACGCAAGGCTAAATGAGTTTTTCATGTTGGTTTTTGGTGGTTGTGGTGGTGGATTTAGAATAGTGTTCACTATTTTGATGAGATGGACCATTGTATTGATAATTGGGGTTTGTATGGTGGATGGTGCGATTGATATGCTTGGTCTTTGAGAGACCATGTTTTGAGATACCTGGGGCATGGTAGATGATGTGTTGATCATTAGGGTTCCTTGAATGGTTACCACCTTTTGTTGTGATATTGATGGCAAGATGGGAGGATTCGATATGATGTTTTGATTTATGATTGGAGGGTTGCTTGCATTTTTTTGATTGATGGTCTATAAAGGTGGAAGGCCCAACCCAAGGAGTGGTGTGGATGTTAATGGCAATGGTGGCGTACTCCCTAGGAAAATTGATGAGGAGGAGGGATCGAATATTCCCCCTATTCAAAATAATCCACCTTCTCCCTATGAGGTTATAGGGAGAGAGGTTTGCATGTTGAGAGGATACGCCAATGTTGCATGAAAAGAGGATGGGTTGGGGTGATCATGAAACATGATTAGAACATATTGGTGTAATGGATTCACTGGGATGGATTGACCCAATATGGTATTGGCATCCAAATCTTGGTTGTTCACAAGGGGATGTACTTGAAGTGTATGAAGCAATGAGCTTCCCTTGTTAACAATCAATTGAGTTATAGCAATGGATCATGTGATTTGTGAGATGATTTGAATGATTCTTTGAAATGGAGGTGTGGATGAGATTGGGGGCATGATACCAAGAGGCTTCTCCACAATAGTTCTTATTGAAAGGGAAAATCAGGGTGCGGAAATGCTTTCCCAATGCTAAGACCACAGAGGAGAAGTGCAAAGACCAAATTTTAAACTTTATAACTTCTAAGATGAATAGACAAAGCATAACAAGAAACCAAAAAATCAAACACAGAGATAAAACTAGATTTACGTGGGAAAACCCTTTTGGGAAAAAACCCACCACACCAAGAGAAAGACACTTTGTATTATAGTAAGCAAAGATTACATAACAAACTTAAATTCCTCACTCTCTGATAGTTAGCTCACAACAACACTTGATTTTTCATGCACTCATTGTTATAATTTTATTTCGGCATACAGTGAATACTAACTCTAATTGCTCAGTCTCTCTCAATTGTTCAAACTTACTTCACTTTGAGCCTCAGCCAACTATATCAAGTGAGTCACCAACCACCAATTAGGGTGCATTAATTTTCGTCCTTCATCGACACACCAAATTGAACTCAGATTGGATCCACCTATAATCTTGCATCGAGGCACTCCCGTAATAAATTTTTTACAGAGGAATTGCTGACTTTGGGCTCTACCAACCACCAAATCCAATCTCATATTAACTATATAATATAGCGCTTCTCACCAATACATCTTCTGGCAATAAATGTTGTTTTGCAACAATGGTGCAAAAACAACCAATGAGAAGTCACCACGTGTCGACCTACTATTCTCTTTGCTCCTTGGCTGACATCCCTTCGCTATCACTAGCCATTCGATCACATTTCGAGCCAACAATAATCCATTATCACCAACACTGTCTGCTAGCTTTATCGGGTCCAACACACCACGTGTCCACTATTGATGGAGGTTCCGAAGCATCTAGGAGAGAATCTCCACAATTCCAATGAGCCCACCCAGAACAAGCTTCTGAGGTGGCCATATATCCATTGCCCATGGACTCTGCTTAGCTTATGTGGAAGCCGTTGGAGCTCCTTCGGGGAATCTCTAGCAACATCCACTAGATTCCCTAAGGAACTCCCGAGGTGATGAAAAGTGTCGAAGGATGAAGGACCCTTCACATAAAGCAACTCAGGGGAGGACCTACCTTCCTTAACTATGCTCATTTCTTTAACAAGTCACCATGCATTGGGCACTTAATAAATTCCACTCGGCGAAAAGGCTTTCGGTTGTACCTGCCTTAGGATGCTGCGAAATGTAGCTAGCACCATCGGATCAAGCCAATCTCAGCTGTTGGTCCAAGTATTGGGCACATTAGTGGAACATAGAACTGCCTCCCACTAATGAATGACTACTTCATTGACAAAAGCAAGGAAAACAACATTTCACCAACTCCACACCCGTTAGTTGATCGTTGTGACAACCCTCAAGGTTTCACCGATAAGACTAAGGCTTGGTGACCAAAAGTGAACCCCATGATAAAGTGATAAGGGATTAAATTATTCAAGCCTTTCTTTGAGGTTGAAGCTGGTAAATTGAGGCACATTTTCCCAACAAGCTCCCACTTGACAAAGATTTACTGGCTTCCTCTAGACTTCAAATCTATTGATGATCATAGGCCCCAAAGCCCATTGAACTTGCACACCATCTGAACATTTTCATGCTCAAAAGCTTTGTCAAAAGCATCAACAACATTCTTCAGAGTATCCACCTTTTCTAAAGAAACCTTTCCATCCTCAACTATATCTCTCATGAAGTGATACTGCACATCGATATGCTTCGTCTTGGCATGGAAAATTGGAGTTTTTGCCAAACAAATGGCACTCTAACTATCACAACAAATAGAAATCTTCCATGCATCAAAACCAATATTAGAGCACAAACAACTGAGCCAAACAACTTCTTTGCAAGCATGAGTCATTTCCATGTACTCTACCTTCGTCGTAGACAAAGTGACTACAGCCTCTCACTTGCTCATCCAACTAATTACACCACCATTTAACATGAAAGTATATCCACTAGTGGATCTTCGGCTGTCAATTTTCCCTACCCAATTATAGTCCACATATCCATGAATGTTGAGCTTTTTCTGTGATCCAACCGTATTTCCATGGTAGCATAGAGTACATTCTGAGGTACCTCTCTAATATCTAAACACTCTCTTCATAGCATCCCAATGTTTCCTTCCTAGATTTTCCATAAATCAACTGAGTACTCCCACTTCTTGGGAAATGTCTAGCCTTGTACAGACCATAGCATACATTAAAATTCCAACAACACTCACATAAGTCACCCTGGTCATGTCCTCCATCTTAGTAGATGATTTTGGACAATCTACAATAGATAGCTTTGTTCCTAGCAAGACTAGAACAACTAGCTATTTGCAATCGTTCATATCAAATCTCTCCAGGATAGTGTTGATGTACTTACTCTGGTTGACCTAAATATTTTTTCCCTTTATGTCCCTGGTTTTCTCCATCCCAATAATATACCTTGTTGCACCAAGATCTTTCACTTGAAACTTTGTAGACAACTGAGACTTAAGATCAGAAATTATAGCCTTACTATTCCCTATGAACAACATATCATCCACATACAGGGTAATAATAAGCACACGATCATTTTTAGATTTTTAATACACACGATGATTAGATTCAATCTCATAAATCCCATAGACAACACAAAGGTGTAAAACTTCTGGTACCACATTCTAGGAGACTGCTTCAAACCATACAAATATTTATTTATTTTGGATACCAGTCTGTCTTTACCTTTTTCAACGAAATGCTTAGGCTAGGACATGTAAATGTCTTCCTCCAACTCTCCATGGAGAAATGCTATTTTTACATCCATCTGCTCGATTTCTAAGTCATACACAGCTTCAAGTGACAACAAAAATCTGATAGATGTTAGCTTAGTTATAGGGTAAAATATATCTCCATAATCAATTCCCTCTACCTGGGAATGCCCCTTTGCAACCAACCTTGCTTTATACTTCTCAGAAATGCCTTCAAGACTAGTCTTCTTCTTAAATACCCATTTATAGTCAATAGACTTTCTTCCTTCAGGCAAAGGTACCAAATCCCAGGTTTCATTCTTTTTCAATGATTCCATTTCTTCATTAATGGCTTCCAACCAGGAATTTGCATCGGGAATATTAATTGCCTCTTTAACAGTCCTAGGCTCCTCAGTGCTAGTAATTAAAGCATAAGCATAGTTTGAATCCAAAATGGAGAAACCATACCTATCAGGTTATTTTTTTTCATGTGTAGACCTTCTCACTGGCTGAGGTTCTAGTTCTTCATATTTAGAACTCTCAGAGCCACTTGAGCTCTCCTCAGTTTTAGGTACACCATGCAGTTCTCCATTTTTTGGAGTTTGGGGAATCTTAACTACATCATTCTTCTTTTCTCTTTGATCTATCTCTAGTTGTGGATCAGTTGTAGAAGGTTTCAGCTCTTGAAATATTACACTTCTTCTATACAAAACCTTCTCAATGACAGGGTTCCAAATCTTGTATCCTTTCACACCAACACCATAGCAAATGAAGATACATTTAACAACTTTTTTCTCCAACTTTGATCTTTTCTCATTTGGCACATAAGAATATGCCTCACAGCGAGAGACACAAACATGTCTCAGAGAGGGATTCTTACTAGACCACGCTTCCAAAAGTGTCTTATCAACAAGAGCAGAGCAAGGAGACCAATTTACTAGGTAGCATGCTATAGCCATAGCCTCAACCTAGAACTTCTACTCTAGACCATCACTACTCAACATGCTCCTCTCCTTTTCCATCAACGTCATGTTCAACCTTTTAGAAACTCCATTATGTTGTGGAGTATAAGGTGTAGTTTTATGCCTTTTAATCCCATGGTCTTTACAGTATCTATCAAAATTTGCAAAAAAAAACTCACCAATATTATCCATCCTCAAGCATTTGATCTTCCTTCCAGTTTGATTCTCTACCAATTTTTTTTTACTCTTTAAAATGACTGAATAATTCCGATTTACTTTTAAGAAAGTAAATAAATGCCCTTCTCAAAAATTCATCAATAAAAGAAACATATTATCTAGAATTCGATAACAATGGAACATTCACTAGACCAAACACATCAGAATGAACATAGTCTAGTACACCATAATATTTATGAGAACTCGAGGAAAAATAAACACATTGTTGCTTTCCATAAAGGCAGAGTTCATAGAAATCAAACTCAAGATTACAATCTACAAGCCCTTCAACAAGATTTTTATTTTTCAAGGTTTTTAAACCTTTCTCACCTATATGACCGAGTCTATGATGCCACAACATGGTCTTCTTTATTGAGAGTTTCACCTCCATAATATTTGCATCCCGAGAAGCATCTTCTTCTTCCTCCATAGGGGTAGATTTTCTTGAATTTATAGAGGCATTTTTGCATTGAACATGACATGCATCCAGCTTGTATAGACTGCCAGTATGAAAAACCTTAGCCAACACCATTGTACCTCTAGCCATCTTACATCCTTTACTCGAGAAAGAAACTTCCACACCAACATCATTCAGCTTACTGATAGAAAGTAAGTTTCAATCCAAAACTAGTATGTGTATTACATCACCAATCCCTTTGATTCGACCATTAGGGAACTATATTTTGACTCTTCCTCAGCCAACAATCTCCAATAATGAGTCACTTGATAGGTACACCTTTCCACCATCATACTTCTTGTACTTAGTGAACCAATCTCTATGAGACGTCATGTGAAAAGAAGCACCTGAGTCAACTATCTAGACGTCATCTGATGTCTGAGTTGCCAAGGCTGCAATGAAAGCATTTTCATCACTCTGAGAAGAGTCATAGTTTGAAGTGTTACTCTTCTTCTTCTTCTCCTTACAATCCTTTTGGATGTGACCAGCCTACCCATAATTCTAGCATTTCACCTTGGACCTTTTACCAGGAGACTTTGATCTCCCTACAGATTTAGATCTAGACTTCTTGTCCTTCTTCTTTGATCTACCTCAAATAGAAAGGGCCTCTTTAGCCACCTCAAAAGACTTTCTTTGCATCTCTTCAGATAGCAACGAAACAACCACATCTTCCATCTTGAAAGTAACAGTCGTACTTTCAATAGCCATCACCAGGTGATCCCAAGTGTCAGATAACGAACATAACAAGAGCATGCAATAATCCTCCTCATCTATCTTCACACCCACAGACACTAACTAAGCAAAACTAGTAATAAATAGGTTCAAATGGTCTCCAATAGATGCACCTTCTTCCATCTTCAAGGAGTACAACTTCTTCCTCAGGAATAACTTATTTACTAGAGACTTTCCCTGATAAATATCACCAAGATTCTTCCATAACGAAGCTATAGACTTCTCCTCATGGGCATTCAGGAGTACAAAATCAGCTAGACTAAGTCTTATCAAATCTCTCACTTTTCTATCTATGAGGTCCCATTATTATTTCTTCATACCTTGTGGCATAGTTCCAGACACTACTACCCAGAGGTCTCTATCCACTAATAGGTCTTCCACTTTGACTTTCCACAACTCAAAGTTGTTGCCATTGAATTTCTCAATATCAACTCTTCCTGATGTACTCGCCATCTTAGACAGAACTTGGACCAAAATTTGCAAGACTCCCAATGGAAAAGTATTAGTGCGAAAAACTAGCCTCACTTATAAGGATAACACAACAATCCAAGCTCTGATACCACTTGAAAGGAAAAAGAAGGCTACGGAAATACTTTCCCAATGCTAAGACCATAGAGGAGAAGTGCAAAGACCAAATTTTAAACTTTCTAACTTCTAAGATGAATAGACAAAGCAAAACAGGAAACCAAAAAATCAAACACAAAGATAACACCAGATTTACGTGGGAAAACCCTTTCAGGAAAAACCCACTACACCAAGAGAAAGACACTTTGTATTACAGTAAGCAAATATCACATAACAAAGTTACAGTCCTCTCTCTCTGATAGTTAGCTCACAGAAACACTTGATTTTTCATGCACTCACTGTTACAATGCTCTTACGGCATACATCGAATACTAACTCTAATTGCTCAGTCTCTCTCAACTATTCAGACTCACTTCACTTTGAGCCTTGGCCAACTATATCAAGTTAGTCACCAACCATCGATTAGGGTGCATTAATTTTAGTCCTTCATTGACATGCCAAATTGAACTTAGATCAGATCCACCTGCAATCTTGCATTGAACCACTCCCACAATAAATTTGTTGCAGAGGAATTGCTGACTTCGGGCTCTACCAACCACCAAAATCCAATCTCATATTAACTGCATAATATAGCACTTCTCACCAATCCAGCTTCTAGCAATAAATTTTTTTTTGCAACAACAGTGCAAAAACAACAAATGAGAAGTCACCACATGTCGACCTGCTATTTTCTCTACCACTTGGTTGACATCCCTTCACTATTGCTAGCCATTCAATCACATTCTGGGCCAACAATATTCCATTGCTGCCACACACCACACGTCTACAATTGATGGAGGTTCTGGAGCATCCAAGAGAGAATCTCCAAGATTCCCATGAGCCTGATTGGAATGAGCTTCCAAGATGGCCATGTGTCCATGACCCATGGACTCTTCTTAGCTTACATGGAAGCCACTAGAGCTCCTTGAGGGAATCTCTAGCGATATCTGCTAGATTCCCTAGGGAACTCCCAAGGTGATGACAAGTATCTAAGGCCGAAGGGCCCTTCGCATAATGCAAATCAGGGGGGGACCCACCTTCCTTCGCTACACTCACTGCTTTAACAAGATGCCACGCATCGGTAATTTAAGAAATTCCACTTGGTGAAAAGGATTTTGGTTGTACCTTCCTTCGGAATGCCACGGAATGTAGCCAACACTATGGGATGAAGCCAATCTCAGCCATTGGTCCAAGTCTTTGGCACATCAGTGGAACTTAGCACTGCCTCCCGCCGATGAACAACTACTCTGCAAATGAAAGAAAGGAAAACAAATTTTCACCAATGCCACACCCAACAACCCATTGTTGTGAAAACCCTTAGGGTCTCGCTGATCAGATTAAGTCTTGGCGACCAAAAGAGAACCCCACGGTAAAGTGATAAGGGCATAGATTCGTCAAGAATTTCTCTAAGGTTCAATCTGATAAGTTGAGGCATATTTTCCCAACACTTATATCAAATCCGAAGGGATTTTGGCCCCTTCTTTTGCCAATTCAAGCATGTATTGGGATGAATTGAGCCTCATCATGGTATTGACAATTTTATGAGTCTCAGGATTTTAAATTATTTCAAGGATTTCATCTTGTGTCATCCCTGAGATGTTTTTGGTTATGTCCTCCACTTGACACTCCTCTTGAATATTTTGTGATAGTGGAGGAAGATTGGTAAGGGGATTTCTTGATCCAATGGGATTCATTTTGGGAGCAATTTGGCTTAGGTCACTCGAAGTTGATGTTTCTTTGTTGATTTCCATGTTCTTCTTGTTTGGTGATCTAGTTTGCACCATAAAATATGGATCAATTTTCAAGAATGTTTGAGATGAACCTCTAATTCTTTAGATTGATCTAACTTTAGGCACAAAAATAGAAACACTATGATGATTAAGGATCAAATTGTGACGAAGAGGTAAATGGAAGATGGATGATTGGAATGATTGAACTCTTGAGAAATCTTGAAGGAGATACTAGACTTTGGGACCTTTTAGATTTTGATTTGATTTTGGCTTGGATAGTGAGCTCATAAACTCTAAGAGGTTGGATGTGTGAACCCCTAAACCTGTAAATGCACAAAGACGACAAACACTGTTAGTGTTAGATCAAAATGCATGCAAAAATGAGGGATTCCCCATACAATCCATCTATTCAAGCTAAGATTAGGAAAATAAAAAAACTTAAATAACAATCAAATCAATCCTAATTAAGCTAATAGCATGATGATCCTATGGGGGAATTGGTTCCAATGAAATGTTGTAATTGGCCCTTTCCCAATTCCTAAGTAGCAAAGATATGTGATTCTAGAAATGGTCAAATCTCCAAAGAGATTTGAGCATAACCTTGGTATAAAATGTGATAAAATGATGAATGCCTGGATGTGATGAGAAAAAATAGTTCTCAATTAGAGAGAGTAACTTTGCATGCAAATTGTGGATGAGAAATGAGGAGAAGAGTCTCTAATTTATAGACTTTTATTTGGAAGAAGTGAGCAAGATTGAGCAATGTGGGACAAAAGATAATCCAATGGAATTGTGCCACTTGTCCACATGTGATTGGATAAGGAATGAGCACATTTTGGCCAAGTTGTATGATAAATGCATAAATTTGAATTTGAAATGGTGAGTTGACTTGTTGAAGGGGGAAGAGAAATGAATTTAATGTCACTTGGCTCAAGGTCAAGGACATGTAAGAGGTATTGAATGCCTTGTTGGAAGGACCAAGTCCACTTGCATTTTTTGAATTCAAATGAGGGAATATTCCGTTTTGATACTTTGTGAGGGATAATAGATGAATTAATAAATCAAAGTAATTGATTTATTGTGCAACTTGCATTCTCTAGAGGATTTTAATGAGAGGGATTAAGTTAATCATGGATTTGATTAATTTAATGAAGAATTAGGTGATGTGACAATTTTAGACTTAGATTTATGGATTGATTTAAGTCAAGAATTGAGAGGAAATGATTTATCAAATAAATGATTTGATTTATTTAATCAGGAAGGAATATGTTAGATTAAATCAAATAAGGTTTAATTTATTTAATTTAATAGGAAGAATTTAGAGATTTTAATTAAATAAAATGATTTATTTAATTAAACAGGGATGCAATGGTTAATTAAATTAATTGATTAATTTAATCATTGGAAGAAGAAGACTTAATCCAATAAATAATGATTTATTAAATTAAGAGACAAAATGTGATGAAATGCTAAGAATGTGATTTAAGAGGAAGCGTTGTTAGTAATCGGGATTAGGTGTGCCAAAATGAACTTGTACATTTTCCATGTCTACATTTTGCCCCTCTTTGAAGCAATGTACTTTTTGCATTGATTCAAACAATAAACTATTGTGATCAAAGGTCCGAGATTTTGTGAATTTTCTTAGATGCCCCACAGCTGCCCTAGTGGAAGGATATTGCTAGATATTGCCCCCTCGAGAGATCGAACGAAAATTTTGATTTTTTGGATGATCTCACGAAAAAGATGACTAGGTGCCCGATAGGCCAAAAATGCCCCAAAATGGCCAAAAATGCCCCAAAATGCCCGAAAAATGCATTAAAATGCCAGAACGGATGAAGAATGACCCTTGGTTGGATGAAAATGGCTTCGGGGGACCAAAACCCTAGCTAGAAGGTCAAATTAGGTCAAAAAACCCTAATTTTTAGGCTTAAATAGACCTCAAGGGGTAACTTCCTATTCATTTGCAATCTTAGCCTTTGGAAATTTTCACATTTTAGCTCTGAGTCTTGGTTGAAATCGCGCAACGACAGCTTCCCAGGCATGTGTTGTTGAGGGTTCGGATGCACTAACAGCCAGTCGGTGCAGGACCCATGGTATGTACCCCTATCCAAATTTCAAATTTATCGTTTTGCATGCATTAAATAGGGTCCAAGTCCTGTACAAGCTGCGCAACACTATATGGCACCGCAAAAAATGCATTATCGCAATTGTGCGGTCCCCTATTGCATCACATATGTGAAGTGTGCCGTGCGGGCCACTTTGCAAATTAGAATTTAGTTTCTCAAAAGTCTGCCGCATGCCCTTACTCCACCGTGCGACATAGTTAGGAAACTAGGATTTGCGCTAAGTAGGACCGCATATGCAAAGTGCGTCGCGCGGGCTAGTTTGAGACTATTAAAATGTCAAACTCCACCGCGGTGGTGCAGTTTGGAACTTTTCAAACTGGACTGCACCAGCAAACAGTGCCACATTTTCTAGTTTAGGGCAAAATTTAACGAGATATGCAATGAAACTTTATTTTTTCTGACACGATGGCCTTCCCTATGCAGGAGGAGCCTGGTGTACTTTACTTGTGGGAGCATCAATGGCCGGTGCTTATCAGACTAGGGGATATGCATGAGTTGGTCCAGGAGCACTTTGGTGCCATTGGTCTCTGGTATGTTGCGTACGTCCTTCCCGTTCGGGCTCACTTAGGTATGCTTATGGCTCTAGCGAAGCGATGGCATAGTGAGACTTCCTCCTTCCATCTTCCTACCGGCGAGGCCACGATCACTCTTGAGGATGTATGGTGCATCCTCCGATTGCCCATTCATGGAACCCGAGTTTTCTATGATCTGGATGCTGGCAGAGATGCTTGTTATAGGGTTATGGAGCTGGATGAGATTGAGTTTTGTGATGGTCAAATCGACTTAGAGCTATACCACGGCCATGTGCACACATACACATTGATTATCGTGGCGATAATTTCAGGCCTTGTAGTACCTGATCGGCAGGGCCGATACTTCAGTCTAGGATGGGGACTAGCATGGGATCAAATGGTTCACCACAGGGAGTGCTTCACTTGGGGACCAGTATTACTGGCGTCCCTCTATAGGGATCTTCATGAGTTTGCTTACTTGGACAACAAATCCATTTGGGCTGGAGGTACCTTACTGCATATCTGGGCATGGGAGAGGATCCTAGTGCTTCACCCAGATATCACACCAGTTCTCCTAGAGAGAGATGATTCCCTTATTTGGCGATATGGTGGAGTGACTATGCACTTTTCTTTCACTGGTGCAGGTGGTATTCCACACTGGCGGCGAGTTCTCGATGAGATGAGAGAGTTTGTCTGGACACCATGGATGGGTGTTGGTCCTTGGCGAGATGATGTTCAGCAGCTATTCTTTTCCCAGCATGATAAGTTGATGCAAGGGTAGGAGCGCACCATGATTGAGAGGTATCTTTCGAATAGGGTTGCTCGTCAGTTCGGGGAGGTACAGGATAGGCCCGATGACCAGTATGTGGCCATCTTTGCACACACGACCAGAGAGAAAGCATGGGGCCAGCCCATCCCGGCCGTTGAGGCAATGTCCTCATTTAGGCAGTTAGTGGCTTGACCGTGGCCATGTGATCAAGGGCCAGCAGATGTGGGGGTTACTCCAGCTTATAGGGCATGGTTCAGACCTCTACTCAGATTGATAGTTCCAGGCATAATTGTTCCACAATGCAGATGTAGGGGTCAGGCATCTGGCAGAGGGCGAGGTAGAGGATGAGGTGAGCCATCTTCTCATTAGACACCTCCCAGGGATGCAGAACAATAGTCACCTATCCGAGTAGGGGATCAAGATGGTCAGTCGAGGGTAGATCCTCAACAATAGCCAGCACAGCAGCCAACAAGGTAGCCGGTGGATAGCCTGCAGGATAGCCCGATCATCGAGATTTATTGATTCAATAGTTACAAGGGCAAGTTCAGGCTCTGACTGCAGAGAGAGACTAGGCATGATCCAAGAGGGATTAGGAGATAGGCCAGTGGAGACAGTTAGAGAGTGCAACATCCTCATCTCGAGGCCGATCAATCGATATTCATGATTATAGAGAGGCCATCAAAGAGGTCGAGTATTATCGGCAACATTATCACTAGGTAGTACCATCAGGCAATAGAGTGCTAGACTTTTTCCAGTAGACAGGGAGGCGACCGATAGAGGCCCAGGGTGAGAGAGAGGTTGGGGAGGGCAGCAACCGGTAGGACCTGCCTGCCTCTTGATCATAGGACAATTCGCTTCATTTTTGATATACGGGCTATAGTATTTTGGCCTTATTGTATTATGCATTTGATGTAATTTTGATCCGATTTGTATCATAACAGTATTTTTTTAATGATATATATGAGATGATTAGCCCTTTAGGACAAACAGACTAACTTAAAGACCTATCCTAGGGGTCTCGGGAGCTGATCCATAGATTAGCCTTCCCTATATTATACATGCAAAGACCATGTAGTTCAACTAACAACAGACTTGACTCAATGATAAGATGGACAAACAGATTGCCATTTTATTGCTTAAAGGACTGACTTAAGATGCAGACTAGATGGGCAAACAGATTGCCAATGTGACGGACAACTAAAGGACTGACCTAGATGTATCGGGGGATGATCAAAGATCAACCTTGCCTACGTTCAAGCTCAGAGACGACGTAGTCCGACAAGCTAAAAAATTGATAAGACTCAATGATGAACTTTTTTGAAGATTTTCTGATATTTCGACATGTTTTTGAATTTTTTGGATGATTTGGATGTTTTTGGATTTTTGATGAATTTGAAGAAGATCACGAGAATATACATCAAGCTGATCTGATGCTGATATAGGAACATGCCCCCAGCGTGGTGTGATAGACTACTTCGATGAAGGCTAGACAAACTGGCCTTAGGAATACACCAAGTAGTACTATGGTGGAATATGATATGGACACCAACTCAGGCTATGGTATGGATGCGAGCGGATGGGTGGATGGAGGATTCGACATTGTGATGGAATGAGTGAATCATGCAAATCCTGGTAGATGGGGGGGTGATCTTATTTACACTTGGTGCCTGTTTGCCAGGTTTTCACCAAGGTACTTGTCCAAAGTGCCACCGAAGTGGTTTTCACTAAAGGACAATTTTTTTCTCTTTAATATTTTGAATCCTTTTTCTGATTTTTTGGATTTTTGCACTTTTTTGATTTTTTTGTTGTCGCCAAGATGCCTATTTGCAAGGTTTTCATCAAGGTAACCATTTTTTTGTATTTTCTGGTTCCATACCTTGCAAGTGCTTAGGCATAAAACTTTTTGAGGTGAGAGCTATTCATGGGATCCTGCAGAGGCTCGCCTTCTGGTATCGACAACTGATATGCCCCTGATTTGTAACTTGCGGTGATGATGAAGGGTCCCAACTAGTTGGGCTCAAACTTTCCTTTTGTATTTGGGTTTGGCACATTCTTTTGGTTTTCTTTCAGCACTAGGTCACCAACTTGGAAAGTGCATTGCTCGATCTTCTTGTTGTAGCTTCGTTTCAGACAATTCTGGTAGACCTGTAGATGATTCATGGCATCCATGCACCTTTCATCTAGTAATTCTAGCTCATTCAGTCTTGTAACCCTGTATTCCTCATCGGTGATGAGGTTTTGCAGTGATATCCTCAGTGACGAGAGCTCGATCTTGATGGGGAGGATGGCTTCTGATCCGTAGACCAGGAAGAATGGGGTGGCGCCTGTTGGCATACGGATGCTGGTGTGGTAGGCCCATAAGGTGGGATTTAGCTACAGATGCCAGTCACGACCAGAGTCATTGACTATTTTCTTAAGGATTTTTAGAATGGTTTTATTCGTAGCTTCTGCTTGGCTATTTCCTTGTGGATAGTATGGGGTGGAAAAACGATGCTGGATTTTGAATTTTCCACACAAATCACGAACATCCAAATTTTTGAAAGGTGTCCCATTATCAGAGATAATTGATTGGGGAGCACCGTATTGGAAAATGAGGTAGTTCATGATGAACTTGGATATTTGTTTTCCTGTGATGTAGGTTATGGGAATTGCTTTGACCCACTTTGTGAAATATTTAGTGGCGGTGATAATGAACTTGTGGCCATTGGATGAGGTGGGTGAGATTTTACTGATGAGATTGAGCCCCCACTGTGAAAAGGACCAAGGTGTAACAATGGGGTGAAATTCTTGAGCTGGTGCATGAATGAGCTCTCCATGTTGTTGGCATTGCAGACACCTTTTGACAAAGTTATGTGCCTCTCTCTCCATTGTTGGCCAGTAGAACCCGATTCTTAGCAACTTCTTAGCCAAGGTCATACAACTTGAGTGAGAACCACACATGCCATTGTGTACCTTAGTTAGAGCATTCATGGCCTCCTCAAGTTTTAAACAATGTAGCAAGGTTCCATCGATACTTCTGTGGAAGAGGGTCTCTCCTAGGATGATGAATCGTGAAGACCTTTTGACAAATTTTCGCTTTAGGTTCGGGGTGATGTCAGTTGGGAGGATTCCTAATCTTAGGTAGGTGTATATGTCATGGTACCAAAGATCACCAGGACCAATGAGTTCACACATGTATTCTGACTCTGGTACCTCGAACGTGGGTACGAGAAGCTATTCTACTAGGAATTCATGTTTTGAGACGTTGCAAGGAATGTCTAGCAAGGATCCAATTGTTGCCATTGCATTGGCTGCTCTGTTGTTTTTCCTTGGTATCTGCTCAAAGGTGATGTCGATGAATGATTCCTTGAGGCTTTCTACCACCTTTTTGTATGGTGTGAGCTTATCATCCTTAGTTTGGTATTCACCATTGACTTGGTTGATGATAAGTTGTGAGTCCCCATAGACCTTTAATGCCATGATTCGCCACTGTGCTACAATCTTGAGGCCTATGGTTAAAGTCTCGTATTCTGCAATATTGTTGGTACAGGGGAATGCCAGTTTATATGATCTGGGTATGCAGTCTCCTTGCGAGGTGATGAAAAACACACCGGCTCCTGATCCATGTTGCGTGTGGGAGCCATCAAAGTAAAATTTCCAATGGTCAGCTGTATTGAGATTGAAAATGGACTCGTCTGGAAATTCTTATATGAGCAGGTTGTCTGTGTAGAGGGGAGCTTTTGCTAGCTGATCCGCAATGACTTGTCCCTTTATGGCTTTTCATTCTACATACTCAATATCATGTTTGGACAATATCATTACTCACTTAGCCATTCTGCCTGTAAGCATTTCTTTTGACAATAGATATTTTAGAGGGTCTATCTTGGTAATCAACTTGATTTGATGAGCTAGCATGTAGTGTCTAAATTTCTGAGCTGCAAATACCAGTGCCAGGAAAGCCTTTTCTATTGATGTGTAATTAAGCTCGTGCCCCACCATTGTTCTACTGATATAGTAGATGGCCCAATCGGTTCCCTTTTCATCATGTTGGGATAAAAGGGCACCAAGGGCGACTATTGTTGCCAAGATATATAGAATCAATGGTTTCCCTACAATTGGTGGCATCAACACAGGTGGTGTAAGTAGATATTCTTTAATTTTATTGAATGCTTGCTCGCATTTGTCGTCCCATCTGAATGTGACTCCCTTGTGAAGCAGGTGTGAATAGGTGTTCTATTTATGTGCTAGTTGTGCTATGAATCTCTGGATGGACTGGAGTCTACCTTGCAATCCTCTGAGTTGCTTTAATGTTCTTGGTGCTTCCATTTCAAGGATTTCTTTTACCTTTGTAGGGTCCACCTCTATCCCTCTCATCAAAACTATTTATCCCAGTAGCTTTCCTGATTGTACTCCAAATACACATTTCTTTGGGTTGAGTCTAACTTTGTATTGTTCTAGGCCATCAAAGATAGCACTTAGAGTTGCTACATGGTCCTGTCTCTTCTTTGATTTAGCCAGTATGTCATCCACATAGTCTTCAACTATTTTATGGATCATGTCATGGAAGATCAACGTCATGGCTCTTTGGTATGTAGCTCCTACATTTTTCAACCCAAATGGCATCACATTCCAGAAGTAGGTGCCCCAAGGACATGTAAAGGATGTCTTATGTTGGTCTTCCTTTGCTATCATTATCTGATTATACCTCGAGAAGCCATCCATTAGGGATAGCATCTCATGTCTGGCCATCATATCCACTATCATGTCAATGTTGGGTAGTGGAAAATCATCCTTAGGACATGCTTTGTTTAGGTCTTTGAAATCTGTGTAGATGCGGATGCCCCCTTTTGGTTTTGAGATAGGTACAATATTTGATACCCATTCTGGATAGTCGATTGGGCGTATGAAGCCAACATCCAGAAGTTTATGTAGCTCAATCTTGACGAGCAAGGCTATTTGTGGGTGCATCTTCCTTAGCTTTTGTCTGACTGGTTTTTCTCTGGGGTAAACAGCCAAATGATGAACCACTACCTCAGGGTCTAGACCTGGCATGTCAGCATAAGTCCACGCAAAATTTGCTTTTCTTTCTTTTAGGAATGTTGCCAATAGTGCCTATTCTTCTGTTTGAAGTGTTTGAGCATAGAATGTGATTTACGGCTCTGTTTCCATTCCCAAGTTGACAGGGTTGCACTTCTCTGCCAATACTGCTGATTTCTCTTGATGTAGAGTAGTAGGGGGGAGATTGAATCCTTCATCCTCTGGCACCTTAGAGAGGTTTTCACCATTGGATGCGTCCTTTATTTTTACTATTTTGTGGTTAGAGAGTGCCAGAGTGTGGTTTTCACTCAATAACTCCGAGCTTATTCTCGATATTTTTTTTTTGTGACTGAAGGACTCAATCATCTCCCCATAGTATGCTTGTGTGTCTAGTGTGATTTTGAATCCAACCTTGTGATCCCCACATGGAACTATATCCCTTAGTCCCATGAATTCCAAGAGAACCTCATCATTTTTGAACAAGTCTAGAATCGGTGGTCCCTGTTGGTCATGATCGATGAGTTGGGGGTGTACTAAGGTGATTCGGTGGGTTGGTTGGTTTGACTCAGCTGTGGAGACACTTATCATTAATAAGGTGGAATCTTCGAAAAGCCTAGGAAGACCTGCTATGGTATCATCATCATCACTACTAGCACAAATATCAATGATGTCAAAGGTATAATTATCGAGCGGGATACCTAAGCAAATGGGTGGTCTAGAAGTGGTTGTTGTTACCTAAGGAGAGGACCTGACTACTCTTCTGGGAGTACCTCTACCACGTACAGTTATACTCAAAGGAGTATAGCCAAGGCTAAGGTTCCACATTCTTCTTTCTACAATGATGGGCTCCAACTGTCCATCACTATTTCTTCCAAGGCTCTCATTCCTATTATAGCCCATACCAAACATCATTTGTAACCCTCTGTTAGTTTCCTCCATGGGTAGGTTGGGAGTGGGTCTTTCATCTTGGTATAGTGTGTTCGAGATGTCTTCTTCATCCACATTCTCTCGACTGAGATCCCCCCAACAGTGGAATCTAGAGGGTTCTGCTCTAATAGTGTGGACAAGTGTTTGAACTGGCTAGGGTTGTCTGCGCGACCTAGGAGATTGTGGTAACTCTCCTATAACAAATTCATTTCTTTTCATTCTATAATCACCACATCCATTGTCTTCGATCATATTTTTAATCTCAGATATGTCGGGGATGGCGAGTGTCTCTGTCGCAAAAGTGGAGGTGAGATTGGTTGGGTCTATGTATGAAGTAGATGGTCCTTCATCATTTTTGGGTACTTGAGGGATCTTGTAAAACTTGGCTTCCAAGTTTTTGGAATAGGCAAAAGGTTCGGGATCCCCATATATAGTGATCTCCTCATTCTGATGTGAGAACTTGATGCATTGGTGATAAGTCGAGGCCACTTCCTTCATTCCATGTATCCATGGGTGTCCCAGGAGGATGTTGTATGGTAAGTCAAGGTCGAGGACTTGACAGGTGGTTTCCATAGTTTTCGGTCCTACTTGGATGGGGATTTTTATAGTGCCCTAAGACACTCTTTCCTGGTCATCATATGCCCTTATTGTGATGCTTTTGTTCTTATTGATGGAATCCTCGATGAATCCCAATTTCTTTATGAGTTTTAGGGAACAAATATTAAGGCCTGCACCTCCATCTACTAGGACTTTTTTGACTTTCTTTTTATGGATTAGTACTTGGAGGTGGAGTGCACGGTTATGAGATGGCTATAGGGGGAAATCTTTATCCGAAAATGTAATGAGATTTGGGGTAATGATGTTACCCTCCATAGCCTAAAATTGCTCTGTGTCGAGGGTGGCAGCAATGGTAGATGTAGCTAGTGCTTCATCAAGGATCTTCCTATGGGTGGCAGAGATTTTCAATAGTTCCATGATGGAGATTTGGGTGGGTGTTCTTTTTAGCTGGTCAATGACATTGTAATCATATGGGATGGCCTTTGTATTGGAAATGGGGGTCTTAGTTGGTGCCCCGACAATGGTAACCTTTCCGTCTTGTGTGGTGACTCCACAGTCATTGTTGGCTCCCTTGATATTTATGATGGTGACCATTTCGTCAACACATCCCACTATCTCCTCATATACTAGATTAGCACTAGCATACTTTTGCTTGCCCTTATTATTCCCTTGATTATTCCCTTGATTGTTCCCTTGGTTATGGTTCGGCATCGGATTCGTGTATATTTTCAAATCTTGGTTTCTGACCAGGTGCTCAATGTTGATGACCTTATCCTCAATGAGGTCTTGGATGATGTTTTTGAGTCTCATGCAATTGGCAGTAGTCTGTCCTTTGACTTTGTGAAATTCAGAAAGGAGATTCTCATTATACCACGGTGGCTTGGTCATGGGCTCCGTGTACTGCTCGGGGTTAGATATTTTTATTAGATTCTCTTTGACCAGCTTCTTCATTATGGACTCAATCAATTCACCAAGAGCTGTGAACTTCCTCTTGAGGGGATACTTGTTACGAGGAGGTGGTCCTCCTTGATTACCCAAATTTTTGATTTGATTGGTGGAAGATGGTTGTGACTGTGCTACTACCGCATTATTTTTCACATTGTTGTGATTATGATTTTGCGGTTGATGATGGTTTTGGGTATTTTGCTTAAGGGCACTGATGACCACTCTAGCATCGACCATGCCGTCGCTCATGATATTTTTATTCCTCAACCATGTTTGAGGTTTGTCAATGTAGTTGTTAGACGGGTTTTTATCCTACGGTGGAGTGAATTTTGGTGCGCCTCCTCACGCAGTAAGGGCTCTTTCGATGTTGAGCACCTTTGGGATCAGTTGATCATAAGATGTGATGCACTGCATTTTCAAGTAGAATGCCAAGTGGTCATCTAGATTGGCTATGATGGTGCAAACTTGTTGTTCTTCTGGCATGGTCCACTTGCTTTGATTGGCCTTGGATCACCATCTTTGCAAGAAGGATGCCAATAGCTCTCCTTTTCTTTGTTTGAGTGCAGATAGTTCTTCCAAACTAACATCCGCACCCATATTGAAAGCATAATTCTTAAGGAAGGCTTCCACGATTTCCTCAAATGTTTTAATACCCATGGGTAGGCAAGAAAACCATTCCATGGCTGGACCAGTCAGACTATGAGGGAAGAGTCACATTAGATACATGTCATCATATGCGACCTCCATGCAGTGCACCTAAAATTCCCTGACGTGGTTTTCAGGGTTACCCGTTCCATTGTAGTTGTCAAATTTTGGGATCTCGAATCCCTTTGGGAATGTTATCATGGTGAGACTTCTTTCAAAAGGGTAAGGGCACAAGTTGCTTGGTGTCCTTATGGTTTTTCCTGCTTGTAAGTCCAACACTTGCTGCGAAAGCAGTTTGATTTGTGTTGTGACATCTTTGCTCGGATCGGGAGGTGGGATGAATGAGTTGTGAGGTGTTCAAGGTGTTTGATGGGTGGGGAGAGTACTAGTGGGCATTTTTTGCAAGCTCGGTTGTGTGTTCAAATCCTGATGGTATGCCTGCATTTGCATCAACAAGACTTGTTGTTGATCTTGTTGTTGTTGTTCCAACAATTCTTGTTGTTGGTCCATCTGTTTTTGTTCCCATGAGGCCTGCTATTGATCAATTTTCTATTGTGCTAGTAAAGCTTGTTGCTAGTCTCGCTGTTGTTGCACCAATAAAGCTTATTGTTGGTCGAGATGCTGTTGTGCCAACAAAGCTTGTTGTTTAGCTTGTTGTTGTGCCTGAAATTCTTGCAAGGCTTGTTGGTAGGCTTGCAGATGGATCGCTTGCAATTGCACTTGGTACTGTGCTTGTGCTTTGGCTTGGGCTTGTGCTTGAGCTTGTGCTTGGGCTTGAGCTTTTGCTTGAGCTTGGGCTTGAGCTTGCACTTATTCTTGGGCTTGAGCTTGCGCTTGAGCTTGCTCTTGTTCTTGGGCTTGGGCTTGTGCTTGAGCTTAAGCTTGGGCTTGAGCTTGCGCTTGTGCTTGGGCTTGAGCTTGGGCTTGAGCTTAGGCTTGATCTTGCACTTGAGCTTGCACTTGGGCTTGAGCTTGAGCTTGCTACTTTTGCTGGAGTACTCTCTATTGGTTGGCCCTTTGGATGGTTTGGATTAGCATGGTGAATGAGTTTGTTGTATTGGCTTTTGGTGGGATTGGTGGTGGAGCAGGAATCATGCCAATCATTGTGACAGGTGGAGGGATTGTGGTAGTGATCGGGATTTGGGTTGTTGGAGGGGTGGTTGAGATGATTGGTCCTTGAGATGGTATGCCTTGGGATATTTGAGGACCAATTTTGGTTGTGGCTTGTATGGTCGCCACTTGTTTTTGTGATGATGTGGGCAAGAAGAGGGAATTGGGCGTGATGTTTAGATTGCTAGATTCCAAGAAACCATCGATGTTGATAGGAGGAAAACCCAATCCAAGAGGTGATGTGGTTGTGAATGAAAATGGAGGAAGGGATGGAATTTTACCTTGGAAAAAAGGATTTTCAATGTCAATTGTTTCCAACAAGCTTCCTTCTTCAAATGGTAGAGAAGTTTGTATGTTTGATTGATAGGTTGGTGTTGCATGGAATGAAGATGAGCCAACATGGTTATGGAAGGTGAGCAGGAGGTATGGGTGGGATGGATTTCCTGAATAGACATAACCGGCGTGGTGGTGATGACTGCTTCTTTGTTAGCCACAAGGCGATGCCTTTATAATTCTTGGAACATGGCACTCCCTTTATTTACATTCAGCGAGGTTGGTCTGATGGCCGATGTGGTGTAAGGTACTTCTTTATTGATATTTGACATTAAGGATGCACTTGGAATAGGCACATATGTACTAGTGCTTGCGGCAAGGTCGAGAGGGGGAAGGACCCCTCCTCTTGCTAGTGTATTTAGGTACTTGAACATAGCACTGACAATTTTGTGGTTCTCTGGATTTTGAACCTTCTCCATGATTTTGGATTATGTCATCCCCATGTCTTCATTCGTGATGTCCTCTTGATGACTCTCCTCTTGAGGATTTTGTGATGATAAGGGAGAGTTTCTTAGGGGATTGCTTGATCCCGCTAAGTTCACTTCAGAGTTTAAATGAATCATGTCCATAGAAGTTGATATTTCTCTGATATTCTCCATGTTCTTCTTGTGTTGAGATCTTGTTTGGACCATAAAAAATAGGGATTTGTTCGATCCTAACCTTTTAGGTCCAAAAGAGAAGAACTAGGGAAGCTAAAAGACCAAAGATGGCAGTAATGGTGATGGGCTAAATGGATGGGATGAGTGAGTGAAACCTTTTGAAGGTATATGCTAAACTTGTAAGGGCTTCTAGATTGATTGTAATAATTTGACTATATGCGTTAAGTCAAACAAGATTGTTGTGAAGTTGTATTCCCTAGGAAGTTGCACTATCCTAGGGGAACTTGCACAAATGGATGAATTGGCTAAGTGTGTTAAGCCAATTTAATTGTGAACTAATAGACTCTAGGAAGTTGCGTTATCCTAAAGAAAAATTTGTCCAATGGTTGAGACTATTTTGGCTAGGTGTGTTAACCTAAGATAGGGTGATGTTGATTTAGCCCTCTAAGTTTAGCATGATCATTGTTTCTAGAGTTCACAAAAGGTTTGATGATGGAATGAGATTTGGTTGATGGAGGAATGAATGAGAATGATGACTTTGATCTTGGACCTTATCCTAGACACGACTCTCTCTACAAAACCTCGGTATTGAAGAACATGCTAGACTTCCTATGGGAGAAAAGAAACCTTTCAAAAAGTTCATGATTTTGTTGACAATAAAATGCATACAATGTTGGATTATTCCTTGAGGATTTTTTGTAAAATTTGTATACAAGTATTTCCCTTACTTCTAGGAGCATCTCAAGGCGTTGCTCATGGATTTTTAGACTAATTTTCTTGAACTTTGGCTTTGGGATTTTGATCTTGTGGGAAATCATTGGAAACAACACACATGAAGTTCAATTTGTCTCTTTATCTTGGTTTAATGAAATTCTTTTTATCCAAGACACTTGCTTGCTTAGGTTTCAAACTATATGTCTAGTGTCCCACTTTCTTTCTCATCCCACAAGATCCTTTATGTGGAAATCGAGGAAAATAGGGCAAAATTTCCTTATGTTTAACTTTGTTGAAAACAAATGATGGTAGAATTTGTGCACTTAGAAACCTCTAGGAATATGATCCCTAGGGAAAGCAAGAGTGCCCAAATTCGTCAAGAGTATTTGTTTTTCACAAGGGGTTTGAAATTTGAAGATCTTTGTGAATGTTTTTTTCTCAAATCTTTTCAAGATCAAGCAATGTATTCCTTTTCTTCCAAGCACTTTTACACTCCTAGGATGATGAGGCAATATCTTGTTGGGTTCCCACTTGGATAAATCTAGCTGCGTATATCTTGTGCAAATGGCTAAATGCTTGACCACACTAGCTCCCCTCCATGGAACTCACTTATTCGAGTCAACCAAGCATTAGTACCCATGAATCTCCCATGGCATACTTTCCATTTCCGCAACAAGACCGTATGTATAAAGTGGGGTGGCTTCAAAGGACATAAATTTTTGCACCAACAAGATAGACAAGGTTTTGGCCTTTTTCTAAACAAGGGGTTCTAATTCAGGCATTCCGTTCATAGGGGATTATCCAATGTTGGAATAATCCTCATGATTCTTGAAATTTCCTCAAGAACCCTTGGTTATATACCGGTTGGAAGTCGCTTGGTTTTAGCGTGTTCCCAGTTGGGTCATTCCCTTGGGTGATTACTGTTTTCCACAAGGCAGGCCCCCTAAGATAAACAATAGTGAACAAACATTATTCATAGTTCGATCAACCTTTGTTTAAAAACAAAAGGAGAACACTCGCAATAAGTTTTATTCACAATCGCATGTTTTGTTCAATTTTAAAATGCCCAAATTGAAATGTGGAGGCAATCTTTTTAACAACCTAATATCACCAAAAAAAATTTGATTCTCAAGATCGCAATGAAGCGCGAGAGAAGCGCATACACATTTTAAATGATATTAGTTTGTAAAAAAGATTGCAAAACATGGAAAACATTTGTTCATTTTAAACCTCAAAGCAATGATGAATTATTTTTAAGCACCAAATGAAGTGTGAGTTTTCCTTGTTCAATTGTTACCTTTTAAACAAAATCTAGTGTGTTTGCCTAAAGTTCCTTTTAGCCCCTTGACAACTTTTGAAAGGAAATTTTGATTGTTTAATTTTAGAACCCAAAAGGAAACTAGTGTCCTAGAATCAAAGAACTTATCAAATCCTTTATAGAGTGTTAAAAAACACTTTAGTGTTTAAAAACACCTTGTACAAAATAAAAATGTTGTCATAAAAAAAGAAGATTGCTTGTTCTTTTTAGTCCCAAAATAAATTTAGTTTTCCTAAGGCCAAAGATATTTTAGCAAATTTTCTTAAGGAGTGTTAAAGAACACTTTTAGTGTTTAAAAACACTTTGGCTTTGTGAGCATGATATCATGATGAATTCTCCCTTTTCTTTTCCTCTTCTCCAACCTGAAAAATGACAGAAAACCAAAGAGCAATAATATAGAAAACAAAGTTAATGCTCAAAAAATTAAAAAACCGTGTTCAAATTTAAAAATAAACTATTTCCCACGGTGAAGTTTAGCAGGTGTGGTGTTGTTTAGCGAGTGCGATGCTGTTTAGAAAATAGGTGGTGCCATATAGTGCCACACGGTCGACTGTATGCGGTGCTCTGTAGAAATAGAGACTGCGAGTGTGGTGGACTTTGGCACGCGGTGGAGTTTGGAAGCGGTGAAAGTTGGAAAATTTTCAAATTTTGAATGCGGGAAGCAATTGCGGTGCTATATGGTGCCGCGGGTTTCTAGGGGTGCAGTGCAATACAGTGCCGTATCTGAGTCAGTGGTGCAATATAGGACCGCATGAACTACTCGCGGTGCAATTTCCTATGTGTAAGCAAATAAAATGAAAAAACCACGAAATTTTGGAGAAAAACGTGATAAATCTTGAGATGGCCCTCCTTCTAGCGCCAAAATGTGAACCCCTAAACCTGCAAATGCACAAAGATGAAAAAAATTGTTAGTGTTAGATCAAAATGCATGCAAAAATGAGGGATTCCCCATAAAATCCATCTATTCAAGCTAATATTAGGAAAATAACAAAACTTAAATAACAATGAAAGCAATCCTAATAAAGCTAATAGCATGATGATCCTATGGGGGAATTGGTGCCAATGAAATGTTGCAATTGGCCCTTTCCTAATTCCTAAGTAGCAAAGATATGTGAGTCTAGAAATGGTCAAATCTCTAAAGATATTTGAGCATAACCTTGGTATAAAATGTGATAAAATGATGAATTCTTGGATGTGATGAGCAAAATTAGTTCTCAATTGGAGAGAGTAACTTTGCATGCAAATTGTGGATGAGAAATGAGGAGAAGAGTCTCCAATTTATAGACTTCTATTTGGAAGAAGTGAGCAAGATTGAGAAATGTGGGACAAAAGATAATCCAATGGCATTGTGCCACTTGTCCACATGTGATTGGATGAGGAATGAGCACATTTTGGCCAATGTGCATGATAAATGCATAAATTTGAATTTGAAATGGTGAGTTGACTTGTTGAAGGGGGAAGAGAAATGAATTTAATGTCACTTGGCTCAAGGTCAAGGACATGTAAGAGGTATTGAATGCCTTGCTGGAAGGACCAAGTCCACTTGGCCATTTTTGAATTCAAATGAGGGAATATTCCCTTTTGATGCTTTGTGAGGGAAAATAGATGAATTAATAAATCAAAGTAATTGATTTATTGTGCAACTTGCATTCTCTAGAGGATTTTAATGAGAGGGATTAAGTTAATCATGGATTTGATTAATTTAATGAAGAATTAGGTGATGTGACAATTTTAGACTTAGATTTATGGATTGATTTAATTCAGGAATTGAGAGGAAATGATTTATCAAATAAATGATTTGATTTATTTAATCAAGAAGGAATATGTTAGATTAAATTAAATAAGGTTTAATTTATTTAATTTAATAGGAATACTTTAGAGATTTTAATTAAATAAAATGATTTATTTAATTAAACAGGGATGCAATGGTTAATTAAATTAATTGATTAATTTAATCATTGGAAGAAGAAGAGTTGATCCAATAAATAATGATCTATTAAATTAAGAGACAGAATGTGATGAAATGCTGAGAATGTGATTTAAGAGGAAGCGTTGTTAGTAATCAGGATCAGGTGTGCCAAAATGAACTTGTACATTTTCCATGTCCACAGGATGTTTTCCTAGAGTAGACTTGTACACAAGATGATAATTTGACTAAGTGGGTAAAGTAGGATTCATCTATACACCCCTAGTCAAACAAGATAATTTTGGTTTGATTTGCTTTTGTATAATGAACTTATAAATCCCAAGATGTTGGATGTTATCAAGGGGTAGACTTGTTCACAAGGATTGATGATTTAACTAAATATGTGGAGAAGGATTCATCTACACACATCTAATCAAACAAGATGATTGGGATTTTCCAAAAGTCTGGCATGAATGATATTTTCAATATTTCCAAGAGTTGTTGGTGAGATCATTTTTGGTTTTGATGTTTGAGGAATGGATGAGAATGATGATTTTGATCCTAGATTAGACCTAGATATAACTCTTTTCGACAAGACCTCGGTATTGAAGAATACATTGGTACTTCCTATGTGAGAAAATAAAACTTTTGAAAGAGACATGGATTTTGTTCGCAATAAAACTCATACAAATTAGGATTGTTCCTTGATGCACATTTGTAAAAGTTGAAGGCCAATCTTTCTCTGAATTCATAAAGCATAGACAAACGTTTATTGTGAGCTTTCTGACTAAGACCTTTGGACATTGGTTTTTGGATTTTTATCTTTCAGGAAATCATTTGGAAGAGCACATATGTGGGGTTCAATTTTTTCTTAGCTTTTCTTAATGGATTCCTTTTACCACAAACAATTCTTGATTAGGTTTTTGAAACTAGATGTCTAACATCCTAACTTCTTCTCATCCCACAAAGTTCATTATGTGGAAATCAAAGAAATCAAGGGAATAGTTTCCTAATGTTTACTTTAATAAAAGAAAATTGTGATTAAGTCCAAATACTTAGAAGCCTCTAAGGATGAAATCCATAGGGCAAGCATGAGCACTTGAATTTGTCAAAGGTATTTGCTTCCCCTAAAGGGTTTGAAATTTTGACGATTTTGTGAACGTTTGTTTTCAATTTTTTTGGATCCAAGAAAAGTGTTTTGATTTCAAAGATATGCACAACCCTAGGATGAAAGAGACAATATTTGTTGAGTTCCCACTTGGATAAATCCATCTATGCTTACTCTTAGTGGATGATTAGATGCTTGACTACATAGGCTCCCCCTTATAGTGCACTCACTTCTTGGGTCAACCAAGCATCAATACCTATGAAAATCCCATGGCATACTTCTCATCTCTACTAAGAGCTGTAAAAATGTGGGATGGCTTCAAAATGACCTTTCTTGCATCAACAAATAGATAAGTATTTTAGCATTTCTAAACGAGGGGTTTTAATGCGAGCATTCCATTCATGGGGGAGCATCCATGTGGCAAGAGACCATTACTGCCCTTCTTTTCAAAATGATCCTCATGATACTTGAAATTTCTTGGAGTACCTACACTTATATATTGGTTGGAAGTTGCTTGGCTTTAGCGTGTTACCAGTTGGGTCATTCCCTAGGGTGATTGTTTTTTCCCACTAGGCAGGCCCTCTAAGGATAAACAAAAGTGAGCAAGCACATATGTAGTTCGATCGATATTTTTTGAGAAACAAAGAGAGAACACTTGCGATGTACTCCACTCACACTCACAAGATTTGTTCAATTTTAGGCACCCAAATTGAAATGTGGAAGTAATCACTTATACAACTTAATATCACAAAAAAAAGGCTTTTTATTCTCAAGATTGCTATAAAGCGCGAGAAAAGTGCTTATGTATTTTTGATGATATTAACTTGCAAAAGGGATTATTCTTTTTGATGATATTAACTTGTGTGAGATTTTTTTGTTCATTTTTTAAGTCCCAAAAACAAAATCTAGTAAGTTTTCCTAAGGTTCTTTTTAATCCCTTTGTTTTGTTATTTTTAAGTCCAAATGAAATTATTTGAGTCCTAAAAACTTGAAGATAACAATATCCTTAAAATGGGATTATAATTTCTCACAAAGTGTTTAATAACACTTGTTACAATTTTGAAGCAAAGGGTGCCATAGAGATTCCTCCTTGTTTCTTTTCCTTCTTTGTCACCAAAAACCTACAATTAATGCTCAAAATGTTAGATGAGATCAAGAAACAAGAAGATATGAGGGTTAGATGAATGATTAAGAATAAAAATCCTAAAACTTAGACCAAGTTACAATGTGATTTGACTTTAGGTGTAAATTTGAAAAATTTAACTTTATCAAAGTTAAGAAAACCCTACACCATTAGATAGCTTATGAAATTCTACCCCATTTCAAAAAAAATATTTGAAAAAGACCTTTGTATGACCAAGATATGACCATTTTAAGATTGAATATAAAAAAAGGAGAGAGCATATGTGCTAAAATAGTTGCTAGATGTGCTAAAATAGTTGCCATATGTGCTAAACAGTTTCCAGATGCGCTAAAATAGCTGCCAGATGCACTCAAATAGTTGCCATATGTGCTAAAATAGATATTGGATGTGCTAAAACAGTTGCTAGATGTGCTAAAACAGGGTCAAATGTGTTGAAACAGAGGTCAAATATGTTGAAATAGAGGTCAAAAGCATCGAAATGAGGGTGAAATGCATTGAAATGGATAATGGATGCACTATATCAGACTTCGCGGTCGAACCTGTTGATGAAACTTTTAAAAAAAGTTAAAAACGGGGCATTGCCTTCCTTCTAGCGCAAAAATGTGAATGGTGAATCTACACCTACACAAACACAAGAGAACAAACATATAGTTAGCGCATTCTGCAAGTTATATCAACATTCCCCATGAAATTAGTTTGAAATTTGAAAATAGGAAATGAAATGTAGAACACAATAAAAAATCTTATCAAATCATATTCTAATGAGCAAACTCTCAATCCCATGGGGGAATTGGTTCCATTTTGATGTGGAAAATGACCCTTTCCCAATTATTTGATGTAATTGTGATGATCTTTGATGATGATTGTGCTTCCTTGAATAAATTATCCAATAACCTAGCTAAATTGATTGCAAAATATGAAATGCTATGAACTCAAATGCTAAATACCTATAGTGATTGTGCTCTTTGTTGATGGATCTAAAGTCAATAGAGAATCCCTCTATTTATAGATTTGAAGAATGGAAGAATAAGAAAAATGGATGAATGTGGGACAAAAGACCAACCAATGAGAAGAGGCCACTTGTCAACATGTGAGAGGATGAGGAATGAGCACATTTTGATGAATGTGTAAATAAATATGGTTAGGTGGAATTTGAAATTTGTGAAATGACAAGTTTAGAGGGAAGAAGAAATGAAGTAAATGCCATTTGGATCAAGGAAAAGGACATGTAAGAGGCCTTTAATGCTTTGTTGGATGTACACATCCTTTTGGGGGGAGATTTAAAATTTGAGGAATACTCCCTCATTGATGCGAAGTTGAGAGAAAATAGAAGAATTGATAAATCAAATAAAATGATTTATTGTGAAAGTTGCAAAATCTAGAGGATTTGATGGATTAGGATTAGGATTAATCACAATTTGATTAATTTAGATGAAGATTAGCTAGTTTGATAATTTGACTTGGATTTTTGGATTAATTTAAATCAAAGTTGAGAGGAATATGAATTTAGATTTAATTAAATAAAGTTTGATTTATTTAATTAAAGAGGGTGGTGTTAGATTAAATCAAATAAAGATTAATTTATTTAATTTAATTGAGACGGCTTTAGAGATTAATTAAATAAAGTGAATTATTTAATTAAAAGAGGGACTATAGGATTAAACAAAATGATTTATTTAATTAATAGAAGAAGATGACTTAATCAGATAAATTTGATTTATTTAATTAAGGGAGGAAATATGATGAATTTAATCAAATAAAGATTATTCAATTAAATTGATTAGTAAAGGGGATGATTTAGGATGAACTGGTGTTAGTAAGATCAAGATTAGGTGCATGGATATTCTATGTGTCTACAACCACCATATCTTCTATATGCAAGAATCTTGTATCGTTCAGTTTTGAATAATTTTATAAAAAATAGAAAGTGTAGATGTTGGTACTCACACATGTATACATATATACACATATTAATATTATGTGAATATAATTTTATATAAATATATATGTATATACATGTGTGTATATATAAGTGTAGCATCGTAAATTATCACCTAATATAATTGAACACCTAATTTTGTAAATTATGCATTTCACAACCCATTTTATCATTTTGTGATAATTTTCAAGTACAAAACAAATACATTCATTTAATATTTTTCCCATGACTCCTTAATTCCCAAAAAAATAGGTTTGGGATACTAGCACCTAAGGTTCTTATGTCTCCCTATTTTGGATCCAAATTCAAATATTTCAATGCCAAAATTTTATTATTTGAATTTCAAAATGTCTATTATCGGCTATTGAACTTTAATTTTTGAGAAATTAGAATAATTACATATAAATACATAGTTATTTCACCATTTAAAAATTAATTACAAATAAGTAAAATTATTGAGCAGGCAATATTTTCAAGAGCATTATAAAGCAATTCAAGAGCAACATTTCAGAGAATTACTACAACAATTAAAGGTCCAAGCATCATGTCAAATTTTATGTGATTTAATGTTTATGTTAATATATTGTTTATGAAGATTAACCCTTGTAGGTCTCCAAAAAAATCAAGCAAGAAAAATTCAAGAGTTGAGGATATTTGTATGACTCTAGTCCTTCAAGGAAGTCATTGGAGGGTGGGGAGTTGTAGAATTTTTCTGATTCATCACTCATTTTTATCATTTATCCATTTATCATTGGAATTGCCATTGTGGAAGTGGAAACAATAACACAAGGTTTGACTAAGGCAATCCCCTAAATGGTAAAACCTTTCCTCTCTCTTTGAATGTGTAGGTTTTAATTCTGAAGAGGATTGAGAAATATTTGAAAGTCAATCATCCATTATTTCATTCAAATCCTACATCTTCACAACTCATGAAAACTCAATTGTTTCAGAATCTAATAGTGATCTAATAGTGTGACAAGTAGAGAACGAAAGCTCTAATGTGGTATTGAAGGATTATGAAAATAGATTTGAATTACTCAAGCTACAAATACATCGGTGCCCTAAATGACATGATCCATCATTTTTCAGCTCCAAATTTATATCATAGGTGTATAGTGTCCTACTCAATCTCTTTTTATAGTCTGATTTCCTCTGTGACTTTATAGATCTATTGTTTTTGAATCAAAATAGTCATTTTAATCATCAATCTAGTTGAATCATTGTATTTCATCTCTAATTTCATTTCAAATTTGGTCAAAGGTTGGTTGCCTCACCTTTCAAGTTGTAATTCAATCATATATCTTGGCCAAATTAAATCAAACCCCTCTTTATTTAATGAAATAAGGAAAAGGTGGTAAACTCCCTAAAAGGGAGATCTCCCCTAAAGGGTCTCACATTTTCCACCATTTCATTTTGGTTAACCTAGCATGTTAACACTATATACCTTCTGAAATTTGAAGCAATCCATCCTAGATCTAGGTTTTGCATTCCATTACTTTGCATTGATTATTTAGGAATTTATTTTTTCATCATAAAAGACAATTTTAAAAAAAAAATTGCATTATAGATTGCAATATGGTTTATTTCAGTCATTATAACTTAGATCTGGGTCAGTGCACGATCATGGGGGTCCAAACTAGGCCCTTAAGTGGCAATGAAAATTTAGAAAAATAGAGTTAGGAAACTTGACATAAAAATTTGAATAGGTTATTGACATAATTTGAAAAATATGTAAAAATTGAATTTGTAGAAAATTGAATTTAGTTTCTAAGATACTAGTCCTTTTTTGGAAAAAAGTAAAACTATTTGGTGAAAATATGAAATTTCAATTCAGTAGTACTAAATTTTTAGTAAGAAAATAAAAAGCAGGTGTATGTCTAACCAACCTAAGTACAAGAAAAATATAATATATTATTTTGAGACTTTCATTATTAGTAGAGGACACATGCCTAGATGTGCCACATTTTTTATATTTTTTTGGCAAGTAAATAATTAAGACTTTTTTATTAGAATTTTTTAAAAATACTAAAACTTATTTGTCTGACCACCATAATATGGTCAAAAAATTTATGAAATATTATTTTTGTTTTTTATCCTTTAGTATGGGAAGAATAAAATGTTCTACATCTTTTGGACTCAAAAATAAGGAATCATTTCAAAATTATAGACGTTTTGCAATCAGCCTATCAATTAAGACTTTAGTCAAAATGCATGTAGAAAATAAATAATAATTATCTATTTAATTCCAAATAAGTCATATTGTATATTTTTCCAAAGATGACAATGTAATTAATAAATCCTTTTTGTTTCATCAAATTCAGATAAAACAAGTTGTCAGCCACTTTTTGGACCCCCATGATCCTACACTCACCCATCTACATCTCTATTGCATTCAGAAGTTTATTTTAGATCATTTAATAGTTGCAAAAAAAATTGAAATTATCATTGCATGCATTTAGGTATCTTTTATATAGCTAAAAGGGTGAAAATTTACATTGTTTTGTTGCAAAAAGCACATCAACATCATCAATTTTAGATTTTGGCATATTAGAATCAACCAATATTTGCATCTTGAATCTAGAAAGTGCATTTATAATTGTCTTTTATTGCTTGAAATTTTTTTAATTATTGCATACTTGTATTTTTACATTACATAATATTAAATTAAGGAAACTCTAAAAAAAAAAATCATTATCAAACATCTTTGCACATAGACACATAAACCTTAAATAGTATTATAGATAGTCAAAATTTGAATTTTGCAAATACCTATCCAGGACATAGGCACTCTAAGTGTCCTAGTCCTTCCATTTTTGGCTTAGATTTATGTCAGACCTTTGTCTTTGTGTTGTCTATCTATTTTGACTTTCTTATTTATGCTTTTCAGTGTTTTATTTTGACTGTTTGAATATTTAGTGTTCATAGTGGGCACACTTATTATTTTGAAACTTACATGATGTTCACAACCTGGTATCTTATTGCCAATAATTTGGTGAGATTTATAACTATAGACTTATGGTATCCTACATTTTTTTTACATCTATTGTGGATCTTAAGTCTTCCAACTCTTTCACATGAGGTATTTCCAATACCGTGCCCATTTTTGACTTGATACATAATCCTACCATACCAATGACAACCTCACAAACAAGTACCTTTATGGATGTTTATATTTTTGTTACCCATGTTCCAAAAGACAAACTAAAATAATTGGAAAAATATTTAGAAGGATTGTAAGACTCTTTGAGCACTAAATCTTTGGCTAGCCTAATGGTACCCATAGTGGATAATCATAGGAAGTTAATTGGTGATGCCCAAGAATTAGAGGTTTTGTGTAGTCTAGCCCATATAGTTGATGGAAACATCCCTAAAATTGATAGTCTCACTCAAGAATTGGGATACACTCAAAGCCAATGAGGAAGCCAAATCTCCCTCTCCATAACTATTGTCTTTATACCTACATACACACTTCAAATTGTAGCTACATAAACACAACAAGCTAATGGAATAACTCCAAGCTCAAGTCTTTACACTAGAAATCCTTATAGCTTCATTAAATCGCATGTGACACCTCAATATTTATCACCTCTTATCAACTTGCAACATAATATTCCACCAAGCACTTACATAATTCCACCATATTCACCACATTCTCAAAACATGTCAAGTTATGATCCGACCATAGATCAATTGTTGAAAAATGCAACCTCACTTGAAAAAAATATTTACGTTGAATCAAAATCAAAATGGAAAACCATCACAAAATTCCAAAAGGAGCCCACCGTTTCTTGAAATCTTGAAGACACCTATTCCACAAAACATAGAGATTCCTAGATTTGACAAGTACAATTTGGTAAAGGATATTCTAATATTCATATATCAGCTTATACAACATTGTGTAGTGACTTCATCTTTGAGAATAAGCTCCTAGCTAAACTCTTTCCTAGGTCATTGAAATACATGGTCTTGGAATGGTTTTTATCATTTTTTGAATAACTCAATACATTCATTCAATGAACTTATTGATGCATTCCTCCAAAAATTTCAGGCAATTGATCTTGAAATTACATTAACTGATTTAGTGAGATGCAAACAAGGAAAAAAGTAAAAGGAATAGAATTCATAGGGCGATATCAGTTAATCTACCCACAAATCAACTATTCTCTTCTTGATTATGATGTTCCAAGAGTGTTCCTTGGAAATTTGTAACCTAGAATTAGGGGTAAGATCTTGTTAATTAAATATTCACTCTTTACACATTTGTGTATGACTCTTCATGACTATTAGGATTTGGTTAGCCTATATAAAGAGGTGTCTTCATTGAATCATACTAAGAAATTTGAATCCCTACCTCAAAACAACTATCAGCCATTTAAGAAGAAAAAAATGAACTTTATCAAGATAAGTATGACCAACCACATTAAGCAACAAGTTGCAGCCATAAGTTCTTCTCCTTATCAATTTAGAGTGAAATATCATTTTCCCAATTATCTGATTACCTCCATTCAATCATGTTATGCCTTTTGAGCAAGAACTTAATCCAATTGCATATTATTAAGCATGTGGACACAACCAAACCTATATATAAAAATTTTAACCAAAAAGTCTTTTGTCAATATCATCGTGTATAAACATGAATTTTCACCCCTAACACAAATTTCCCTTTTACTCCCCTTACACTTTATAAAACCTATGGCGGCTGCTTAATTCCACTTAAGACCACTACTTGCATCACACTTGGCACCTTGTTTGTGTGTCGATGGAGGCATTTCTTTCGAGGATGCCTATGTGACGTACAAATGTTCGCGCAAAACACTTACATCCTTGGTAGATTCTTGTAGCTAGAGACTATAGAGACATTATACTTCCCATTGGAGGTCAAAGTGTAGCACCCCTCTTCAGCTAGCTGAACTGAATATGGTCGTTTTTCATCCTTTCTATCATAATCTTCATCCATTCTTCCATTCTCATCTTTTGGTCATTTCTTCACCACTCCTACACACTGGAGCATCCATTTTTTCAAGCTTTGTAGCAGAACTTTTCACTCCATTTCAGAAATCCACTACTCCATCACTCTGATAGTGCGAGCACAGGACAAACACCATTGCAACAGAGGCTTGAGTTCCTCTCATTTTCTCCTCCACAAGACTTGAATGCTTTGGACAAAGGTGATAAGATCCTCTTATCTTGTCTATAATTTTGGTTGAGTAAGCACGTACTATTTTGTAGTGTCTTTTGTTTACATAGCTTGTATTTCCCTTATTTATTATTATTTTCTATAGTTGCAAACTTGGTTGTCTATGGAGGTGGAAACACCAAAATGGGGATCTGATTGAGGCAGACCCCTAAACAACCCCAAAATTTTCCCTTTTTGTTGTGTGTAGGTGGAGAGATCTTGGAGAAAGATGGTGAGGAGATTATTGTGTGAGATCATCTTCATCACCCTTGTGGTAATATATTTCCTTTATCATATCTGTATTTACGTTTCACTCTTTCTAGTCTTGTTCTTTACTTCCCAAAATTTTTAATCTAGACTGTCAGTCCTTTCTTGAGGTTTTAACCTCATCTCTCTAGTTTTTTGGACATACAGATTCCAACACACCTATGAGATTCCAGTGCACCACACTGTCATCCCAAAACCACGCTTCTTTCCTCAGACAGAGAGCTACCTAAGATGTAGAGTTGAATCTAAAAAGTGGCTCATCTAGTCTCCTTTCAACTCTCTTATTTGCAGAGTGGTCGAAGGACACATAGTCCCCATCATTCTCATTCCTCCTATCCTAACCTTCCCTTTAGTTGAGGTAAGTTAGGGCAACCTTTTCAGTCTTGGCCTTTCATGACCCGGGGCCTTGTAGTGGTTGTTCCCCCTCTCTTACATTTTTGGTGAACCTAACGTGAACCAATGTCTACCCATTTTTTGGTGTTCTGAATTTTTTCCCATGTACCCTTTTGTGTTGTGAAATTTAATGAGCTTCACAACCCAATCTATGAACTCTAGGCATATTGTCAAAAGAAGTGTACAAAACCTTCTGATGGAGAAGGTGAAGGTTTCTTCTAGCTTCACTATTGGCCTTTTCTTCAAATTTGTGGTTGGTTTGTCTATGTAGGAGCACATATCACGGGGTGAATCTAGATTCCTTGATGAAGTTGATTGCATCCCTACCCCTCCTGTGTCACCTGTTAGAATCCAAGATCACCTGCATGCAAATGGATACCTGTTACATGTAAAAGACATTCAGAACTAGAGAAGATCTGTAAACCTCAAAGTGTAAAATGCATTATCAGAATCTCAATTATTACAAAGAGATCAATCCTTATGAAGGAGATCAAGAAACCCTAAAAGGGAAACCCTAAATGAAACCCTAGTGTGCACACTTAATAATTAATCAATTATTAATGTGCCTAAGTTTAGCTTAAGCAACTAGAGGAATAAGTGACTTAATTAATTAACCAGTATGATGCAATTAATTAAGCATAATAAATTATTACTCTAACACCCCCCCTTAAGATGAACTTAGGGAGACTAAATAAGCATGCACCTAAAACTAAGATGAATGCAAGAAAGCATGAATGGGTCCCGGCAACAAGGCCTGATCAGGTACCCATGTACAAATGCAATAATGAGGTAGAGAAGGAAAACCTAGTGGGACAACCCCCCCTACAATGAGATGACTGCTGCAAAGAAGCACTGGAAGAACACTGTGGAGTAACACTGGAACCACAATCCGGAAAGCAAGGCAAGATACTTCTATCTACAAAAAACCATATCAGAATCATAATAATGTGACAGTAGATGGTATGATGATGATAGAATCTAGAAGCTGTAAATCTCGATGCCGATGTCAAACTAAGACTAAAAATCTTCCATGGGAAAAAATACCATATAGACTTGGGAACAATAACCACAAATTTAGTGGCCCTCAAACTGAGATGGATCCGATGCGGATCACTAACCATAGGCTCTCAATCTAAAGTGTGAACCAAAATGAATCTGGTATGTGTCAAGCTAAGACAAAATATGGCCAAAAGAAACTAAGAAACCAGATTACAACCCATGCGAGTTTCCATCAAAACATGAAGAAGATTACTATGCAAGAAACCCCCCCGAAGGAACTTTATATCAGTTCATTTATTACAATCCCCAATGAATGCAAAAGGAGAGAATGCCTAAATATGCATAAACAAAAAATAGAAAAAGACCTCAGATCTGTGTAGAGGACTAAACTAGCTTTCCAATGCCACAAGAATGGCGAAAAAAGGATCACCGAGTCAAAAGATATGCCCTCTGGAGTGAAAAACAGAACATCTGAGTTCAAGGACCTGCAAAATAAAATTGGTGTTGTTTATTTTACAGTATTTTCCTGTTTTACTGCATTTATTGCTGGTTGAAGTCAGATGTTTATTTTATGCTTCCGAGCTCATAACTTTTTGCCACGATCTCCGATTTTCGCTATCTTTGCGGCGTTGGAAAGGTATTGAAGAGCTCTATGTTGCTGTCCATGCACTTTTTTCTGTATCTATCCCAGGTTTTTCATTATTCCAGATTTGGCCCGATGGGTGTTTTGGAGATTACCTGGATATTTTGGCAGTTGGGAGAGTGCCTCTTGCATCTTTGCACTTCATTTTCAGTGATACATCATTCAATAATCAACTACTACTTCATAGATTCCAGCGTTGTTCCCGTTTGGAGCTTTCGAGTGTTCCGTGGCATCGGGTCTGCTGTTGCATCATTATGATTCTGATATGGTTTCTTGTAGACAGAAGTATCTTTCCTTGCTTGCTAGATTGCGGTTCCAGTGTTACTCTACAGTGTTCTTCCAGTACTTCTTTGTAGCATGTCATATCATTGTAGGGGGGTTTTGTCCCACTAGGTTTTCCTCGATTTTTGAGCAAAAATTTGCATCGAAATGCGTGCTGGGGAGGCCGTACGACTTTCATGGCAAAAAAATTTTGCCCTCCAGATCAACTTCACCAAAATCGACGAAACGAAAGGCAATCTTAGGGTTTTTGACCGCTGCGAATGCAATGGTGACCTCTGTTTCTGCTCAAAATGCTCCAAAAAAATGGCAACCTCCAGAGCTTCCAAAAAATTACCAACCATGAAACCCTCACAGATCTGGCAAATGATGGCCAAAATCTGCAAAATAAAAGCCAAACCTGACTTTTTCCAGCGCTCTGAATCCAATGGAAAGGCCCGATCTGATCCAAAACGCCACATAGATGAACTCAAGGCATAAAATCCTTGAGGAACCCCAAAGGAAATCTGCAATGGTTTTCTCTAGATTTTGAGAAGGGGCTACATGTCAAGGCTCTGATAACATGTTAGAATCCAAGATCACCTGCATGCAATAACCTGTCACATGCAAAAGACATGCAAAACCAACACGATGTTCTGCAAACCTCAAAGTGTAAAATGCATTATGAGAATCTCAATTATTACAAAGAGATCAATCCTTATGAAGGAGATCAAGAAACCCTAAAAGGGAAACCCTAAATGAAACCCTAGTGTGCACACTTAATAATTAATCAATTATTGATGTGCCTAAGTTTAGCTTAAGAAACTAGAGGAATAAGTTAATTAATTAACCAGTATGATGCAATTAATTAAGCGTAATAAATATCCATGTAATCCAAAATATCCAGGTAATCTCCAAAACACCCATCGGGCCAAATCTGGAATAATGAAAAACCTGGGATAGATACAGAAAAAAGTGCATGGACAGCAACATAGAGCTCCTCAATACCTTTCCAACGCCGCAAAGATAGCGAAAATCGGAGATCGTGGCAAAAAGTTATGAGCTCGGAAGCATAAAATAAACATCTGACTTCAACCAGAAATAAATGCAGTAAAATAGGAAAATACTATAAAATAAACAGCACCATAGGATAGTGCTCGGAACCAGCTTTCCGGTGATATCTCGTTTGCTCGATTTTGATTCCGTATGCCCAAGTTATGCCAAAAACAAAAAAAACTGCTCTTTTAGGGCAAACTAGGGTTAGGAGGGGCAAGGAGGGGCCATACGAACGCTGATGTCATGCTAACGTCAGCGGTTCATGGGCATAAAATTGACGGCCTGGAGGCCGTCGTCGCAAAAATCCGGCCCCCCTACAAAAAAATTTTGGCCCCTGGTCACCCATGTGACCGTGGGCGCAGAGCAGGGGGCTGGGCGGAGCCCCTGGTTCTCCATGCGACCGGGCGTTGTGGACAGGGAGCCCTCAGGGGCTGAGCAGGGTCGGTGGCTGGATGGGGGAGCCACCGGTAGCGGCGGCGGTCCGGTGGCCGCCCGATGGCCGCCCGGTGGCGGGAGCCATTTGAACTGGAGGCGTCGGCACAGAACTCGAGATCGGCCTTTTTTTAATTTTTTTTCGATTTTCATGTCTCAGAATGCGTGTTGGGGAGGCCGTACGGCTTCCCTTGGCAAAAAAAATTTGCCTCCCAGATCAACTTCACCAAAATCAACCAAACGATAGGCGTTCCTAGGGTTTTGAGGCGCTACGAACGCGATGGCGACGTCCGTTTGATCCCAAAGTGTGCTGAAAAATCGGCTACCCCCAGATCTTGCAGAAAAGATGCCTGTGGAAACCCTTGCATTTGAAACTCTCTAAGAAGCCATATCTTCAAGTCACGAACAGGCAGCAGTAGGTTTGGAGCTCTGATACCTTGTTAGAATCCAAGATCACCTGCATGCAAATGGATACCTGTTACATGCAAAAGACATTCAGAACTAGAGAAGTTCTGCAAACCTCAAAGTGTAAAATGCATTATGAGAATCTCAATTATTACAAAGAGATCAAGAAACCCTAAAAGGGAAACCCTAAATGAAACCCTAGTGTGCACACTTAATAATTAATCAATTATTAATGTGCCTAAGTTTAGCTTAAGCAACTAGAGGAATAAGTGACTTAATTAATTAACCAGTATGATGCAATTAATTAAGCGTAATAAATTATTACTCTAACATCACCGATCTCCTCATCCCTGGATGAGAATGAGGTCGTCTATGTCCCTACCGAATATGTTGTTAGTCTTGGTAAAGGGTTAGGTGCATTAGAAAATCACTTGGAAGGAAACCCGAAGATGGCCAAGGCTGCTAAAGTGATCAATGAAATAAGATACATCATGGAAAAATATTGGATAGGCGTAGAGCTCTTGGCTAATCTCGCTAGTCTAGCTGAAGCATGTGCCCCTTCGAGCCATAGTGGCATGGTATGAGGTGGCCTCTTCGAAGAATGTGAGAGACAACTATAGATGTTGATGCCTCCTACATCTATATACATGGTAGACATGGTCCCTTTGGTCAATGTGCCCACTACTTTTAAGTATTCTAAAACTGTCAAAGTCAAAAGGAACCCTTTGGGTTTTCACTTCACCCCTTCTGCTGCCTTCGGTGGAGGATGATTTGGTGAGATGATAGGTGGAGACTTTGGTGGTGGAAACTTTAGAATTGAAGGTGGTATTGGTGGGGGTGGTTCCATCAGAAGTCATGGTGATGGCTTTGGAAGTGGCGGTGGCTCTGACGGAGGTCACACTGGTGGTGGTGGCATCGGTGGTGGCCCTAGTCGTAGTCATGGTGGTGGTTTAGGTGATGGATCTAGTGGTGTTTATAGTGGTCTTATGTCTTCTAATGCCCCTATTTTGAATACCCTTCTTTAGAATATGGGGAAGATGTAGAATCAGCTGGCGAACCCTTCCCAGGCCTCAGTCGAGCCAATTTTCTAGCCCTTCTTCTAGCATAGCTCATTGTCAGTTCCAATCTTGAATACTCCTTTCCTGTAAGGGATGGGGATTCCTAAATTTGAGAAATATGGTGGTAAAGGGGATCCACAGACACACGTGTCTACCTTTAATTCCTTGTGCACAAATTTCTTCAATCATGATGCGTTGATGGAAAAATTGTTTCCCTAATCCCTCAAGGATACAACGCTCAACAGGTAATGTTCCTTGCCCAACAATTCCATATTTTCATTTGATCAGCTTGTGAACCAGTTCCTATGATAGTTCCAAGCCAATATCAAACCAAAGATGACCTTCTTTAACCTTGTTCAGTGCCAACAAGGGGATAATGAGAAGATTACAGACTTTACAATGCAATATCAAGCGCTCTTTTCACAAATATCATATATGTTACCTGACTCTAATGTGCAGAAGGTATTCATAGGGAACTTACAAAGGCCTTGGAAAGAGAAGTTCACCCTCATGAAATACCATTCTTTTGTACATCTATGTGCAAATTTATGGGAGTACCAATAGACGGTGGTTCAGTTCGGGGGTTTCTCCTCGTGCTCCCATCTTGAAGGGAGATCTATCATATCGATCTATGGGAAAGGTAAAGCCATTGCGAATGTATTAGTTTTTGTGGATAACAATGACTTTACACACAACCAAAATTTTACAAAGCTATCATAATCTTATTCTTCCATCTTACAAAATTTGTTGAAAGATAATATTCTTAGCCTACTACCCCCTAAGCTAGTTAGGGAACCATATCCTAACTGGTATGAAGCAAATACATATTTCCAGTACCATCAAGTCAATAGACACAATACCGAACGTTGTATGCACCTGTCTCATGAGATACAAGATCGCAGGAAAAAAAAGAAAACATGAACAAATCAGTGGTGAAAGCTAATAGTGAATTGCAGATGGGTGATCCCACAATAATGGTTTACAATTTTTGGGCAAACTAGACACTGAACTGATTTTTTTTAACTAAATATTCACTTTCGAGATCCTATAGCAGCTAAACCATGAGGAATTTGAAGATGATGAAAACTAGTGATTTGTGACATTTTGTTTATAGATTCTAAATATATTTTTTTCAAAATTTTTGGAATTAGATTGCACTTCTTTTTCCATCTCCTTTGAAAACTATATTTTTTTTAAAAACAACATTTTTAAGGAGTGATGCTCACTGTATACAACATAGCATTGTTTGTATGAAGGATAAAATTATAATTTTTTTGAATTTATATTTAAAAATATGATATCTAGTACTTTTATTTGGTTTACTAGTGTTTTATTAAATATTTTTTTCTTAATCAAGTTTCGATGTCAAACCAATTATAATTGAAATATAGGCAGACTGTATACACCATAACTTTTTATGTATGTATTGAAATTCAAAAAAAAAATTTAATGGATCAAGGACATCAATACCCAGCCTAAACATATTTTTAAAAAAATTATTTTGATAATTTTCTATTTTTCTACATGTAGAACAAAGAGCTTGATTTTCGGTGAAAAACCTATGTTTAATAAAACTAAAAAAAATATACATAATAAAACCAAAACATATTAAAATTCTATTGGTTGGATAGCTCATTCTGAAGACTACCATGATCATTTGAAATAAATTTTAAATGAATTCATTTGATCCCCCAAAAGGTAAATCAAAAGTGATTTTTTATCACCATTTTGATAGGTGTAAAGGAGACTCCATTGTAGGTATTGTTTAAAACTAGTGGGTTTTGTCCAAGGGAGTTTGATCTAAGGTGGTTTGATCAAACCCTCTTCAATTTAAATCCTTAAAATGGAAATTTTTAAGGCTTATTAGTGATCCCACTGACTCTATTTCTTACCCCGAAGCATATGTTAACATGGTTACTATTACTCCCTCTACTAGTCTTGCAACCAGTTTTCTAGATGTAACATTCACTTCGCAAGATGTACCAGCAAATGGAAAACCTTCTCCACTCTACATTTTTGCTTGCCTCAATGGCAACATTGTGATAAGGGTCGTAGTTGACCCCACGAGTAGAGTGAATGTCATCACAGAGGAGATATTATTCTTGAACTCCCTACAAAGGGAGGAATACAAAAAAATGAATTCCTTCATCCGTACGCATGATGGAATTTCTCTTAAACCCTATGGGTCGATAACGTTGTCTATCCTAGTTGGACCTAGGAATCTAGACATGGTCTTCAATGTTATTCCCATGTTGAACCTATTCAAAGTGAAGCTAGGTATACCTTGGCTAGCTTCCATGAATGGGATCGCCTCTATAATTCATAAAAGTCTTAAATTTCCCAAGAGGGCATCATACACATAATGCATGATACTGGATATCATCCTATGGTATCTCATGGGGGATACTCATTGGATCAATTTTGGCCCACTCTAGTTGTTCTGATCCCACAAAGAATGGATCTACTTTACAAGAACTATGTGAACTACAAAACTGGGGACAGAGGACAGCCGAAGTTGACCCTTCCTATAGAAGAGTAGCTAGTTGCCTCCTCCTCCCGAAAGTGAAAAGAGAAGCTCGCTCCCTCCCAGGTGGACTCATCTACTCCCCTCTCTTGGGAAGAGTATTGGATGAACAAGCCTGGGCTCTACCCGCTGAGTCCGATGATGCCTCCTTAGAAAAAGCTAAAGATCAGGATATCAAATCTCCCTAACGAGTCTCCTAGAACCTAGTACTACCTATATGGCACAAAGAAAGGCTCACGAAGAGAGTTTTCCCCATGACCTCTTCCCGTCCCCCTAGGCTAAAAGAGACCCCCCACTAAGGTGTCGGGGTCGATTCTCCTCATTGTTCCTGAACCTGCTCCTTGTGCTCCCATTCAGTAGTTCGTACTTTCGCTAGAAATAGCCATGGAGGAAAATCCCATGGCTAAGCAAGAACCCTTTGTCCCTTCATAATTTTTGGCTTCTGGGTCAAAGATTCATAAAAATTGCTTTTCACATGAGTGTAAGCACTGAAAAAAGGATCTTATGGTTGAGTAGGCCTCCTTACAGAAGAAGGAAGAGGAGATGAATGCATCTCCTACTATGTGTTCTTCTCTCCCCCCTTCTATCCCTATCCAACCTACCTTCGTATCTCTTCTAGCTTTCGTTGCGAGTACACCTAGGCCTGGAAAGGTGCAAGTTTTCATCGCTCCTTCTGTAGAGTCACCCTTGTTGAATTCCATCCCAGATGTCTCAGCTTTCCTAAAGCCTGTGGATATGGTTAATACTTTTGTTGTATCCACTGCAGTTCTCCCCTCTTCTCCCTCGACCCTCCTTGCTTCATTTTTTGGGAGGTCACCTCCTCTGATGAAGAAGAAGGTAGAGCATGGTCTCTCCAGCAATGGAGGATGTAAGAAGAGGCCACCTCCTCCAAAAGGTGGCCCCATGCTAGATTGTTTTGTCCTAGTGGCAGACTTAGCTCTAGTCTCCCCTAAGTTTGTCACTGCTCTCGAGTCCCTCAATGAGCCTAGTAGTGAACCTTGGGTGCAAACTCCTCCATCCATCGAGGTGAAACATGGCACTCCCATCAAGTGTATGTTTAACTTGATAGATGAAGTTCTAACCTTTTCAGTGATCTTCTCAAAGTCATTGACCTTGGACCCACAAGAGTTGAGCGATGAAGACCTCACAAGTCTCTTTGCCTTGGCCCTTGTTGTGGGAGGATCAGAAGCTCCTCCCCTTAACATTACACTGTTGGAGGCTCTTCATCCTTCCTACGATGATCTAGAGTGGGAAGCTGAAAACCTTTTGGTTGACCAGTGTTAGGGGGATACCCTCTTCTTGATCTTTAGATTAGATGTGTGTGTGTGTGTGTGTTGTGACATGTCTTCCCTCATGATCATGTTATATGTGCATGGATGACCCCCATCGCCCCTATTGGTGCTTGGATATAGGCATTGTGTTTGTGTTGTACACCTTCCTCTATATGTATCTTCATTCTTCCATGTTTGTGATCCACTTTCAGTAAATTGGGGATGATGCAAAGCGTTGGGAGCATTTAGGCCTCCTTCCATGTTGACCCAATTTTTTATTTTACTTTGTCTATCGTGCATTCTTCCTGATCTACCTAGAGATTGATGATCTTTCACCTCTTACCGTGGTTACCTAATATATACATAAATAAAGGTAGATATGACCCCAAAAAACCAAATCCCTCTATGCCCTTTGTGTGTGTTCCCCTTTTTATTTTACCTCCTCTTTATCTTTCTCTCTTCCTTTCTTGAGTTGTCCCTCTCATGTGTGACAAAGCCACTTCTACATTACATGGTTTCTAGAAAACACATTCATGGAAAATGAATCTTTTCTCAAAGACCCTTCACACACTTCTTTGTTAAAATCACATTCTAGACTTGAAACCCTAACGAAACATGTTTCCTTCATCATGGGTTCATAAAGAAAGATCTCGGAAACCTTCCTTTGAAGTGGGAACAACCTTGATCTTCCCCTTGTGTGTGTGCATATCCTCCATTTCAAATTCTTGATGAAGTGAACATCTTTTGAAAGGATTCCTTGATGATGAATTGATTTGAGAAAGAAGACATTAGCTTTTGAATAGTGAGTCCCTTGAGTGGACCCCTCCTTTTCATGTTGGGTTCCTAAGGGACCCCTTCAAAAAAATTTAAGCAAATTCTATGGCATTTAGCTCAGGGGCAGCCCAACTGGATTGGTATCATTTCTTCATGTCTAGCTTTGGGGCAGCTCGACTAGATTGGTTTCATTTCTTTGTGTCTAGCTTGGGTGCAACCCGATTAGACTGATTTTGTATCTTCGCATCTAGTTCGAGGGCAGCCTGACTAGAACTACTTGGAATCTTTACATCTAGCTTGGGGGTAGCCTGACTAGACTTCACTTTTCAAATAGTGCATCCCTTGAGTGGACCTCTCCTTCCTTTTGAAGGGTTCTCGAGGGAACCCTTTGAAAGTCTTACAACTTAGCAATGGTTTGTGTGACTGTCCGTTCACTGCCTGTGCAGCCGCCTCTTGACATGTTCTATCTGTGGGTAAATGTGTCACCCTCTCTAACTCTAGGGAGTCCCCTTCACTCAATTTCCCTCATGTGAAAGTTCTTTGGGGATACCTTCCTTGTAGGTTCATGGGTCTATAAGGTGCTCTTCCTAATTTCCTTCATGTGAGAGTTCTCGAAGGATACCTTCCTTGCAAGACCATGAGCCTATGAGGTGCTTTAATTCTTCATCTTTGTAGTTTCATAGAACTATGAAATCTCTTCTTTCACTTCTGAGTTTTTCAGAGTGTGCTCTACTTCCGTGTCAGTTCAGGTATACATCTCTTACCTTGTTACTTCTTACTACTCTACTTTAGTGAAGCACTCATCAGTACTCATGCTCGCTAAAGTAGGGACAAAATTTATAAGCGTGAATTTGCACCCCTAACACAAATTCCCCTTTTACCCCCCTTACACTTTAGAAAACATAAGGCGGAGGCTTAATTCCATTTAAGCCTATTGGTTGCATCACACTTGGTGCCCTATTTATGTGTCAGTGGAGGGACTTATGTCGAGGACACCCACATGATGCATAGACATTCTTGTGGCGTGCTTACATCCCAGGCAGATTCCTGCATCTGGAGACTATACCATTGGATATTGAAGTGTAATGCCCCTTTTCGGTTAGCCGACCCAAATATGGCTATTTTTTATCCTTTCCTTCATAATCTTCATCCATTCTTCCATTCTCATATTTTCGTCATTTCTTCACCACTCCTACACACTTGAGTATCCATTTTTTAAAGATTTGTAGCAACACTTTTCACTTCATTGCAACGATCCACTACACCATCACTCTGATAGTGCGAGCACAAGACAAACACCATTGCAGCAGAGGCTTGAGTTCCTCTCATTTTCTCTTCCACAAGCCTTGAGTGCTTTGGACGGAAGTGGTAAGCTCCTCTTATCTTCTCTATCATTTTGGTTGAGTAAGAACATACTATTTTGTAGTGTCTTTCATTTACGTAGCTTGTATTTCCCTTCTTTATCATTATTTTATATCGTTGCAAACTTGGTTGTCCGTGGAGATGGAAACACCAAAATGGGGGTCTAACTGAGGTAGGCCCCTAAACAGCACCAGTTTTTCCCTCTTTGTTATGTGTAGGTGAAGAGATCTTGGAGCAAGTTGGCGAGGAGATTATTGTATGAGATTGTCTTCATCACCCTTGCAGTAATATACTTCCTTTATCATATTTGTATTTACATTTTACTCTTCCTAGTCTTGTTCTTTACTTCCCAAAACTTCTAAACTAGACTTTCAGTCCTTTCTTTGGGGTTTTAACCTCATCTCTCTAGTTTTTTGTCCATATGAACACCAACACACCTATGAGATGCTAGCGCACCGTGCTCTTGTCCCAAAACCAAATTCCTGTCCTCAGACGAAGAGCTACCTGATATGTAGAGTAGTTGACTCTAAAAAGTGACTCGTCTAGTCTCCTTTCAAATCTTGAGTTTGCAGAGTGGTTGAAGGAAACATACTACTCATCATTCTCATCCCTCCTATCCTAACCTTCATTTTAGTTGAGGTAAGTTAGCACATCCTTTCCACTCTTGGCCTTTCATGACTTGGGGCCTTGCAATGGTTGGTCTCCCTCTCTTACACATCGTACACATAGATATGACATAGAATGATGTATGAGTCTTAAATATCAAGTGCAAGACCTCAACAATTCTAATCACATATATTTGGGTGATGTTAATGAAAAATAATATAAATCCATTGCTCTATCAAATCAAAACATGCAAATTTTCACAAACCTAATGCTAAACCATACATCCAAGTTTGTGAAAGCTTGCGATGATAAGAATGAGGATAAAAATGATGAGGATGATATAGATAACATGGTTTCTTGAATAGATGTTCAATCTTGTTTAAGGGCCAAACCAATTTGTTACCCAACATTACTTTCACACAAATTGATGCATCTATACATGTTCCCAATGGTCCCCCCCTATATTTTTGGTTGTGTAGTGTAGAAAAATGTATCCCTCTATATTTTCACACTAGTTTGGGCCCTTGTGAATTGAATGGAATTAATTTTGTCTTATTTAGGGTGTTGTAAAGGGTTTAATTGTACTTTCACACTAATATAGGGTTTTTATTAATTAATTGGGCTTATTTATGCCTTAATTGTCCCTATTTTACATCCACGAGCCTTATTCAATGCATTTTTTTTAGGATAATCCCAACACTTATCAAATGACCAATCATAATTCAAGGTTTTGGATCATGTGTTCTATGTTTAGTGATTTGGGACTCATACACCACCTTGGGAATATGAGTCCAACCTAGGTTTTGGAACTTGATTTTGAATTTCACCTTAAATAGAACCTATCTTGGAGTGTGTGCCCTAGTTTTCAATCACTAGGATTCATATGCTACCTTGGACCTATGAGTCCCACTATAATCAAGAAATAATTTAAATTCAATTTTTTTGTGAGATTTCATCATCCTAGATCTGATGTCGGCTTGTAGTGCTGTAATTTCAAGAAATTTGGCATAAATAAGTATAAATACAAGGTTATTTCACTCATTTTCACCTAATACTTTCAAGAGAGCATTCCTAATAGAAAGTTTGTGATTACAAGACTTCACAAGAGTATTCAAGAGCATATTTAAATAACTCAAAGGTATATTTCTTCATTATTTGTTGCAACAATTCAAGATCCATCATCATGTTAAAGACATAACTACATGCATCAAGCATGTTGTTGAGCTTATATTGTTGAGGTAACATTGAAGATCCATTTGCAAGCATTGTTTTGTTGGGATATGGTATTTTGCACCATTTAATAAATTTATTTATCATATATTGTAATTGATTAGTTGAAAATGGATGCTTTCTGGTTTAGGACATAGAAGACCACTTTTCTCTAACTAACATTCAAGGATGCCCTAGAGATCTCAATCCAATGAAGAATGAACAAAGAGATTTGACAATAGGGTATCTTAGGATATTCTTAGAGATTAATTAAGGCTAAATGAGGGGTTCACCACCAATTTAAAACTTGGGAAAGACAATGAAATGCAAGATGCAACACTAAACCCTAATTCAATGCAAACTAACTCTAAATGACCTAGAAAGATGAATGAATGCAACAAAAAATAATAAAATAGAAAGTGTGCACCTGGAAACTTGTGGAGGCTTGAATGAAAACTAGAAATTATATTGATCCTAAAATTTTGACCTATTGAGACTCATTCGCCATTCTGGGAAAATTAGTCCTAGATCTAGATTTTTGCACAAGAGCAAGTTTCAGGCAAATGGGTATCCAAATATACAAAGATCTCTGAAGAAAACCTACATTGGGACTCATTCACCACTTGTGGCGAATGAGTCTAGTTTGGATTTTTTGGAAATTTAAATTTTGAATTTGCTTTCTTAGTCTGCTCAATTTATTCCTCTAGTTTCTCAAATCGGAAACTCTAATTTTAGGGTTGTAGATGACCTTTTAGTGAATATTATGACCTTGCAAATTGGGAGACAAATCCAAAAATCTTGTAACCTAATCCTCAATGATCTTCAAGTCTTCAAAGCAGCTAGATCTTCAATTAGATAAAGAGAGAGAGAGATAGAGAGAGAGAGAGAGAGAGAGAGAGAGAGAGTGTTGATTGTTAGTGAATAGGGGTTTTCCTTTGTCAAACCCATTTTAGGTAATCAAACCAAATGATGAAATATGATAATGAAGAATGAACATTCAATAATGAAATTAGAACCTTTCCATGATGATGGATCATGAATTTCTATGACAATTGATGAAGAACATGCCCTTGAATGCCTTAGAAATGATCTTGAATGCTATCTTGATGATCTTGTAAAGTCTTGGAATGATTAACTCTTGCTTGATAGACTTGATAACATGAATGCATGATGAAATAATGATTTGAAAGATAGTTTATATAGGCAATCCACTCAAACTATCATGAATTGGATCCCCAAGGCTGACATAGGAGAAATTTGAACTTAAAACCCAATTTTCCCACTAAAAACCCCAAAAATAGGCCAAATGGGACTCATTCACCATCTTGGGTGTATGAGTCCCACCTGGATGGGACTCATTCACCCAAGGTTGTGAATGGGTTCCATAGGGGCCATTTTTGGTCCTAAAGTGTCGGTGAGTGAATTAATTAAGCTTAGATGTTGATCTTGTCAGGTTTTTGTTTAAAATATGCCTTGGGATGCACAATATAGGGTCATCGGTGCCTATTAGTCATTATATAAAGGTTATAAATGAAAGGGAGCCCAGAATGTGAAAATGTAAATGTATACACTTTATAACACTAAATTAAGGAAAATTTGAGTCTATTTAGCTTAGAAGGACCCTAAATCCCATGTGAATGTGTAAAACACATTTCAACACTAGATTAGGTCCAGTTTAGTTTACAAGCCCCATAAATTTAATGTGAAACTGTAAATAAATATATTTTACAACATTAAATTAAGGAAGAGTTAGTTAATTTAGCTTAAAAAGGAACCAAGACCTAGTGTGGATGTGTTTAAAACACCTCACAACACTATACCAAGGAGAAATTAAGTCCAATTTATCATTAATTATTCCCAAATTAAGCAAGGGATACTTTTTTCTACACTACATTTAGCCCCCACTTTAGTGAGAGGATGAACTTTCTTCAAACTCACACTAAAGCAGACATTAAAGAGGGGTCCAAACGTACCAATGTAGAAGAAAAATGATGACAAAGATCAAAGAAGGTGGCCAAGCCCTTAGAATCCAAGATCCTCCATAAAACCAACATGAGCACAAAAGGACACACACAAGGGTGTATAATATATAGAAAAACAAGATAAACAAACATACACTAGCAAAGATATATAGAGGAAAGAAAAGAATAAGATAGGTGGATCCAACTTTAAAAATGCACTCACTATGGGGCCATAAAACTTCAAGTCATCCATGGGGTGATTTTTCCCAAAGAAGTGGTTTAGTGAGAAATTCATGCCAATGTGTCAGCTTCCCACTATATAAAGAGAAAGTCATTTTAGTGTATCGGCTTCCCATCATACTAACCATACCAAAGTTATCCTCTTGATAACTTTGATAAGGCACCACAATGTAATGCTTTTGTAAATGATTTTGTCATGTAAAAATTTTGTTAAAGGGGATTTTTCTCTGTTCTCATAATGATCTTCTTTTAGGGAGCATTGTGCCTAATGTCTCGAAGAGAGGACAAGTCAAAACTATCAGATCGTCACCCATGGGATGCCTCATTCGCATCATGCCATGTCAGTAGATCATACACTCTTGTAAGGAATCAAATGAATGACACCACCAAAAAGAGGACACATCACAAGAAAAAAATAAAACCCATACCATGAATTGTTTCCAAAAGATTTCACCAATGTATGCCCCCACTTTAAAGTAGTTGCTAACACCATCGCTATGATAAATTGGTTTAAAGTAGCCAATGATAAATGCTAACATGAAACAAGACATGAGATCCAACTTGGAAAGCTTTATGCCAAGTCATATGTTTCCAAATTAGACTACATCATGAATGAGCATGTCACATGCGATCCAACTTAAGGTATGTCATCCACATCCCAAGCTTGCTCTTATATGTACATGAAAGGTGATCAACTAGCCAAAAGAGACAATGTAAAGTGACATATGAGGAAAAGGTTGACTAACCCCTTGCCCCAACTTAGTGTAGGACAAGGGTGAGTTTGGAATGGATGATGATATGTTGCTCCTTGAAAAAAGGGAACAACATGCAATAGTGAGTATGTTATGATCTTACAACTATTACATGGAAAGTAGCAGCAACTAATGTTATTTATTATGATGGGTAAACAAGGTGTTCACTTGATACATATTTAATGAGATATCTATTAGTTTCAAATGCATCAAAGTTAAAGTTGTCTTGGAAGAATATTTTGAGAGAGTGTTGACATTGAATGAAGGATTTTGTTTCGAGGGACAATGACCAAGAACATTAATCATTTCTTATGTTTTAGGCTCTATAGGGACATGGGTACCTTGTTCTATAGCATCACATCCTTTCTCAAGTTGCTTCACAAGTTCAAGACCTCTTCAATAAAGATTTTTCACTTCTTTCAGATTTGGTGGTTGTTCAACTTCCTCAAAGTTTGTCTTGGATGTTGTCTTTTCTTTTAAGGTGGTTGAAGTGGATGCTTTTGAGTTTTGTATTTGGGTTATTGATTTCTCTTTTCCCTTTTTAGAATCTTTTTTTATTATCTTGTATTCTCCCATGAATATAGGTATGAACTCAAAGGTTTCCAAAGAATCTTTCAATAACTTTGTGGATTCTTCAAAAAAAAATTGTTTTTCTATCTCTTGTATGGGTTTGACATGTGTGGTTGGTGTCAAGGGATGTCTAATGTGCATAATGTTAAAAGCCTTGTCTGTAGTTTCATGATCTCTTAGTAAGGAGAATTTTAACCTCACTTCATCATATTTATCTATGGTAGCCATATTACTATTGTTTGAAGGAATTTTTTCAATATTATCATTTTCTTGCACCATGCTACCTTCCCTATTAGGAGAGTTTTTAGGAGAACTATAAACTAGATGTTCATGACATTCAATGTTCGGCTCCTCTGAAATAAATTCATCACAAGTAGGGAACTCATCAATGGTTGGGTTTTCTTCCTTATGAATGATGGTAGTTTCTTGTTCAATGATGGTTTCCTTATGATTCTCATCGATTGGATTTTGTAACACCATAATATCTTCTTCACCAATAGGAGAGATATTAGGAGAGGGGGAAATTTTATTGTTGTTGATAATTTTCTCTAAGGTCTCAGTATCTTGTGCCATAATATCTACCCTAGTAGGAGAGCTTTTAGGAAAGTAAAAAATAGTAGGCTCATCACATTTCATGGTTATATTTTGTAAAGTAGCTTCATCGAACATAGGAGAGACATCACGAGAAGGATAACTATGAGTTTTATGGTTACCAATGATTGGAATTTTTTGTTCAAATAGTTATTCCCAAATGGCAGGGGCATCAAGAAAGGGAGGAATAAAATTATCATGAGTCTTTATAAGGATATCTTCTAACACTAAACTATCTCCTTCATGTCTAGAGAAGATATTAGTAGAAGGAAAGGTTTGATTGTCATGAATATCTCTATTTGTATCCCATATCCTCTAATGTATTCCCAAGTAGGATAGGTAGGATTTCCATAGGTCTCAATTATTGGATCTATTAATATCAACATATCTTACACACAAATGTGTTTGTCATGATCATTCAAGATTGTATCCTTATTCACTAAAGCATTCTAACAAGTAGGGGAGGTTTTGGGAGATGAATGGAGAGTAGGGAAAGAATTGGCCATGATCACAACTTCATGTGTCATAATATATTTCCAAGGGGGAGGAAGACAAATAAGACTTTCATGATATTCAATGATTATATCATCCTTCACCAAGATACTTCTATCACCAATGGGAGAGATATCAGGAGAAGAACAATTATGATTATCATGATTTTTGAAGCTTGCATCCTCTTGTATCAAACCTTTAGTGGATGATCTAGGAGAGATGAAGTCATCAAGGGCTTCATCTAACATGTAAAATTCATCACTACTAAAGGGTTTGAATGATATTCTTTCTCTAAGGTTAACCATTTTTTGTTTGATTCTTTTGATGTTTTTAGTTTTTAGTTTTAATTTTCTAATGAATGTTGAATGTAATCTAATCTAATTGAACTATGAACTAATGTTGAAAATGAAAGATGAAAGAATATAATTCTATCTACAATCTAAATGAATGTAATTATTCTAATTCTAATGATTTGAATGTAACAGAAGCTATGCAAACTTAAAATGCAATGTAAAAACCTCAGATGAAATGCAATTTTTAGATTTCAAACAAGGTAATTTACTGATTACACTATGCAATGATCTGAAAATTAAATTTTGTGAATGAAAATTTGAAATTAAGAAATGCATGAAATAGACCAATTTAAGCTATATTTTGTAAAATGCATGAAATAGAAAGTCAACCCATTGAAACAAATAACCAATGGCAGAAAATACAAGCTTAAAAACAAAGTTTTCAGTGTTGTAAAAGTTAGTTTCATATGTGTCTAGGGATCGATTCACCTAGGGTGGTGAATGAGTCCAAGTAAGGGTTTCTTTAAAAAAAAATCAAAAAATAATAATTGATATTTATGCTTTTTAGGTTCTATGATCTGTAATCTAAGTGTAAATGCAGTTTTAACATGATTTTCAATAATTTGAGATGCAAAAAATGCAACCTATATGCACTTTCGCTAATGCAAAAATTAGAAAACCTAGAATGCCAATTAACTAATGCAAAGTTAATGCAAACTAGATCTACGATGATGATGGACTCAAAATCAGAAAATAAGGTATTCTAAATGAAGGTTCACCAAAATAATTAGTTGAAAATGGATTCTTTATGGTTTAGGACATAGAACATCACTTTTCTCCAACTAACATTCAAGGATTCCCTAGAGATCTCAATCCAATGAAGAATGAATGAAGAGATATGACAATAGGGTATCTTAGGATATTTTTAGAGATTAATTAAGGATGAATGAGGGGCTTAACATGAATTTTAAACTTGGAAAAGACAATGAAATGCAAGATGCAACACTAAACCCTAATTCAATGCAAACTAGCTCTAAATGACCAAGAAAGATGAATGAAATGCAATAGAAAACTGTAAAACATAAAGTGTGAACCTAGAAACTTGTGGGGGCTTGAATGAAGATTGGAAATGTTGTTGATCTTGAAATTTTGACCTATTGGGACTCATTTTCCAATCTAGGTGAATTAGTCCCAATTCTAGATTTTTGCACGGGAGCAAGTTTCACGCAAATGGGTATCCAAATCTATAAAGATATTTGAAAAAACTAAAAGTGGGAATCATTCTTCACTTGTGGTGAATGAGTCCAGTTTGGATTTTTTAGAAATTCAAAGTCTGAATCTTCTCTTCTCAATCTATTCAATCTGTTACTCTAGGTTCTTAGATCTGAAACTCTGATTTCGAGGCTAGAGATGACCTTTTATTGAAGATTATGACCTTGAAAATGGGGAGAGAAATCCAACAAGATTGTAACCTAATATTCAATGATCTTCAAGTCTTCAAAGCACCTAGATTTGTAATTACATAAAGAGAGAGAGAGAGACAAAGAGAGAAAGTGTTGATTGTTAGGGAATAGGGGTTTTCCTTGGTCAAACCCTTTTTAAGTAATTAAACCAAATGATGAAATAAGATAATGAAGCATGAACATGAAATAATGGATCTTGAATTGATGGAACAATTGATGAAGAATCTACCCTTGAATGCCTTAGAAATGATCTTATAAAATCTTGGAATGCTTAACTCTTGCTTTCTTGACTCAATAACATGAATGAATGATGTAATACTGATTTTAAAAGTTTTTTATATAGGCAAGCCACTCAAATGATTGTTAATTGGATCCCCAAGACCGACACATGAGAAATTTGAACTTAAAACCTAGTTTTCCCACTTAGAACCCCAAAAATAGGCCGCATGGGACTCATTCGCCATCCTGGGTTAATGAGTCCCACTTGGATGGGACTCATTTTCCCAAGGTTATGAATGGGTCCCACAGGGGTTATTTTTGGTCCTAAAGTGTTGGGGAGTGAAGAAATTAAGCTTATTTGTTGATCTTGTCAAGTTTTTGATTAAACTATTCCTTGAGATGCAAAATATGGGGTCATAGGGGCCTATTAGTGATTATATAAAGGTTATAAATGCAAGGGGACCAAAATCCAATGTGAAAGTGTAAATAAATACACTTTATAACACTAAATTAAAGAAAATTTGAGTCTATCTAGCTTAAAAGGGCCTTAAATCCCATGTGAATGTGTAAAATATATTTCAACACTAGATTAGGTCCACTTTAGTTTACAAGCCCCCTAAATTTAATGTGAAAATGTAAATAAATATATTTTACAACATTAAATTAGGGTATATTTGAGTTAATTTATCTTTAAAAGGGCCAAACACCTAGTGTTGATGTGTAAAACACCTCAGAACACTAGACCAAGGCAACATTAAGTCTAGTTTATCATTAATTATTCCCAAATTAAGCAAGGGATACTTTTTCCTACATATAGTAATTAAATAGTTAGTTATTTGTGATGCACCTTGGTGGTGTGGTTATTCACACTAGGTAATTATTTGGGGTCCACTTGATGTTGTATTGTAACATTGTGTAATTAGTTAATGTGTAGGAGACATGTGATAATAATTTAATTTTGGAGAAATATTAAATAAAGTGATGTGTTAGTAACCAATATTAAACAAGGGGTTAGTGGTTTTGTATTCACATTTTTTTTGGTATGTGGTTTTACCTTACCACTAGTTGTATCTTGTGTGAGCTTGTGTCAATAAAAGCAAGCACATGTGTTGCGGTTTAGGCTGGATGAGTGGGTTGGTTGTCATTGAGTCTTCTATTGGAGTGCATTTGTGAGGAATGGCATTGGATGTGTGGATTCATGCTTGGACACATGGGAATTCATTGGAGGGCTTGATGCTTTAGAGGTATTCATTGTGACTCTTGTATTTATTTATTGTTGAATAATATGATAGAGTATGGATGCTTTTGGAGGCTGGGTTTTTTCCTCTTGAGGGTTTCCTAGGGTATATCTTGTGTTATCGCATGGATTTTCCATTTGATCTATGCATCTTGGAAACTTGAATGTATGTTTATCTCTGATGGTTTATGTAGGAAATGGATTAAGATCATGGGTTAAAAGCAATATTTCCTAACAAGTGGTATTAAATCTTTCATGGTTGAAGAATTTTTGTTATAACCCTAGTTTGAGAGTTTATGCAAAGTTGAATCCATGGACATACATGTAGAGTTTAAAGAATTACAAGATATGGAACACATGTTGCAAGTGTTTGTATGTAGATTTGGGCTTTTGGGTTATCAAGATTTGTTGGGTTTATTGTAGATCTGAAGTTTTCCAAATTTGGGTGAAAAAGGGTTTCTTGGTTTGAGTTTGAATATGAGGGTTTTGTAGGGTAAATTTAATAGATGATATTTTGAGAAAAAATGGACCTCATGGTTGGATTCAAGTTGGTCAAAAGACAAATTTTGACATAAAATTTGACCTATTTTGGAAAAGTTGAAAAAAGGCAATTTTTTTTATTAAAAGGTTGATTTCCCAATGTGTAGAAAATATAATATTAAAAAATAAAACACCATTATTAGAAAATCCACAAAAAATATTTGGGGTGTCGTGTAATTATTTGAAAAATATTTCAAGTCCTGCAAAATAGAAAAAAAAACTAATGTTAGAAATATTTTAAAAGAAATTAAAAAAAAAAATGGAAGTGGGGAGGGGGGCGGGGGGGCGTGTTAGAAATAGGATGCCATTTAATTGCAATCCTAAAAAATTAGTTATTTCATGTATATCATAAGTTCCTGAAATGTGTTTATCAAACACTAGGATTAAGAAGGAATTAATAATTGTTGAAATAATCATGATAATTGGCATTTGTAATTAATTCTAAATGTTAAAAGCATGTGTGGATGCCTTGGGATTAGCTCCTACAAAATAGGAGCACATGGGCTCACACATGGGAGGTGGCACTCACCTTAAGTTCAGTTAACTAAGTGGTAAATTGAGTTTACTTCAAGAATGCATCCTAGGTTCCTATAAAATAGGGATTTTGTTTTATGCATGTTGAGCACCTATAAAATAGGGTTTGAAGTTCAGTTGAAGTTCAGTTCAGTTCAGCTGAAGTTCAGTTCAGTTTAGTTGAAGTTCAATTCAGTTCAGTTCAGTTCAGTTGAAATTCAGTTTAGTTCAGCTGAAATTCAGTTCAGTTTAGTTGAAGTTCAGTTCAGTTCAGTTCAGTTCACTTGAAGTTTAGTTCAGTTCAGTTATCTTCAGTTAGTTTTAGTTGCATGTTAGTTGACTTGAGTTAACTTGGAATGCATTACTAATAACTTGAGTTGCATGCAAGATAACAGGAACTACCTTCAGTTAATAGGAGATGACCATTCTTGCATGAATGGTGTTGAGAAATGTTTCAGTTAACAAGAAATATCTTGGACCCACTTTGGGCGCCCAAGTTGGCTCCTTGGAATTAACTCCTTTGCATGCAGAGATATTATTGATTGCCTAGTTAAGTGGGGCCCTCTTGTGGGTGCTAATTTGAGGATAAAGCCTTGAGGTACTTACAAGATGAAGACTAAGTCATGACTTTAGTTTGGTACACCCAAATGGAAGAGGTAGATGGTTTGACATTGGTTTTCACGGTGCATCTCCAATTGCATGAAATTGGCATACCTTTAAGGGTTAGGGCTTAAGCATTGTTTGTATAACTCATTTGGAGTTTACAATGTTGGAGAAAGTCTATATATCTCAAACAAGTTGTAAAGAGAGTTGAAAAAGTTTTATTTGCAGGTTGTGAAGAAGTTTGGTGAAGAAAAAAGAGGCATTCTCAAGCAAGAATTGAAGCTATTGTAATCTACTTCAAGATTGGAATAATAGATCATTTCTTGGTGGAGTTTTTTACCTGAAAGGGTTTTCTCCACAGTATATGCGTGTGTAATCTTTCTAATATCCTGTTTACTTCTTCTATCAACTTCTGTGTACATTCTACAACACTAAAATGGATTAATCAAGATAATCACCCACAAAGAATTTGTAACAAAAGGAAAAGCTTATTTAGATCAGCAATATTAAAGTTTTACAAGGTATTAAGCTACTAAAACACCTCAATTTTCAACATTTGGTATCAGAGCTGAGGTTGGGTAGAGTATTGAAGGATTTTTTGGCTTAGTGGGAGCTTTTATTATTTTTGTTATTTGCTGATTTTGGAATTAAGTTTTGTTACAATGAATTCTCGGTTAGATATTGAAAGGTTCAATGGTTCTAACTATGAAATGTGGAAATTAAAAATGGAAGATCTTCTTGAAGAAAGAGATCAGTGATTAGCGGTTAATAATGAGACAAAGACACCTACAACTATTTCAGATGTGGATTGGTCTAAGTTAGATAAGAAGGCAAGAGGAACAATTAGGTTATGTCTTGCTGATGTGGTTCTCTTGAATGTTTCAGATGAAAATACTACATATAAATTGTGGAAGAGAATAGGGGATATTTATCAAACTAAGAGTCTCACCAATAAGTTGTATCTGAAAAGGAAGTTGTATTCATTAAAAATGAAAGATGGTGAATCTGTTGCACAAAATTTAAATGCTTTCAATTTAATTCTCAGTCAGTTAGCATCTGTAGATGTAAAGCTATAAGATGAGGATAAGTGCATTTTGTTACTTTGTTCTTTACCAGATTCCTAGGAAAATCTAATTGTTGCAATTAGTGGTAATGGTGCAGATCCAAAGATGGACAACATTATTCCTACTCTCCTATCAGAGGAGATGAGGAGAAAGTCTAAGGAGAAAATCCAAGATGTCTTATTTGTAAAAGGTAGGCCTAAGAAAAAGGAACCTAAAGGAAACAAGGAGGGGAAGGGTAAGTTAGAAGGACGAAGTAAGGTAAAGTGTTGGAACTGTGGGAAAATAGGACATGTGAAGAAGGATTGTAAGAACAAGAAAGAAAGTTCTAATTCTTCTACAGAGGAGTCCTCAGATGATAGTAATGATGCATTGGTTATTTCAGCTAATAGTGTTTGTGATAACTCTTTGCTTCATGTTTCAGAGTAATCTTCATGGAGAGGATGGTAGTCATGATTCCATGTGTAACTTGGTACTATGGTTCATTGGGAGTTATTGGTAGTGACTTGGATGCATCATTGGTAAGGTTATCTTCATGTGATTGGGGATATGGTTTATTCTTGGTTTAGAGTGGTTGATATTATGTCATGGTTTACTCTGGATTCTAGATTAGAGTTTGGCATATTACATGGTTCTCTTGAGACTAGGATGTGTAAGTATATTATGATGCATGTGATCTCGTAAAAGGAGATGGTTAGATCATGGATGTCATGTTTATGTTCAAGAGTGGAGCTTTGACATTGATCTTGTGTAGTTATCTTAAGTATTGGGTACATTAATCATTTTGCTTGATTACTTCATGAATGTGTTGTGTTGCATTTGGAGTTTGGCATGGTTTGGTTGGTTACAGGTCCTCATGGATACTTGGAGAAATAGGTGAGGCTAGAATTCTCTTTTGGTAAGAGATATTTGTTGGAATGGTTACTTGGAAGGAAGTTTTTTTTTCAATAGAAAAGACCGAGGAGCCTACACCTTGGTTGAATGTGAGTTCAACACACTCGGTGGTTTAGCATACCTCCACAGAGGCAGTTTGGATACAGAGACTTGGGAAAGGTATTGGTTTGGTTGATAATGGGAAGGTATTAATTGAGAAAGTTAACACTTTAATTAATGTTACTGATTATCTTATGAAACCATATAGATAAGTTCTCTTGGTTTTAATCATTTGCTTGGAAGCTTCATGATTATGCAGGTTGCATTTGAAGTTAGCATGGATTGATTAGTTGGTGCAAGAAGGCTATTGGCTTTGAGTCTTGTACTTGTTATATTATTCCTTGTTTAGAATAATTGTAATGTATAATGTCAAGTGGGAGAATGTTGGAAATAGGATGCCATTTAATTGCAATCCTAAACTATTAGTTATTTCATGTATATCCTAAGTTCCTAAAATGTGTTTATCAAACACTAGGATTAAGAAGGAATTAATAATTGTTGAAATAATCATGATAATTGGCATTTGTAATTAATTCTAAATGTTAAAATCATGTGTGGACGCCTTGGGATTAACTCCTACAAAATAGGAGCACATGGGCTCACACATGGGAGGTGACACTCACCTTAAGTTCAGTTAACTAAGTGGTAAATTGAGTTTACTTCAAGAATGCATCCTAGGTTCCTATAAAATAGGGATTTTGTTCTATGCATTTTGAGCACCTATAAAATAGGGTTTGAAGTTCAGTTGAAGTTCAGTTCAGTTCAGTTCAGTTTAGTTCAGTTTAGTTCAGTTCACTTCAAGTTCAGTTCAGTTCAGTTATCTTTAGTTAGTTTTAGTTGCATGTTAGTTGACTTGAGTTAACTTGGAATGCATGCCTAATAACTTGAGTTGCATGCAAGATAATAGGAACTACCTTTAGTTAATAGGAGATGACCATTCTTGCATGAATGGTGTTGAGAAATGTTTCAGTTAACAAGAAATATCTTGGACCCACTTTGGGCACCCAAGTTGGCTTCTTGGAATTAACTCCTTTGCATGTAGAGATATTATTGATTGCCTAGTTAAGTGGGGCCCTCTTGTGGGCACCAACTTTGAGGATAAAGCCTTGAGATACTTACAAGATGAAGACTCAGTTGTGACTTTAGTTTGGTACGCCCAAATGGCAGAGGAAGATGGTTTGACATTGGTTTTCATGGTGCATCTCCAATTGCATGAAATTGGTGTACCTTTAAGGGTTAGGGATTAAGCATTGTTTGTATAACTCATTTGGAGTTTACAATGTTGGAGAAAGTCTATATATCTCAAACAAGTTGTAAAGAGAGTTGAAAATTTTTTATTTGTAGGTTGTGAAGAAGTTTAGTGAAGGCAAAAGAGGCATTCTCAAGCAAGAATTGAAGCTATTGTAATCTACTTCAAGATTAGAATAATATATCATTTCTTGGTGGAGTTTTTTACCCGAAAGGGTTCTCTCCATGGTATATGCTTGTGTAATCTTTCTAATATCCTGTCTACTTCTTCTATCAACTTCTGTGTACATTCTACAACACTAAAATGGATTAATCAAGATAATCACCCACAAAGAATTTGTAACAAAAGGAAAAGCTTATTTAGATCAGCAATATTAAAGTTTTACAAGGTATTAAGCTACTAAAACACCTCAATTTTCAACAGGGGGGGGTCCACAGGCCCCCCGACCACCATTGACCCACAATAATGTCAACACATGACACTCATAGTACCATGTTGTGTGGCATACACTATCCCCACTAGTGATGCTAATTGCAGTTGTTGTCGCTGGCATGGTTCAGCAGGCTGGAGCGATCGCTTCAGATAATTAAAAAAAAAAGTTTATTATTTTAAAAATCCGCCATACAATGTAAAACCCTCGCCAAATTTCAAAGGAGAATAAGCAAAAATGGAAGGGTGGGGTCAGGTCCAATGAGAGATATAAGGAGGTTTTTTAAAATTTTAAATTAAATTACATTTTATATTTTGGTCGGGTCTACGAAGGGGTGGAGGACATTTTTTGAGAAGGAAAAATTAAATCATATTTTATAAAATTTTGGATTCTGCTGCTCGAGCGCTACCTGTGCACCATCACCACTAGTGGAGCCATTGCACCACAACCCAACAACCACTTGGAGGTCATTTTATAGTCATTTTTTTCAATTTTGCATAACTTTTTCCCACAATGTCAAATTTTTGACTTCTTATTATCATTGAAAAGTTAGTTCTAAGAACTACGCAATGGTATAGGTTTGGTTCCTTGATTTTTCCATTTTGACATGTTTTTGGAGCCTGGAAGTTAGATGTTTGCACAATTTTGGTCATAAATTTTGCATATAGAATCAGATTTTCAATTTCAAAGAGGCGTTGGAGAGAATTTATAGTGTACTACATAGTGTTTGAAATTTTTTATCAGTTTGTGATGTTGTATGAGCTTGGTATTTGTTTGATTAATTGCAGGAGCTTGAGATTTGTGGTGTGATTGTGTGAGAATATGAACAAGTCGTGAGGTGAAACCTTGAGGGAGTACATGTTTTTATAGGTTACCTAAGATTTTGCAATTGATTATTAGATTGGTGCTTCCAAGTATAGGTTTACAGGTGTTTTTCAAAGTTGGGACTTTGATGGTGATAGGTACACAAGTTGTCTTCGGTTTTGAGGGCATGGTTGGACATGGTTTGACACTTCGAGTCTTGTATAGTTGATAGTGGAGTGTAAGTACATCAATGGCTATGGTTATGGTGTCATCGACATGTAGGTACATTTGATGCATTGGCACAACATGATCATGTATGTGGTGTTTGATGGTGATATGGTTTTCTGTTAGGAGATTGGTCTTATTTTCTTGATTATTATTTGTTTCCTTGCCTATGATTTCTCATTTTTGGACATGTTTGGAAAATCAAATCTTAGGTTCATTTAATGTTTGAGTAATTTGGTCTACATGGTTATCTTCTTTGATATCTCCATTTGCAATTACTAATGTGATGATGATTTTACATGTTTTATTGATTGGATATATGAGTTATGAAGGTTTTAGATTAGCTACCAATTCACTTACAATGGGATGACTCAGATGTGAACTATCTATATCCACTAGGTTTGATTCATTATTGTTGTAGATTTCACTAGTTCGCCTTGTCTATGGTCATTTTTGCATTGGTATGGTGTTTCAGGATTGAGAGGATGGATTATTTAAGTATTTTTTAGTTAGTTCATGTGATTTGTAGCATGCGGTTTGATCATGATTTCATGACATCTTGTTAAATTCATTGGTTATACACTTTCAGTGGGAGCTTTTGATAGTGATGACTTGGCGATGTAGGATTGGTTTGTGATGTTTTGATGGTAGTTGTATGCATCTTCTTGGCTTGGAGATCTTGGTTTCACTTGCATGTTACTGATATTGGAGTTGAGTGTGTGCAAACTTGGATGATCTTCATGGAGATGATGGTATTCATGATGTGATGTGTAGTTTGTATCACGATTTAGTGGGAGTTGTTGGAAACAATTTTGATGCATCATTGGTATGGTTATCTTCATGCCATTGGAGATATGATTTATTGGTTTAGAGTGAGATTGTTATGATGTCATTGTACACTCTTGATTCTTGATTAGAGTTTTGCATATTACATGTTCTCTTAAGACCAGGATTTATATATATGTTTTGGTGCATGTGATCTCCTAGGAGGAGATGGTTAGATCATGTTGTCATGATAGGTTCCTAATTCTATGGTTGGAGCTTTGACATTGATCTTGGTAGTTATCTTTGTATTGAGTACATTGATCATTTTCTTGATTACTTCATGATTGTGATATGTTTCATTTGAATTTTGGCATGGATTGATTGGTTACAGGTGCTCATGGATACTTAGAGATGTAGGTGATGGTTGGAGTTCTTTTGTGATTAGAGACATTTTTTTGAGATAGTTACATTCTAGAGGTTTTAGCAAGTAGAGCGAGGAGCTTTCACCTAGGTATGGACGTGAGTTCATGATGGACTGATAGAGGGATTTTTCATAGAGTGAGTCATGTTGGCTTGGTTATCCTCGAGGAGAATTCCCATTCCCCACTCTTGGTCTACTTGATAGTTAATTATTTGAGAGGTATTTGGCTATTATATCTTTTAGAAGTGTTATGTTTCCTACTTCGATTTCTAATGGGATTGATTTGATTCATGGATTTTTGGATACTCATTTGAGGATTGGTTAGCATGAGTTTATATGCTTTATCTTTCATAGATATTGATCTTGAGCTATAGATAGTTAGTTTTGGAGGATTCATTTTGAGGGATGTTATGGCATGATTATCTCCTTATGCATTTGAGTTTATGATATCATTCTTGATGAGGATTGTTAAGAGATGGTTTATGGGCTGATTTCTAGTTATGGGGATATTTTCTGAGTTTGATCTTCTTGATTAGAGAGGCTTACATCCATGTTGGCATTATTACATGATTCATATGTTGTACTTGATATATGAGATTGGGTGTTCTGGGTGTTGTTGAGACTTTTCATTTGGGGTTGTTAGGAGATCATACTTGACACAACAATACACTTTTTGAGGTTTTGGAAGAAGGAAATTATGGTTTATAGGTTTCTTTCTCCATGGTTCCTTCCTAGATGTTCATGTTTTGGGGAGGATGGTGACAAAATGTTTGTGAGAGATTATGCAACTCTTTGGGTTGTATGTGTGGATCATTTTTATTCTTCTTGGTACTTCATGCTTTAATTTACTTATCACACCTTGATGATCCCACAATACAGGTTTACAATTTTTGGGCAAATTGGACACTGAATTAATTTTTTTAGCTAAATCTTCACTTTCAAGCTCCTATAGCAGCTAAACCGTGAGGAATTTGAAGATGATGCAAACTAGTGATTTGTGAAGTTTTGTCTATAGATTCTAAATATATTTTTTTCAAAACTTTTCAAATCAGATTGCGCTTTTTTTTTCATCTCCTTCGAAAACTAGTTTTTATCAGTAAACAACATTTTTAAAGAGTGATTCTCATCATATACAACTATGATATCTAACCAGTTCATTTGGTTTCATAGTGTTTTAATAAATATTTTTTCCTTAATCAAGTTTCGAAGTCAAACCAATTACAATTCAGACATAGGTGGACTGTACACAACATAACTTTTTTTGTATGTATAGAAATTCAATTTTTTTTTTTAATGGATCAAGGACATCAATACCCAACCTGAACATATTTTTCAAATTGGTTTTTTTGATAATCTGCTATTTTTCCACATGTGTAGAATAGAGAGTTTGATTTTCAGTGAAAAACCTACATTCACAAGAAATAAAAAAAAAATATAATAATCAAATTAAATTTGATTAAAATTATACTTTTTTGGAAGCTTATAATAAGGACTACATAATTAAAAAAAAAAAATTTTAAATTAATTCATTTGATCCCTCAAAAGGTAAATCAAAAGTGGCTTTTTATCAGCATTTTGATAGGTGTAATAGAGACTCCATTATAGGTATGGTTTAAAACTAGCAGGGTTCTATCCAAGGAGGCTTGGTCTAAGGTGGTTTGATAAAACCACCTTCATTTGGAATCCTTTAAATGGAGCTTTTCAAGTCTTAAATCATTATATTTTCTATAAATATGCGATTAGCAAAAAATTAGGATCTCCCAGAAAGTGTAAACCACTATTGTGGCAGCACCCATCTTGATATATAGTGTTTATTGGAAGAATTTACATTCTTTGACATTACCTATGTAGTGGGAGTTCCTGGATATGTATGTTCTTCATTGATAGGTTTAATACAAGGAGCTTGTGATTGCAGTTTATAGGTTACATATGTTCTTAGGATGAGTTTACTGATGTATTGATACCTTGGAGGTATGGATGGTTGGATGTATTATCATGTGTTGTGAATGTTATTTCTTATTGTGTGGATTTTTCAATTAACATTAGGTTGGTTAGATCTTTTGTTATGACTTGGATTTTATGCTTCTATTATTGGATTGGTGCACTTTCACCTTGGCATGTTCCTTTTCTTCCAATGGTGGCACATTGGAGGATGAGAGGAGTTCTTGCTTGATATGGTGGTCTCTTTATTCTTATTGCAAGTATCTTGATGGAGCATGAGAGCATTGGAGGTTCATCTGATTTTATGTATTGTTCCCTTATGCAATGTATATAACAAGTGGGAGAATGTTGGGATATGGTGTTGTACACCATTGCATAAATTTATTTATTGTAATATTGTAATTAAATAATTATTTATTTATGATGCACCTCGGTGGTGTGGTTATTCACACTAGGTAATTATTTGGGGTCCACTTGATGTTGTATTATAAAATTGTATTATTATTTAATATGTGTGAGACATGTGATAATAATTTAATATTGGGGAAATATTAAATAAAGTGATGTCTTAGTACCCAATATGAAATAAGGGGTTAGTGGTTTTGTATTCACATGGTTTTGTGGTATGTGGTTTTACCTTACCACTAGTTGTATTTTGTGCGAGCTTGTGTCTATAAAAGCAAGAACATGTGTGGTGGTTTAGGTTGGCTGAGTGGGTTGGCTATCATTATTGAGTCTTCTATTGGAGTACATTTGTGAAGTGTGGCATGGTATGTGTGGATTCATTCTTGGACACATGGTAATGCATTGGAGGGCTTGATGCTTCATAGGAATTCATTGTAACTCTTTTATTGCTTTATTATTGAATAATATGATGGAGTATGGATGATTTTAGAGGTTGGGATTTTCCCTCTTGAGGGTTTTCCCAGGGTATATCTTGTGCTATCTTGTGACTTGTCTATTTGATCTATGCATTTTGGAAACTTGTATGCATGTTTATCTCTCATAGCTTATGTAGGAAATGGATTAAGATCATGGGTTAAATTAAATATATCCTAACATGTTTCACATCCAATTTGAGATCAAGATCTACATTCTTCATGGCCACTTCATGTTAGATTGCATATTTATATTCTAAGACATCATTCAAGGTATCATTGTTCATGTTTTACGTTTCATGTCCTTATTTCATTGTTTCATCATTTGGTTTAATTACCTAAATAGGATTTGACCAAGGAAAACCCCTATTCCCTAACAAAACAACACTTTTTCTCTCTCTTCGTGTTATTGTAGGTTTATAGGTTGAAGAAAAAGTGGATTTGAATCCTTCAAAAGTATCAAGATTGCAAAGTTGTAAAAGTTGCAAAAGTTGTCATGTAAAGTTTTTAAGGCTCACAAAAACTTAGATCTAGAACAAGATATCCAACCTATCTACATGAAACTAGTGGGAAAAGGCTTATTTGATCCATCTTCCAAGGCTCACAAATTTTTTCTTCAGAATTATGCTCCTAGGACACTTTGCAACAAAACGGGACTGATATGCCACTTGTGGCATATGAGTCCCATTATACATATTATTAGGTATTTTGTGTAGATCCTAATTCAATAGTTCCAGCTTCTTGTTTCCACCCAAAAACCCTAATCTAAGATTGATACGCCAATTTGGTGTATGAGTCCTAGTGAGCATTAAATTCCACATTTTTCATCATTTCAGACCTTATTCTGAGCTTCTATAGGTTTCTAGGTGCACCTCTGTACTTCTCCAGTTTACTATTCTGATTTGCATTCCTTTTTAGGTCATTTATTTAATTTTCACACATCATTAGGTTTTATCACTAGTTTGTGCATGTTACTTGTCTTTCCAAGCCCTAGCTTGGTGGTGAACCCCATTTTAGTCTTTGATCTTACCCTAGAACATCCCTATTATAGATCTATTTCCCCTTTCAATCCTTGGATTGAGATCTCTAGGGTTTCCTTGAATGGTATTGGTGAAAAGTGTTGATCTATTTCCCAACCATAGAGTGACATTTTTTGACAAATCATTTTGGTGAACCTAGCCTTTATAACACCTCATTTCGGATTTGGATTGTATCATAATCCTAGATCTATCTTGCATTAGCTTTGCATTAGGTTTTGCATTAGATAATTTGCATCTAGGGTTTCTAAATCTTGCATTAGTGAAAGTTCATATAGGTTTCATTTTTTCATCTTACATCACTAAATTTCATCTTAAATCTATAATTTCACTTAGTGTAGACATCATACAAACTAAAAACCTTGACTTTCACTCATAAATTTTTGAAATTTGTGCAAAAACCCTAATCTGGGACTCATACACCCCTCTGGGTGATTTAGTCCCAGTGTAGGTTGTTTTGCCTAGTTTATGGGTTTTTTGTGATGATTGTTATTCACTATTTGAAACCCTAAAAAACCTTGATTGGGACTCATATGCCCCTCTGGGAGAATTAGTCCTAGATCAAACCTAAAACTTCCTTTTATAGCATTAAAAGCATCATCTTTACACTTATGTTTGTCTTTGTCTATCCATTTTAGTTGGCTAAGATTCTGTTACATGCATTTCATTAGATCTAGCTTGAATTTCTTTCATTTTAAGTACCTATTTTAATTGGGGATAGAATTAAAATACTACACTTTGTTTCATTAGTTCATAGTTTCATAAGATTAGATTACATTTGGCATTCATTATTAAACAAAAGAACAAAAAACCAAAATTATCAAAAGAAACAAACAAAAAATGGTTAACCTTAGAGAAAGCATATCACTCAAACCCTTTAGTAGTGGTGAATTTCACGTGTTAGATGAAGCCCTTGATGACTTCATCTCAACTAGATCATCCACTAAAGCTTTGATAGAAGAGGATGCAAGCATCGAAAATCATGACAATTATAATTTTTCTTCTCTCGATACCTCTCCTATTAGTGAAAAAGGTATCTTGGTGAAAGGAGATGGGTATGTGTAGGATCATGATGGAAAAAATAGACCCTTAAGTGGCGATGCAAATTCAAAAAATCATAGCTAGGAAACTTGATGTAAAAATTTGAATAAATTATCTATATTATTTCAAAAATATGCAAGAATAGAATCTATATCAAATTGAATGTAGTTTCTAAACTACTAGGTTTTTTTATTTAAAATCTATTTGGTTAAAATTTGAAATTTCATTGTAGTAGTACTTAAATTTCAGGGAAAAAATAAGAAGTACATGTATGTTTGACCACCTAACCACAATTAAATGATAATATTTTTTTATAAGATTTTAGATATAAGTAGAGGACTCGTGTCCCGATGTGATGCATATTTTTTGTAATTTTTTCCAAGTAAACAATTAATGATGAAGTTTTTATTACAACTTTTAAAAAATATAAAAAATCATATGTTTGACCACCTTAACTTGGTCAAAACTTCATGAAATTATTATATATATTTTTAATCCTATAGTATGTGAAGCATAGAATGTGACACATGTTTTGGATTCAAAAAATGTGATACCGTTTGAAAGCTATAGATGTTTTTCAATCAACCTATCAATCAGGACTTTAGTCATAATTCAAATAAAAAATGAATAATAATTATTTATTAAATTCAAAGTAAAACATAATTTATATTGGTGGAAAGCTGAGAATCTCCTTTAAAAACCCCATTTAATTCATCAATTTCGGGTAAAAAAAAAGTCGTCAGCCACATGGGCCATCATATCACTTACATATCACCACTTTTTGGCCCATCATGATCCTACACATACCCAGATACAATCATTGAGAATAATGAAAGTCTTGTTTGTCTTCCTCCTCCTACCCCTTGGAAAGATATTATGACACACAAAGTTGAGATCATGTCCACTACTTTACCTATTATCCATTCATCTCCCAACACCTCCCCTACTTGTGAGAATGCTTTACTGAGTAATGATACAATGAGGAACAATCATGAAAAAATAAATTGTGTGGAGGATATGTTGATATTAAGAGATCCAATAATTAAGAGCTATGAAAATCCTACCTCTCCTACTTTTGAAGATATTATAGGACATGGGGATGTAATTGTAGATAACCATGACAATCAAACCTTTCCTTCTCCTATTATCTCTTCGACATGAAGAAGATAGTTTAGTGTTATAATATATCCTTATTGAGACTCATGAGAATAATATGCCACCCTTTACTAATGCCCCTACCATTTGGGAAGACCTATTTGAACAAAAAATTATAATTAGTGGTAGCCGTGAAACTCATAGTTGTCCCTCTCTTGATGCTCCCTTATGTGTGATGAAGCTACTTTACAAAATATAACTACAAAATGTAATGAACCTATTGTTTGTTACTTTCCTAGAAGATCTCCTACTAGGGTATACATTATGGCACAAGAGAATGAGATCTTAGAGAAAAAGGATGAAAATATGAACAAAAATCAAATTTGGCCCTCTCCTAATATCTCTCTTATTGGTGATATTATGGTGTTAGAACATTCAATTGATGAGAATCCTAGGTAAAACATTATTGAACAATAAAAAGCCATCATTGATACGCAAGAAAATATAACCATTGATAACCCCCTTATTTGTGATGAAGTTATTTTAGAAGAACCCACCTTTGAATGTCATGAAAATCTAGTTTGTTGCTCTTCTAAAAGCTCTACTACTATGGAATGCATCATGTTGCAATAAAATGAAAACATTTACACACTTCTTTCAAACAATAGTAATATGGCATCCTTAGATGAAGATGATGAAGTGAAATTAGAATCTTCTTCACTAAGAGATCATGAAACTAAGGATAAGTCTTTTAATGTTATACATATTAGATATCCCTTAGCACCAACCACATATATAGAGCCCATACAAGAGAAATAAAAAGAAAAGAAAATTGAAGAAGTCACAAAGTTATTGAAAGATGCTTGGGAAACCTTTGATTTCATACCTACATTCATGGGAGAATACAAGATAATAATATAAGAGTCTAAAAAGGGAAAATAAAAAGTGGTAATGTCAATACAAAATTCAAAATCACCCTCTTCAACCACTTTAGAAGAAAAGACAACATACATGAAAAAATCTAATGAAGTTGATTATGAACAACCCTCGAATCCAAAAGCAGTCAAAAAACTTTATGGAAGAGGTTGTGAACTTATGAAACAACTTGGGTATAGTGGAAAAGGATGTGGTGATAGAAAACAAGGCATCCATGTCCCTATAGAGCCTAAAATGAAAGACATAACTAAGGGTCTTGATTATTCTCCCTTTGTAAGATAGAGTTTTGTCGCCACTTAGGGTTTTAGGACCAAGGACAACAAACTTTCTATACTCCACATTCAGGGATGACCCTAGAGAACTCACGCCAAGAGTGGAATAGAGGAAAAATATCTGACAATAGGTATCATATGGTATGATTTCATATTACAAGAGGGGTTCACCACCAAGTAAGAACTTGGAAAATCAAATGGAATGCAAGATGCAAATATAACCCTAGTTTGATGTAAAATTGATGTAAATGACTTAAAAATGCAAATTAAACAAAGAAGAAAGTTGTAAAACTGAAAGAGTGCACCTAGAAACTTGATGGTGATGGAATTGAGCTTTGAAATCTTGAAAATGCTGAATTTTAAGCGTGGTGGGACTCATTTTCCATTTTGGGCGAATAAATCCCAGATCGGGGTCTCTACATAGGATGAAGTTTCAGCCAAATGGGTATCCAAATCTACAAATATCTCTGAAAAATCTCTATAGTGGGACTCATTCACCAAAACTGGGGGATCAGTCCTATTTTGTCGTGAAGTGTCCTAGGATTAGAATCTTGAACTAAAACTTTGGAAGACTCTGATGATGGATAAAAAAATTACTTTCCCACTAATTTCATGCAAATTGGATGGATAGTTTTACCTAGATCTAAGTTTTCATGATTCTTAATAACTTTTCATGAAAACTTTGACAACATTTGCAAGGTATGTGCAGGATCATGATGGGCCAAAAAGTGGCAATATGATGGGTATGTGGCTGACGAATTTTTTTTACCCAAAATTAATGAAATGAAAAGGGTTTTTAAAGGAGATTCTTAGCTTTCCACCAATATAAATTATGTTTTACTTTGAATTTAATAAATTATTATTATTCATTTTCTATTGAATTATGACTAAAGTCACAATTTTTAGGCTGACTGAAAAAAATCTATAGCTTTCAAACGGTATCATATTTTTTGAATCCAAAACACGCGTCACATTCTATGCTTTGCATACTATAAGATTAAAAAATAAAAAATTGAATTTCATGAATTTTTGACCAAGTTAAGGTGGTCAGACATGAGAGTTTTTATATTTTTTAAAAGTTGTCATAAAAAAATTATAATTAATTATTTACTTGGAAAAAATGTGCATCACATCGGGACATGAGTCCTCTACTTATATCTAAAATATTATAAAAAAATATTATCATTTTAATGTGGTTATGGTGGTAAGACAAACACCTACTTCTTCTTTTTCCTTGAAATTTAAGTACTATTGTATTAAAATTTCAAATTTTCACCAAATAGATTTTATTTTTTTGTAAATAAACCTAGTAATTTAAAACTACATTGAATTTTCTACAAATTATATTCTTACATATTTTTGAAATAATATAGATAACTTATTAAAAAAATTATGTCAAGTTGCCTAACTCTAATTTTTTTGATTTTTTTGCCACTTAAGGGCTTGTTTTTTCCATGATGATCCTGCACATACCCTGCAACTTTATCATTTTGGTGTTTTTCAAGGCTTCAAATCCACTTTTCGTCAATCTACAAACCTACAATCACACATTAAAGAGGGGAAAATTTGTTGATTGTTAGGGAATAGGGGTTTTCCTTGGTTGAACCCCTTTTAGGTAATTAAACCAAAATGATGAAATAAGATAATGAATCATGAAACATGAAATAATGTAATTAGAAACTTTCCATGATGATGGATCTTGAATTACTCCAACAATTGATGAATAATTCTACCCTTGAATGCTCTTGTGAACTCAACTTACTATTATGAATGCTCTCACAAAAGTCTCAAGTGAAAATGAGTTAAAGAACCTTGTATTTATACTCAATTATGCAAGAATTCCCAAAATTACAATACCACAAACCGACATTAGATCTAGGAGAATAAAATCCCACCAAAATTTTGATTTAAATTTGAATTTTGGTCAAGGTGGAAAGTGAGTCCCATCACACATAATGTATGGGACCAAAAATCAAAAGTGTCTAGAAATGTGTGAAACCTGCATTGGGGCCAAAAAGACCTAGGTGGGACTCATTCACCAAAGGTGGAAAATGAGTCACAAACACTAAATATGGGCCACACAAGCTAGGAACACCTGAATTATGATTGGTTACTTATTGGTGTGGGGATTATCCTTGAAAAGATGCAATAAATGAGGCTTGTGGATCCAAAATAGGGCCAATTAAAGCATAAGAAAGCCCAATTATTAATGAAAATCCTAAGGGAATTTGAAAGTGTGTTACAACACTCTACAACACTCCAAATAAGGAAATATCAAGTCTAATTATGATTGAAAATATGTTTATTATGTTTAGTTAATTGAGAAAACCCTAGAAAAGTGTGAAAGTGTGTTACAACACTTCACAACACTTTAGCAAGGTACCATTAAAATAAATTAGTTCACAAGGTCCCAAGACCTAATGTGAATGTGTTATCCACATTAAAACACTAAATCAAGGAAAAATTAAGCCAAAATCCGCAAGGAGGACCCAAATGAGTGCAAAAGTGTCAAAGGACTCTTTTTTTGACACTACATTTAGCCCCCACTTTAGTGAGAGGATGAACCTGGTTCAAACTCACACTAAAGTAGACAAACACACATCAAGAGGGGTTCCAATGTACAAATGATAACAAGATGAGATGACAACAATCAAGAGATATGATCAAGCCCCCAAGATCAAGATCCCATGGGAAACCAACATAAGCACAAAGGGAACACACATGAAAATGATATAAAGAATAGTGACAAGGTCAACCATACACTACCAAAGATGAAAAAGAGAGAAAATAAAAGAGAGTCAGATCAAGCTTTGATTGTTTTTCCATTCTGATGTGGATTAGATCTAGGTTGTTTGTCCAAAAAAATACATACTCGCTATGAGGTGATGAAACTCATGGTTGTCTGTCGGGTGAGAAGTCTTACTAAGGTGAGAAACATACACTCATGGTTGGTATGTACTCACACACACATGCAAGTGGTTATGGGGAAGTGATGCCTCAGATTGGGCTTCCTACTCAACCATACCAAAGTTATACCTCCTGATAAATTTAATAAGGAACCACACAAAAATGACTTTCGAGCTTCATGAGACAAGAAAACTTTGTATGCTTGGAGCTCATGAACAAAAAAGATGGCTCCACATGCATGCAAGCTGTGTTATGCAAGGTGGCCATATAGAAATCAATGAAGCATAGGAAATGTTCAAAAGATTCTTGCTTAGCTCATGTGAAGTCTTTTAACTTAGGGAACATTGTTTCTAATTTCTCCAAGAGAGGACCAATCAAATAATAGAAAATTCACAACTTAGGGCATGCAGTGTGTCACATCAATCCACTAAGAGGAATGTAATATGCTAAGAGAGATCATGCTCATGAATGACATCACACCAAATTTCATCTACAAAGTGACAAAAACATCGTATGAAACAAGAAGGTTGCACTACAAACCATGGAAAGGAAAAATGGAAAAGAATAATACCAATGTATGCCCCCACTTTAAATAAATTGCTAGAAATGATACTATGAGAAATTAATTTAAATTACCAAATGATAAATACAAAAAGGAAGAAAGACATGAGAGAAAACTTTGAAATCCCTATGCAAAGTCATATGTTTCTAAGGCTCCATCATACAAGAGAGAAATAAAAAAGAGGGGTTGCCCCCAAAATGAAAACACAAACACATAAGGGATCTATGGATTTGGGGTCAGTATTTTCTTTTCTACAATTTTTGTAAGGAGTTTAGAATTTTCATCATCCCCCAAATACACATAGAACTAGAATAATGAAACAAAGAGAGCGGAAATAAAGGAAAATCTTTTGGATCAAGATGGAAGAGACATAGAGTGTCTTGATGCCTTGCGTCATTCCCAAAAGAAAAACACAAGAAAAAGATAAAGATGAAATGAAAAGGAAAGAGAAAAGGAAATCCTTTTGGGTCAACATGAAGGAGACATGAATGTCTCGATGCCTTACATCATCCCCAAAAGGAAAACACAAGAAAAAGATAAATATGAAAAGAGATGAACGACATAAAGAAGATTGAAGGTACAAATAGAGGAATGTCACAAAGAGAGAAAATAGAGCATCATAGGGGATCACATCATGCACATGAAATCACACAAAAGAAAAATTAAATGATGCAAAAGACTAATATGGAAAATGTGAATCAACCTATGAGCAATGAATCTACCTCCCAATCATGTTTTGTGTACACCGAATGTGGGTAACTAGCAAGAGGGACAAGAGAAAGTGTCAAACTAGGAGAAGCACTAGGTTCAATACTCTTTATAAAATATTTCTCGTTTAAGGTCATGGAAGAGGAAAACAATGTATTCAATTCATTATGCACCTCTTTGTTAATTTTAGCATCCTCATCGTCATCATCATCTAAGTTGATCACAATAGGAGGTTGAAGGATAATGTCCATTGAAGATTTCAATTCTTGTTGCAGAGGATGGATTGAATTTTCTTGCTTCGGTTGGGGAGGAGGGCCATCATTTATTGCTTCAATCAAGTTTGGATCTTGATTTTGTTTGTTTAATTCATCATATAACTTATGAGCAAGGGCATGACATCTACATAGATATGCACTCTAGCACCTTTGTTTCTTTTAGTTTTGTTTTCAATTTGCATCAAAGCAGGTTGATCAACCATAGGTTTCTTTTATTCTCTAAGGGGAGGAAAAAAAGGAACCATGGGAAGTTGTTCAACTGATTTCTCTTTGATTTTGTAAACTTGTTTTATTCTTGGAGGTGTGACAGGGTTTGTTTCATTGTTTATTGGTCACATGTAAGAGGCAGGTGAGGTGTATATTTTAGGTTGGTCTTGATTGTTTTGGTCATGTTTAGGTTCAAGAATTGTTTCATCAAGGATGGTAGGATTCGAGGTGGATGGGGACATATTGCGAAGAGATAACTATGTTATCTTATTTTCCTTGAACTTTTGATAGGACAAGAAAAATAAGTCTTATGTTGTCTTTATAGGTTCCATGGGCTCAGGCCAAAAGGCATCTAGGGAAAAGTTTCCTTAAGATGTCAAGGGGTTAAAGCTACTATGATGAACATTGAATATATCATTATTAAAGAGAAACTTTAATCATTTATGCACAACTGAAGGGACAAATTTCATGGAGTGAAGCCATGGGTGGCCTAGCTTCACATTAAAATTGGTTCGATTGCAGGATGATGGAGAATGTAACATATAATGTTTTTAGTCTTATTTGTAATGGTAAGGTGATCGATTCAATAATAGGGACAAAAAAACCATTGCATGTCTTGATCCATTCTTTTGGTTTATCATATTCATCTTGATAAAGCTCATGCAAAAGTAAAAATTCCTCGGTGATCATGTTCTCTCCATAGGTGGTATATATTAGTATCCCTTTAGTGGGCTTGTCATAGATATGGTCGGCTATGTAAAGAGAACCATCTTGCAAATGTTTAAGTATATCCTTAGAGGAGAAAGAAATATCAAGAGGACTCTTAGTTTGTCCCTTATGAGGGATGGCGTCTCTCACCCCTATCATTTCATCTATAGGATTGAAAATGATAGCATTAGTTAGAACAAAATCAGTGTTTTCATCATCTGTATCAACATTCATCACATCATTCTTTGCAATTTTGCTAGCTTTGACAAATGAAATATTATGTTTTGGCATGGGATTGGTGAAAATTTGCAAGTTTTGGTTTGGAGGGGCAACAAACTTATTGCATTGATCACTAGTGCCCGTAATGGATCAATAGTCATAATCAATGAGGTCTTGCACAAGATGTTTAATATTCTTGCAATGTTTCATGTCATATCCATTTTGTCAATGATAGTGGAAATAAACATTTGATTTAAAGCTCAGAGGTAAAGGCTTATTAGGGTCAAGTGTTTTGATGGGAGGTAAGGTGTGGGTCGGAGATCTCAAAATCGACTTGGGAAAAAAGTGTGATATCGAGAGATAAATTCAGTTATCCTTTCATCCTCCTTTTCCTTACATCTCATCAAGTCAAGAAAGGTCTTGTTTTGAGTCATATGCACTTGGAAATGGTTTATAAATGCCTCAACAAGTTCATCAAATGAACGAATCGAGTTATTCGGTAAAGAAGAGAACCACTCCAAGGTAGTGTCTTTTAAGGTCTTAGGAAAGAGCTTTGCCAATAATTTATCATCAAGGAAAAAGTCACTACATAGGGAAATGTAGGAATTAGCATGGTTAGAAGGCTCTCCGTTCCCTCCATATTTCTCAAATCTAGGCACCTCTACATCTTGTGGCATTAGTGTTCATAATGTAGACATGGAAAATGTACATTTCTGGTTTGGCACACTTGATCCTGATTGCTAACATCATTTCCTCTGAAATCACACTCCTAGCATTTCATCATAATTCTATCCATTAATCTAATGAATCGTCATTTATCTATTTAAGTCTATCACCTCCTTTGATTAAATTAATCAGTTTAATTTAATTAACCCTACATTGTTGTTTAATTAAATAAATCATTTTATTTAATTAAAATCTCTAAAGTCCTCCTATTAAATTAAATAAATTAAACCTTATTTGATTTAATCTAACACATTCTTTTTTTATTAAATAAATCAAATCATTTTTTTTATGAATCATTTCCTCTCAATTTGATTTAAATCAATTCATAAATTTAAGTCTAAATTGTCACATCTCCTAATTCCTCATTAAATTAATCGAATCTTTGATTAAGTTAATCCCTATCACTAAAATCCTCTAGAGAATGCAACTTGCAAAATAAATCAAATACTTTGATTTATTAATTCATCTATTTTCCCTCACAAAGCATCAAAAGGGAATATTCCATCATTTGAATTCAAAAAGGCCAAGTGGACTTGGTCCTTCCAACAAGGCATTCAATGCCTCTTACATGTCCTTGGCCTTGAGCCAAGTGACATTAACTCCATTTCTCTTTCCCTCTCATATGTCACATTCAAAATTCAAATTTGAATCCAATGGCATTTATCATGCACATTGACCAAAATGTGCTCATTCCTCAACCATTCACATCTTGACAAGTGGCACTTGGCCATTGGATGTTGATTGATCCCACATTCATCCAAATCCCTCATTCTTCCAATTTGAGAATCTATAAATGAGAGACTCTTCCTCTCATTCAAACATCCACAATTTGAGTAAACTTATTATACTCAAATCCATCTCCATTCACAACTCATATGCAAAGTTACTCTCTTCAAGTGAGAACTGATTTTGCACCATTGCACTCAATTATCCACCATTTTCACAATTTAGTAACAAGGTTATGCTCAAATCTCTTTGGAGATTTGACCATTTCTTCAATCAATCAACATTTGCAACTTAGGAATTGGGAAAGGGCCAATTGCAACATATCATTAGCACCAATTCCCCCATAGGATCATAATGCTATTTGCTTAATTAGGATTTACATGTTATAATTTCATTGTGTTCTTCATTTCCTAACTTAAGTTTTAGATAGATGGATTTTATGGGGAATCCCTCATTGTTTACATGCATATTTGAACTAACACTAACAATGTTTGACTTCCTTTGTGCATTTGCAGGTTTAGGGGTTCACATTTTGGCGCTAGAAGGAGGGCTTGAAGCTTTTTGACACGTTTTTCTTTCAAAATTCCACGGTTTTTTCACATTTTTTCTTCATATACAAGAAAATGCACCACGTACCAGACAAGCGACATTGTATTGCACCGTAGACTCATACACGGCGCTATATTGCACCACATCTCTCGAAGCCCACGACACCATATAGCACTGCAACTGCTTTCCACGCATCAAATTTCAAAATTTGCCAAATACCATTGCGTCCAAACTCCACCACGTGTAAAAATTCGCCGCACCCATGGTCTCTATTTCTGCAGAGCACCACATACAGTCGACCGCGCGACACTGTATAACACCACCTGTGTTTTTTAAACAACACCGCACCCATTAAGGAGCACCACATTTGCCAAACTTTACCATGGGATCAGTCTGGTTTTTTAAAATTTGAATATTTTTTTAGTATTAACCTGATTTGTTGTATTTCTTCTTTTTTACTCTCTGTTTTTCTGTTATTTTGCAGGATGGAGACAAAGGGAGAAGTTCACCATCATGTTATCTTCACAAACCCAAAGTGTTTATAAACACTAAAAGTGTTCTTTAACACTTCTTTAGAAAATTTGTTAAAATCTTTGGCCTTAGGAAAAATAATTTTACTTTGGGCTTTAAAAAATGTTTAAATTTTCATGTTCATCTTGTGCAAAGTGTTTCTAAACACTTAAGTGTTCTTCAACACTTCTTGAAAATTTGTTAAAATCTTTGACCGTAGGCTACTAATTTTTCATTGGGATCTAAAAAGAACAAACAAACTTTTTTTTTTAAAGTTGCCAAGGGGCTAAAAAGAATTTTAGACATTTACTAGTTTTCAATTTGGATTTAAAATTGGACGAGGCAAACTTTGCATTTCATTTTGGTGCTTCTAAAATGAATTCATCATTGCTTTGAAGGTTAAAATGAACAAGTGTCTTTTATGTTTTGCAAACTTTTTAACAAATTAACATCACTAAAATGCATATGCTCTTCTCTCACACTTTATAGTGATCTTGAGAATCAAAAGCATTTTAGTGATATTAACTTGTCAAAAAGATTGCCTCCACATTTGATTTGGGCATTTAAAATTGAACAAAACATGCGAGTGTGAGCATGATATATTGCAGAGGTTCTCCCCTTTGTTTTTCAACAAGGGTTGTGTGAACGACGGGATATGTTAGCTTGCTATTGTTTATCCTAGCGGGCCTGCCTTGGTGGGAAAAAGTACTCACCCCAAGGGAATGACCCAATCGGTAACACGCTAAAGCCAAGCCACTTCCAACCGGTATATAAGTGTGGATTCTTGAGGAAAGTTCAAGAATCACGAGGATTATTCTGACGAGATGGACATAAATGGACTATCGCCGACGTTGGATAATCCCCCACGAACAGAATGCCCGAATTAGAACCCCTTGTTTAGAAAAAGGCCAAAACCTTGTCTATCTTGTTGGTGCAAAAGGTCATGTCCTTTGAAGCTGCCCCATGTTATACATGTGGTCTTGTTATGGAAATGGAAAGTATGCCATGGGAGATTCATGGGTACTAATGCTTGGCTGACCTGAATAAGTGAGTGTCGTGGAGGGGAGCCAGTGTGGTCAAGCATTTAGCCATTCACACAAGATATGCGCAGCTGGATTTATCCAAGTGGGAACCCAACAAGATATTGCCTCATCATCCTAGGATTTTAAAAATTTCTTAGAAAAATTCATTGCTTGGTCTCCAAAATATTTGAAAACAAACATTCACAAGACCTTCAAATTTCAAACCCCTTGTGGGAAACAAATACCTTTGATAAATTTAAGCACTCTTGCTTTCCCTAAGGATCATATCCTTAGAGGTTTCTAAGTGCTTGGATTCCATCATCATTTGTTTCCAACAAGGTTAAACATTAGGAAACCTTTGCCTTGATTTTCTTGATTTCCGCATAATGCACTTTGTGGGATGAAAGAAAATTAGGACATTGGACATTCAATTTGGAAAAGCTAATCAAGAAAGTGTTTGTGGTAAAAAGAACCAGATCTAAGCAAGATAAAAGACAATTGAACCACACATGTGTTTGGTCCCTTTTGATTCATTTGGTTTCCATGTGAACATTGATCTTTTGGTTTGATTTTCTCTTAGGGAAAAGCATGTTCTTCATTACCTTGGTCTTGTAAACAAAGTCCTTCTTAGGTTCATCTAGGATCAAGTCAAACACTTCATCCATCCAAACATTTATCAAATTCCATCTCACCAACAACTTTTGGGAACCTTGGAAACATCCTTATGCTAGACTTTTGGAAAATCAACATCACCTTGTTTGACTTAAAGCACCTAGTCAAATTATCAATCTTCATGAACACATTTTCCTCTAGGATAACACAAATTCCTAAGGTCTACTAGTTCATGATCACTTTGATTGGCTTAACACACTTAGCCAATTCATTCTCTTATGCAAGTTTTCCCTAGGATAACACAACTTCCTAGGGTTTACAAATTCACCATCATCTTTGTTTGACTTAACACACCTAGTCAAACTATCCATTAAAAATCAAATCAAATCAATTCCTAAAGTATAGCATTGATCCAAAGTTCCTAGAAGTTCAATCACCCATATCATTCACCCCTTTCATCGTCCATCTCACCATTGGTCCTAAACACCTTAGAGGTTCACTTTCACAACAAGATCACAACACAAGAGGAACATGGAATATAAACTTAATCCATACATCATGAGCAATTGGAATCAACCAAACTATCCAAGTCTCACAATGCCAATTGATTATCAAAACTCACATTCAAACATGGCATCATTATCGCCTCCAAACCTCAATGGTACAACGAATGTGAGTATGCCCAATCCAAAGTTTGGAACACCTTTTCCAATGATAGATTTAAATCCAAGTCCAAATTTACAAATCTATCAACCAAACACTCAATGCATGAGTTTTCCAAACAAAATTATCCCACCAAATGCATACATGCCAAGTGCAAATTTACCAAACATGACCATTTTAAATCCGTACTTGGTGAACTTTGGGATAGATATGATTTCAAATCCCCCTAATGTTGTTCAAAATCTTGGCAGTATATTGGGAACTCCATATGTTGATTCAAGTCAAGGTAATGCCATGCAAAATCAAAGTTACCTAAATCAACCTATAATACCAAATCATCCCATTTTTCCAACAATATCGCAACAACAAATGGAAACCACCCAAGAAACCCCAACGGTTAACACATCTACCATTCCTCAAATGTCTCAAAGACCAAGAATCTCAATCACACCATTCACCACTCAAACATTGGAAATCAATGAGACTGTTCTGCTCACCCCAACAATCAACACCATTCCCAACCCACCGCCACCACCGCCAAAACACAACATGAAAAATTCATTCTCCATCACGTTGCAAGCAGCTCAAGTAGCCCAAAAAGCATAGGCTCAAGCTCAAGCCTAGCACCGGGCTCAACAGGAGCAAACACAACTTCGGGCACTATTGCAAGCAATCCATCAACAAGCACAAGCACAATACCAAGCTCAATTACAAGCCCAACAAAAAGAATTGTTGGCACAACAATGACACAACCAACAACAAGCATTGTTGGCTCAGCAGCAAACACAGGAATTACTCACCCAACAAAGCTTGCAATAGATTCCCACCACAATTCTTGAAATAAAAAATCAAGATCAATCTGTCAATAAGCACCTTGAAGATGTTTCCACATCATCCAAAGATCAAATCAACACACCCCAAAAGCCACTTTTCAATCATGATCAAAACTCACCAACGATGTCCAATAATGATCTATTCAAGGGAGGGTTAACATTATTTGATCCTATAATTTGTGATCCTTCAACTAATGATCATGTTGAAAGTGTCTCTACATCACCTAATGAGTTAGAGGACATATCTCAAGATTTTTCCCCGAAGCATGATCGACATCTTTCACTTAAGTCTAGCAATGGTCCTTTCCAGGACATATTGACATCTTTTGACCTCATGGTAGTAGATATTGAAGAAATTCTCAACTCACCATTTGATCCAAGTCCACTCAAAGATCAAGAGGATATTGAGCCACTTCCAATGACTTATGACCATGTCCAAGAACCCTTTGAAAGAAATCCATCCTTTGAAATTGACCCATGTCAAGAACTTGATCCAAAGCATGTTGAAAGCAATTCTGACATTAATCAAGATCAAGAATTTTAATATGCAAGATACTACAATGAGGTGATGACCACTCTCCTACAAGATTTCACAAATAATGATCACATCCACATAGCACATACTCCTCCATCTACCCATGAGATGCTTTCCTTGGATGGACACGTAGATGGTCTTCATTCAGAACAAGATTATTTTACTCCTAACATTATTGCACAAAAAGGGTAGGTTATTGGTTCCTATAGTCAAACTGAATTGTCAACATCAGGATCAAATATATCCCAAATCCAAACTGAGGACATCATGTATGAAGATATCCAACATTATCCACTCAAGGAAATAGGTCAGAATGAACAGGATATTCCAAAGTCAATAGAGCAGCAAATTGGAATAACATCATCGATGGTGGTCATTCATCAGAGAATGCATTCTGAACAAGGCATCTCAAAACAAGGAGAGTCAAAGAAAAAAGGTGCTATTATCACCATACTGGGGGAAACTTCATCTCAAGCAAACGTCAACATAGGGAGCACGAAGAATCCTTATGATGAAACCAATGCCAATACTACTACCCGCCACACCGCGAATCTTCATCCACCCATCACCCCATCCACAAATTGGGACCAACGTCAAAAGAAATATTTTAATTGAAGCATGAAGAATGTTATCAAGGAAAAAGTAGCGAAGCATGAAGGACAAATCAAATACGTATGGATACCAAAGAATTCAAAGAAATATTATCCCTATCAAACTCCATCAGTCAAAGAAACTATGGGGAAAAATCAAAAAGGTAAAAGTATCCATCAAAGATGTCCACAAAGGAAAAAGCAAGCTTCTCAAGCAACATACAAAGTGTATCAAGCAGTTGGTCATAATTCCATGCATACTTCCATATCCACTCATTATTGCTCATCTTCCCAAGTTTGGAGAATCAAAGGCTCCAAACTATCAACCAATCCATCTTTTATCCCTAAACACACTCCATCCATGCCTCCACGTATGATATCTAATTCTCACATTGACTATGTGTTGGTAACAACCCTTCATCATAAGGATTCAGAAGGCACTCTATCGCGATGTGCACACAAAGATAGAGTTAACTCTAGTATCAACAAAGCAAATCAAGAATCTCAAAAGTTGCATTCAAGTGCACATATCTTGGAAAGGAAACTTCTTCAAGTAGGATACCGATGGCACATTATGAAAAAAGCATCTACATTAGCACCACTAGGTGGTTTAGCATCACCTTAAAATACAAAAAAATCAAAAAAAAAAAATCCAAAAAAATATCAAAAAATGGATTAAAAATAGTAAAGAGAAAAATCGTCCTCCAGTGAAAACCACTTCGGTGGCGCTTTGGATAGATACCATGATGAAAACCTGGCAAACAAGCGTCATGTGTAGAATCAAGCATCTATGTGTGCCATTTTAGGAGAAAGCATCTTATCGCATCCATAATAAAGCCAACATGCCAACATAAATCCATTCATCCATGAACCATTTATCCAATCCATTTTTATCCATATACCTCCATACTCCAAGTTATCTTGATCCTGGAAAAATTTGGTACATACTTCACACGTGTTTATGGTAGACATCTTGACATGGGTCATTTTCATTGATCCCATCCTACCCAATTTTATTTGAGCCTTGAAGCATTATCCAAATGAGCATCCTATGTTTGAACAACTTATCTTATCATAAGATAATCTATATCCAATCATCCATCCGTCTATCCAAGAATCCACCCATGGCATTCCGTACATTGCTAGACACTAGGGGCAGATCTTTACATCTTGCTTTGGGAATAAAGTTTGATCTATGTCCTCCAAACTTATGCGGTCATCCGAACATTGGTAAACATAAAATAAAATTGGTCAAAGAATTTTTGAGCCATAAATCCAAATCACTAGCCCATGGCATATTTTGAAAAGAAGATGTTCCTTATCAAGTTTTATCTATCATTGAACACCAATCCAAATAATCAATATTAGTTGCATCTAATGTGTACTTCAGCGTCACATCATCAAAGCAATTATGTTCCAAATCAAGCTTCATCAATCTTGATCAATCGAATTCAATCAATTATCACCTTGTTTGACTTAACACACTTAGTCAAACTATCATCTTGTGCATGAGTTTACTCCAGGATAACACAACTTCCTTGGGTTTACAAGTTCATTATCATCTTTGTTTGGCTTAACACACTTAGCCAAATTATCAAATCCATAATCACCTCATTTGGCTTAACACACCTAGCCAAATTATCCTTTTTGTACGAGTTTACTTTGGGATAACACAATTTCCTAGAATTTACAAGTGCATTATCACTTTTGTTTGACTTAACACACTTAGTCAAACTATCAACTCATCAATCCGATTGATCAACATTAAGCTTGGTTTTCAACAAAATCCCAAAATAAAGCACTGATATCATTATGTATCATATCCAAATTGTCAAAATCATGTGAAAATTCAAAAACATTCAAAAAAAAAAGTCCAAAAACATCCAAATCATTCAAAAATCCAAAAATAGGTCTAAATATCAGAAAAATATTCAATTTTTTTTTTTTTGAGTCTTGTCAGTCTTTCACCTTGTCGAACTACGTCATCTCTGAGCTTGAACGTAGGCAAGGTTGATCTTTGATCATCCCCCGAGATAGTAAGGTCAGTCCTCAGGCGTCCGTCACATTGGCAATCCGTTTGCCCATATTTTTTACAATTAGAGTCAGTCCTTAGGCATCCGTCGCATTGGCAATCCATTTGCCCATCTAGTCTGCATCTTAAATCAGTATTTTAAATAAAAAGGGGGGCAACCTGTTTGTCCATCCATCCTTTCATCAAGTCAAATCTATCGTCAGTCGAACTACGTGGTCTCTGCGTGTATAACGTAGGCAAGGCTAATCTATGGATCAGCTCTCGAGACCCCTAGGATAGTTCTTTAGGTTAGTTTGCTTGTCCCAAATCTTGAAAATCCAAAAACATTGAAAAATGTGAAAATACCAAAAACAGCCTCAAAACATTTGAAAAAATCCAAAATGGTGCATCCATTTCATTTCACTTTCACTCGTGAATGTCTCACTCATAGTAAAGTCAATCATCACTTTCACCCTTTCGTGAGTCAGTCAGAAGCAAGTTTAGCAGGTCTCAAAGTGAACACCTAGTCATCAAAGTCTCAAGTTTAGAGCAGTAAGCAAGCAAGTTAGTCACCTCGAAGTATCAATAGCTTATCACCCAATCAGTCCCACCAAAACCTTGATCACTACATGTCCTAGGATGAAGCTTTCCTGCAATGGACATAAGCATCAGGTAACCCTCACAGTAGTTAGTCTTGGCTAGGGATATGAAGAACATTATCTTGTTTGTTTACTTTATTTTGGTCTTTGTCGACTTATCTTAGTTTGCGCTCATTCCAAGGACCTCTCGATGATGCCTAAACAAAACAGGTTTAGAGAGAAAGGAATCGGGCAATGATCATTATCTTTTATCTACTATGCTTGCAGGATACATTTGTAAAATAACTTAGTTATCCATGTTTTGTTTGGTTTGTAGGGAGGATATTTTAAGTATCTTGTTGACCACATAGGAAAGCTTGTTTTTTTGTGTTTTGGTCTGAGATGTTTAGAATGTTTGAACTACATCTTGAATAAAGTATGAATGCTAAGTGTGAACAAGAATACTCCTATTTGATTTTCAAGTCAAAGTCCATCACACTAGGTACCATGCCATCCTGGTTCTTAATACCTCGATGCATCGTACCTATGTGTGTTATTAAACATAATGCAATTGACCCTTTGAAAATCTCAATTCCTATATGCAAATGTAAAATCACCATCATCATCCTCACTAATTCTATGTTTTTTATACCTTCTTTCCACACTAACATGGTATTATAACAGTAATCAAAACATCACTCATGCATACATCCTGCATCCACTAGATAGTTAACATCAGAAAAAAATTGCATCATATCAATATATTAAGTTAAGAGGAATAATATAAATTTGTTATTCTAAGCATCTTAAGACATCATTACATCATACATTATCATCTGCAACCATTACCATTACCATTTGCATCCATTACCATCATTAATATGCATTACATCATTTAAAGCATGGAAAATACAAAAAAGAAATGCATTCATTACATACAATGCACCACATGAACCATAAGGATAGAAACATCTCATAACATCACATATTTGCATTCACATATTTGCATGTACATCATAAAAGGGTGAATCATCTCATATATATCATCAAAAAATACTGTTATGATACAGAATCAGATTAGGTGTCCATCGGATACATAATACAATAAGGCCAAAATACTGCAGCCCGTATATCAAAAAAGAAGCAAAACTGTAAATGATCAAAAGGCGGGCGGGCCCTACCGGCTGCTGCCCTCCCCATCCTGTCTCTCACCATGTGCCTCTACTAGACACCTCCCTGTCTATTGTGAGAAGTCTCACACTCTACGGTCTGGTGGCACTACCTGCTGATAATGATACCGATAGTACTCAGCCTCTCTGATAGCCTCTCTGTAATCCCGAATATCAATCGATCGAGCCCGAGATGAGGATGCTACACTCTCTAACTATCACTGCCGGCCTATCTCTTGATCCCTCTCGGATCGTGCCTGATCTCTCTCCACAGTTAGAACCTGTATCTACCCCTGTAGCTGATGAATTAGCACATCTCGATGATCAGGCTGTCCTGTTGGCTGTCTTGCTGGCTATCCTACCGGCTGCCCTGCTGGCTGCTATTGAGGATCTACCCTCGGTTGATCATCCTGATCTCCTACTCGGATAGGTGACTATTGATCCCCATCCCTAGGAGGTGCCTCACCTCATCCTCTACCTCGCCCCCTACCACTTGCCCGACCCCTGCGTCTGCGCCTTGGGACAACTGCGCCCGGAACTGTCAATCTGAGGGGAGGTCTGAACCATGCCCTGTAGGCTATGGTAACTCCTGCATCTGCCGACCCCTGATGATATGGCCATGGATGAGCCACCAACTCCCTAAATGAGGTCACTACCTCAGTTGTTGGGATGGGCTGGCCCCATGCTATCTCCCTAGTAGTACGTGTAAAGATGGCCACATACTTGTCATCGGGCCTATCCTGTACCTCCCTGAACTAATGAGCAACCCTGTCTAGAAGGTACCTCTCAATCATGGTATGCTCTCGGCCCTACATCAGCCTGTCCTGTTGAGCGAAGAAGAGCTACTGAACATCATCTCCCCACGGACCAATATCCATCCACGGTCTCCAAACGAACTCTCTCATCTCATCGAGAACATCTCATCGAGAACTCGCTGCTAGTGTGGAATACCACTCACGCCAATAAAAGAAAAGTCCATCAATGCCCCGCTGTACCACCAAATGAGGGGATCATCTGTCTCCAAAGGAACTGGTGTGATGTCTGGATGAAGCACTGGGATCCTCTCCCATCCCCACACATGCAGTAAGGTGGCTCCTGCCCCAATGGATCTATTGTCTAAGTAGACAAACTCATGAAGGTCCCTATAAAGGGATGCCAATAGTACCGGTCCCCAAGCAAAGCACTCCCTCTGATGGGCCATCTGATGCCATGCAAGTCCCCATCCTGGACTAAAATATCGGCCCTACCGATCAGGTACTACAAGGCCTGAGATAATAGCAGCTATAATCAGTCGGTACATGTGCACGTAGTCACGATACAACTCCAGGTCAATCTGACCATCGCAAAACTCAATGACATCCATCTGTATCACTCCATAACAGGCGTCTCTGCTAGCATCTGGATCATAGATGACTCAGGTCCCATGAATGGGCAATCAGAGGATGTGCCATACATCCTCAAGTGTGATGGTGGCCTTTCCAGTAGGAAGATGGAAGGAGGAGGTCTCACTGTGCCATCGCTTCGCCAAAGCTGTAAGCATGCCTAGGTGAGCCTGAACAGTAGGGGCATATGCAATATACCAAAGGTCGATGGCACCAAGGTGCTCCTGGACCAGCTCAGGCATAGCCCCTAATCTACTAAGCACTAGCCATCAATGCTCTCGTGAATAGAGTACATCAAGCTCCTCTTGCATAGGGAAGGCTATTGCATCAGAAAAAATTAAGTTTAAAAGTCAAAATCTGCCTCAAACTAGCAAGTGTGGCGCTGTTTGTGGGTGTGGCATAGTTTGGAAAGTTCCAAACTGTACTGCCATGATAGAGTTTTCCATTTTACCAGTTACAAAGTGACCTGCACGGTGCACTTTTCATATGTGGTCCTATTTAACGCAAACCCTAAATACCTAACTACGTCGCGTGGTGAAGAATGACTATGTGGCGGACTTTCAACCAACCAAATGACAAATTGCAAACTGTCCCGTGCTGTGCACTTAGCATATGTGGTGCAATACAGGACCACGCGATTGCAATAAGGCACTTTCCGCGGTGCCATATGGCACCACACAGTTTGAACAAATCCCTAACCCTATTTAATGCACATAAAATGATAAAATTAAAAGATGGATAGAGGTACATACCACGAGTCCTACGTCGACTGGCTGCTAATGTGTCAAAACCCTCTCCGTCACGTGCCTAGGAAGCTGTTGTTGCGCCATTTCCACTCAAACTCAGAGCTAAAATTTGAAATTTTTTAGAGGCTAAGATTGCAAAATGAATTGAAAATGACCCCTCGCGGTCTATTTAAGCCTAAAAATTAGGGTTTTTTGACCTAATTTGACCTCCCAGCTGGGGTTTTGGTCCCCTGAGCCCATCTTCGTCCAACTGAGAGTTGTTTTGCATCCCTTCTGGCTTTTTAAAACAGTTTTATGGCATTCTGGGGCATTTTTGGCTTATCGGGCACCTTGTCATCTTTTTTTGCGAGACCATCCAAAAATCCAAAAATTTTGTCCGATCTCTTGAGGGGGCAATATCCAACAATATCCTTCCACTGGGGTAGTAGTGGGGCATCTGAAAATCGATAAAATTTTGAACTTTGATTACAACAATTATTCTTTGAACCAATGCAACGGGTACATTGCTTCAAAGAGGGGCAAAATGTAGACATGGAAAATGTACATTTCTGGTTTGGCACACTCGATCCTGATTGCTAACATCATTTCCTCTGAAATCACACTCTTAGCATTTCATCATAATTCTATCCCTTAATCTAATGAATTGTCATTTATTTGATTAAGTGTATCACCTCCTTTGATTAAATTAATCAGTTTAATTTAATTAACCCTATATTGTTGTTTAATTAAATAAATCATTTTATTTAATTAAAATCTCTAAAGTCCTCCTATTAAATTAAATAAATTAAACCTTATTTGATTTAATCTAACACATTCCTTCTTTATTAAATAAATCAAATCATTTATTTAATGAATCATTTCCTCTCAATTTGATTTAAATCAATTCATAAATTTAAGTCTAAATTGTCACATCTCCTAATTCCTCATTAAATTAATCAAATCTTTGATTAAGTTAATCCCTATCACTAAAATCCTCTAGAGAATGCAACTTGCACAATAAATCAAATACTTTGATTTATTAATTCATCTATTTTCTCTCACAAAGCATCAAAAGGGAATATTCTATCATTTGAATTCAAAAAGGCCAAGTGGACCTGGTCCTTCCAACAAGGCATTCAATGCCTCTTACATGTCCTTGGCCTTGAGCCAAGTGACATTAACTCCATTTCTCTTTCCCTCTCATATGTCACATTCAAAATTCAAATTTGAATCCAATGGCATTTATCATGCACATTGACCAAAATGTGCTCATTCCTCAACCATTCACATCTTGACAAGTGGCACTTGGCCATTAGATGTTGAATGATCCCACATTCATCCAAATCCCTCATTCTTCCAATTTGAGAATCTATACATGAGAGACTCTTCCTCTCATTCAAACATCCACAATTTGAGTAAACTTATTATACTCAAATCCATCTCCATCCACAACTCATATGCAAAGTTACTCTCTTCAAGTGAGAACTGATTTTGCACCATTGCACTCAATTATCCACCATTTTCACAATCTAGTAACAAGGTTATGCTCAAATCTCTTTGGAGATTTGACCATTTCTTCAATCAATCAACATTTGGAACTTAGGAATTGGGAAAGGGCCAATTGCAACATATCATTGGCACCAATTCCCCCATAGGATCATAATGCTATTTGCTTAATTAGGATTTACATGTTATAATTTCATTGAGTTCTTCATTTCCGAACTTAAGTTTTAGATAGATGGATTTTATGGGGAATCCCTCATTGTTTACATGCATATTTGAACTAACACTAACAATGTTTGACTTCCTTGTGCATATGTAGGTTTAGGGGTTCACACATAATATCTCCAAATATAATGCGTCTCTTTTGACATAATATGTGGGTGGGCTATTTTGATTTTGGTTGATGGTAGAAACTTTATTTTGAAGGGATGTTATGGTTTGGAAAAGTTGATTTTTGAGAGGGTCATTGCATGTGTTATAAGATGGAAGTGAAATTGGTTATGGAGTGTATGTTTTTGTGGGACAAGTGAATGGAATGCTTATAGGTGGTAAAGTAGTAGGAGCTATAACATGAGATGCCAAATAGGAACGAGGGATGCTAGCTGGAATAACTAGGGAAGGAATCACATTACTAACTTGTTGCATTGTTGTGACTTGATGACGAGTGCAGATAGGGATTGAGGCTATTATTATGGGAGGAAGAATTTGAGTTCCTTGTTGGCTTGGAACATTGTTTATGGGTAAAATACAACTAGTGGTTGAGGGAAGATGCTTGCTAAAGATTTGCACTATATTCTTCACAAGGTCAAGGCCATCTTCACTTTCAAGCATATGGTGAATGTTTTCTATTGTAGGAATTATAGTAGTTGAAATGTTTTTAAGGCTAATTTGATATTGTAAGTTCACTAGGTCCTCATGAATGTGGATTAGGTTTTCATGCAGGATGTTATCATTCTTTGGTTCAACTTGCATGCTACTCGAAGGAAAAGATTTACTATGGTTGTTATCCATGCCTAGTGTACTAGTGTCAATACTAGGAGTGGAAGCTCTAAATAATCCAAGATCCACAAAAATTGTGCTATCACGAGATGACATGAGTCCTAAAATTCTTCTCACTATGGTATTAGCAATAGGACATCAAACACTCATGAAAAGGCTACTAAATCCGAGGTGAGTGCAAATGCAATGTAAACTAATAATAATGAAATGCTTATAACTAAAATTTTGGAAAGTAAAACTGAAATGCAGAAGTAGCAAACGAAAACTTAGAAAATGAACTATAAATGATAGAAAATGTAATTCAAAATGTGCAAGGGGACTGATTCACCCAAGGTGGTGAATGAGTCCAGCTACTAATTTTTTTGAAAAAAATTCAAAATTTTTGAATTGAATTTTTATGTTTTCTTATGGAAATCTGAAATGCAAATGCAGACTTTTACTGATTTTAAATGAAATTAAATGCAATAATGCAAGATAAATGAGCTTTTCACTAATGCAACAATTGAAACCCTAGATATCCAATTAACTAATGCAATACCTAATGCAATATTAATGCATGCTAAATATAGGATGTAAATGCACTCTAAATCAAAATTATGATGCTCTAAATGTAGGCTCATCAAAATAAAATGAAGAAAATTGTGACCTCCTTGTTTGGCTTCTATGGTTTTGCACCTAAAAGGGGAGAGGTCAATTTTCTTGCTCTTTTCATTCAAGATCAAGCCCTTGATATTTCAATGCAAAGGAGATTGAAATCTGGCAAAGGGAATGTTCTAGGGGATTGAATGATGTCAAATGAGGGGTTCACCACCAAGTAAGAACTTGGAAAATCAAATGGAATGCAAGATGCGACTCTAACCCTAGTTTGATGTAAACTTGATGTAAATGACTTAGAAATGCAAATGAAACAAAGAAAAAAGCTATAAAACTGAAAGTGTGCAACTAGAAACTTGTTGGAGATGGAATTGAGCTCTAAAATCCTAAAAATACTAATTTTTAAGCCTGATGGGACTCATTTTCCATTATGGGTGATTTAGTCCTAGATTAGGGTCTCTGCATAGGATGAAGTTTCAGCCAAATGGGTATCCAAATCTGAAAATATCTCTAAAAAATTTCTCCAATGGGACTCATTCACCACAATTGGGGTATCAATCCCATTTTGTCATGAAGTGTCCTAGGATAAGAATCTTGAAATGAAACTTTGCAAGCCTCTCATGATGGATAAAATAAGAAATTTTCCACTTATTTCATGCAAATTGGATGGATATTTTTCCCTAGATCCGAGCTTCTCTGAGTCTTGACTTCTTTGCCAACATTTGTAACATTGTCATTTTGGTGATTTTGAAGGCATCAAATCCACTTTTCTTCAATCTAGAAACATGCAATCACACATTAGAGAGAGGAAAACTTGTTGATTTTTAGGGAATAGGGGTTTGCCTTGGTCAAACCCCTTTTAGGTAATTAAACCAAAATAATGAAATAAGATAATGATGCATAAAACATGAAATAATGTAATTAGAAACTTTTTTATGATGATGGATCTTCAATTGTTGTAACAATTGATGAAGAAATTTTCCCTTGAATACCTTTGAATTCTCTTGAAGACACTTGAATTCTCTTGTGAACTCAACTTTCTATTATTAATGCTCTCAAAAAATTATTAGGTGAAAATGAGTGAAATAACCTTGTAGTTATACTCAATTATGAAAGAATCCCCAAAATTACAACACTATAAGCCAACATCAAATCTAGGAGAATAAATACTTTCATAATTTTGATTTAAATTTGAATTTTGGTCACATGGGACTCATTCACCCAAGGTGGAAAATGTGTCCCATCACACATAATGTATGGGACCAAAAATTAAAAGTGTCTAGAAATGTGTGAAGCCTGCATTGGGGCCAGAAAGACCTAGGTGGAAGTAATTTTCCCAAGGTGGTGAATGAGTCCCATACACTAAATCCAGGCCACACAAGCCAGGAACACCTGAATTATGATTGGTTATTGATTGGTGTCAGAATTATCCTTGAAAATATGTAATAAATGAGGCTTGTGGATGCAAAATAGAGCCAATTAAAGCATAAGAATGTCCAATTATTAATGACAAGCCTAGGGGAATGTGAAAGTGTGTTACAACACTTTACAACACTCCAATTAATGCAATATTAAGTCTAATTATGATTGAAAATATGTTTATTATGTTTATTTAATTGATAAAACCCTAGAAAAGTGTGAAAGTGTGTTACAACACTTCACAACACTTTAGCAAGGGCCCAAGACCTAATGTGAATGTGTTATCTACATTACAACACTAAATCAAATCACAATTAAGCCAAAATGCACAAGGGGGACCCAAACAATTGCAAAAGTGTCAAAGGACACTTTTTTTGACATTATACCCTCTGAAAAAATAAACAAGCCTTCATTCAATGTAAACAAGTTGTTACAAAAGATTATTCCAAGACAACTTTAACTTTGGTGCATCCTAAACTAATAGATATCTAATTAAATATACATCAAGTTCATACTTTTCTTACTCACCATAATCAATAGCTATAGTTTTTGATCTTTACCATGTAATAGTTGTAGGATCATAGCATACTCACTATTGCATGTTTTACACTCATTGCAAATAATTTCCTTTTTGCAAGGAGAAACATATAATCATCCATTCTTGACTCACCATTATCTTGCACTAAGTGGGGGAAAGGGGTTAGGTAGCCTTGTCCTCATATGACACTTTTCATTGTCTCTTTTGGTTAGTCGATCACTTTCCATAAATAAGAGCAAGCTTGGGAGGTGGACGACATGCCTTAAGTTAGCTCACATGTGATGTACCGAGTTATCTGTAGTTGTTGCAACCCTTATCCATGATGTAATTTTAGTTGAGAAAATATGACTTGGTATAGTGCTTTTCGAATAATCTCTCATGTCTTCTTCTACTTTAAAAAAATTTCTCACAAAAATGGTGTTAGCATCCACTTTAAATTGGGAGCGTACATCGTCACTCATGTTTCACTATGTGATTTTATTTTTTCTTGTGATGTGTCCTTTTCTTGGTGGTGTAATTGGGTTTGATTTACTCTGAGAGAATGATATTTCTTTGAATTTTCCTCTCTTAAAGACATTGGGCATGATGTTCCCTAAGAAGATACCTTACATGAACTAAGAAAAATCCCTTTGAGTGAACCTTACACTATATTGCATTTATAATTTTTGTTATATGGCCACATTGCATAACACACTTTTCTTGCCTATGGTTCCATCTTTCTTGTTCATGAGTTTCAAGCATACAAATATTTTCTCGCCTCATGAAGCTTGAAGTTCATATTATGTGGCACGTTGTCAAATTTATCACGAGGTATAGATTTGATATGGTTAGCGTATGATGAGAAGTGTACATGTGGGAATGAATTTCTCATTATATAGTGAGAATATGACACAGAGGCATGACTTTCTTTGTAAGCCACCCTTTAGATACTCACCAAGTGAACAACCTAAAAGTTTCATTACCTCAAAGTGAGGATGCATTTTGGACAAAATACTTAGATCTGATCCAAATCGTGATGGATAAATGGTTGAAGCTTGATCCACCCCTTCCTTTTTGCTTTTTGTTTTTCTTTTCTTTTTTCTATTTCTTTGACAGTGTATTCTTGTGCCTTATTGTTGCTTCTTACACTATTTTTCATGTGTGTTCTTGTATGCTTATGTTGGTTTACCATAGGATATTGATCCTAGGGGCTTGTGGAATCCTCTTGGTCATTGTTGTCCTATCTTACTAGCATTGGTACACTTGGACCCCTCTTGATGTGATTTTCTATACTTTACTGTGAGTTTGAAGCAATTTCCTCCTCTAACTAAAGTGGGGGCTAATTGTAGTGTAGAAAAATGTATCCCTCTATATTCTCACACTTTTTTGGGCCCTTGTGAAATGAATGGACTTAATTTGCCTTATTTAGGGTGTTGTAAAGTGATTTCTTGTACTTTCACACTAATCTAGGGCTTAAATTAATTAATTGGGCTTATATATGCCTTAATTGGCCCTATTTTGCATCCACAAGCCTTATTAAATGTATTTTCTCAGAGATTAATCCCAACATTTATCAAATTACCAATAATAATTTATTATTTTGGATCATGTGTTCCAGATTTAGTGATCTAGGACTCATACTCCACATTGGGCATATGAGTCCCACCTAGGTCTTGGGGCCTCATTTTGAATTTTACCTTAAATAATATGTGTCTTGGAGTGTGTTCCCTAGTTTTCAGCCAGTAGGACTCATATGCCACCTTGGGCTTATGATTCACACTCTAATTAGGACCTAATTTAAATTCAATTTTTGACTGGATTTCATTTTCCTTGATCTAATGTCAGCTTGTAGTGTTGTAATTTCAAGAAATTCAGCATAAATAAGTATAAATACAATGTTATTTCACTCATTTTCACCAAAGAATTTCAAGAGAGAATTCCTAATAACATGTTTGTAATTACAAGAATTCATGAGTATTCAAGGACATTCAAGAGCATCTTTAAAGCATTCAAAGTAAGATTTATTCATTATTTGTTGCAACAATTCAAGATCCATCATCATGTCAAAGACATAGTTCATCAAGCATGTTATTGAGCTAATGTTGTTAGGGTACATTTAAGATCCATTTGCAAGCATTGTTTCATATCCAATTTGAGATCAAGATCTACATTCTTAATTGCCTCTTCATGTTAGATTGTAGATTTACATTCCAAGACATGATTCAAGGTATCATTGTTCATGTTTCATGTCCTTATTTCATTTTTTCATCATTTGGTTTAATTACCTAAATGGGTTTTGACCAAGGAAAACCCCTATTCCCTAAAAAAATAACACCTTTTCTCTCTCTCTCTCTTTGTGTGATAATAGGTTTATAGGTTGAAGATAAAGTTGATTTGAAGCATTCAAAAGTATCAAAGTTTTAAAGTTGTAAAAGTTGCAAAACATTTCATGTAAAGTTTTCAAGGCTCATGGAAGCTTAGATCTAGAGCAAGATATCCAACCTATCTACATCAAACCAGTGGGAAAAGGCTTATTTGATCCATCTCCAAAGGATCACAAAGTTTCACTTCAAAATTCCACTCTGGGGACACTTCGTGATAAAACAAGACTGATATGCCACTTGTGGCATATCAGTCCCAGTATACCTATTTTTAGGTATTTTATATAGATCTTGATTCAGTAGTTTTAGATTCCTATTTCCACCCAAAAACTACAATCTGGGACTGATACACCCAATTTGGCATATGAGTCCTAATGAGCATTAAATTCCATATTTTCAACATTTCATATCTTATTTTGAGCTTCTACAAGTTTCCAGATGCACTTTTATACTTCTCCAGTCTACTGTTTTAATTTGCATTCATTTCTAGGTCATTTATTGAAGTTTCACACATCATTAGATTTTATCACTAGTTTTTGTGTGTTCCTTGTCTTTACAAGCCGTAGCTTCATAGTGAACCCCCTTTTAGTCTTTGATCATACCCTAAGACATCCCTATTGTAGATCTCTTTCACCTTTCCATCCTTGGATTGAGATCTCTAGGGTTTCCTTGAATGATAGTTAGAGAAAAGTGTTGATCTATTTCCCAAACATAGAGTGACATTTTTTTAAAAATAAGGTTGTAACAATCACAAACCTATCAAAGGTATAATCATTGATCTCATTTTCTTAGAGAATGTGATCACTAAGGAATTATCGTATGTGCATGAGCTTTATCAAGATTCTTACAAACAATCAAAAGCATGGTTGAAAACTTATGATGGTTTTTCTCATCCTATAATAGGTTTGATCACTCTATCACTAAAATTTTAGACCGAAAAAATTCGATGTTTCATTCTCTTATCATCTTGAAATTGCACCAATTCCATGTGAAGCTAGGCTACCCATGGCTACACTCCATAATGCCATCCCTTCAGTTATCCACAAGTGCTTAAAGTTCCCATTTGAAAATCAAATATTTATAATGTATCATAGTGGGTTTAATCATTCATCTTCACATAGAAAATTTTCCTTGGATTAATTTTGGCCTAAACATATGGAACCTATTAAGCCTCACAAGGACTTATTTCTTTAGGTCATATCAAAAATTTAAGGCAAAGTTCATAATAGAGTTATCTCTTAGAAATATTTCTGAAAATGATAAGGTAATGATTGTTCCTCACACCCCCAAAGTTTTGGATGAACCCATGTCTAAAGAAAACATTGTCCAAAGTAAACAAGGTAAATATGTTTTTTTTTGTCTACCTATATCATACAAATACCAATAGATAATAACATGATCTTTTTGTGCCTCAGAAGGAAGAAAGAAGTGTATAGGTCTAAAGCGACAATGGTTTTCCAACCCCTAGTGGTCCCTTCAATTCCTCCCCTAAGGGAAGAAAATATATTAATGCTTAAGAAACCCGCCTTTACACCTTCACAAATTTAAAACCACACAAGAAGAAACATAAATTCTAAAGAGCGTAGGTGAAGATATCATGCTCTTGCTCGTTAGTTGGAAGAAAAGAGAAAACATTATCTAATAATCAAGCACTTATGCAAACAAATATTTAGAGGAATTAAAAATTTCATAAAAACATGAAAATGAACCTACATGACTCAACCAAAATAATAGTGAAACAATAACATACAACTAATATTTTTTTGATTATGATAAAACTAGAAGGGCCTGTACCCATTTACAAGATAGCCATGTAGAGGCAGAAATCTGGTGACTCACAAAAAATGAGGCCACCTAAAAGGAAGAGACAAAATCACCAAAAGTGAGCCAGGAAGAACAAGAAACAAGCCATGCTTTTGGAACAATTTGCAACAAGATACAAGAAACTAACATTATCATTAAACATCCCATGGTGATAAATTTAGATGAAAATTCTAAAATTGATGAACAAGTGTATAACGAGCTATATTTATTATTTTCAAAGTTTGTGGATTTAGATTGGAGAAACTATGATGATCCTCCTACTGAGAGTGAATCACCATGTGTTGAACCTAGTATTTATCCTAGTACAACACTCATTGTATTCCCTCTATCAAGCTATCTACATTCCCTATATGATGAGCAAGATTGGGATGCATATGATTTGCTTTAGATTGGATCAAATGTGTACAATGATCATTTGTGTTTTCTTTATGTGTTTTTTTTTTTGTTGCACATGATGTGATCTCCTGTGTTTTGCTACTTTTTATGTAGTTGTGCTTGTAATTTTAATTTGGAGGACCCTTATTTCTCCATTGGCACAAGGATACAAAGGAAATGAATTTGTCATGACATTTTTCTATTTGTATCTTCATTCTTCTCTATATCATAAACATTTCCTTTTTTTTATGTCTTCTATTTTCCTTTTATGGATGATGCAAGGTGTTGAGACATTTAGGTCTCTTCCATGTTGACCCCAAAAAAAATTGTTCTCTCTCTATGTGTCATTCTTCTATTGTGTTCATTGTTCCATGAGTATTTAGGGAATAATGTTAATTCCAAGCTCTATTAAATATCACTATAGCAAAGAAACACACTAAACCTGGATCCATAGATCCCTTATGTGTTCATCCTTTGTTTTTTTTGTTTCATTACATTTGAGGACAACCCCCTTATTATGAAATAGTTATATTTGGAAACATACCATTGCCATATGGATCTCTAGATAATCTCTCATGTCTTTATCGCATGACATTTATCATTTTTCTACCATAAAGAAATTTATCAAAACATGGTGTTTAGAATTTATTTTAAGGTGGGGGCATATATTATTATTTTTTCTTCACTTTATTCACACACATTGGACTTAGTGATGCGTTAAAATGGAATTTTTGCTTAACTTTGTTCACACGTGCTAAAATTAGTGATGCATTAGCAGAAATTTTTTGAAGCGCCTTATCTGAATTATCAAGGAGCATAATTCTTGGTATGATTGACAAGGAGTACACACCTAGTGAATATCAGACTTCATTAGTCCTTATGTGTTTGTCATTTAAATTCTACTTTTCCGTGGGGGCTCACCTAGTGATTTTAGACTTCACTAGCCCATGGTGCCTTAAGTTTTTGATTCACCTATCAAATATCATACTTTGTTAGCTCATGCTTCATGAATGCCTTTAGGTGTGGATCCTAGCATAAAACAACTTTCTAGTTAATGAGTATTCATACCCTCCTTGTACATTTTATTTTGACATTGTGTATATTTATGAATGTTTTTATGTTGCATTACATACATGTGTTTTCCTTTGTTCTTATGTTGTCTTGTCATGGGATCTTGAATCTTGGAGGCCTGTGCACTCGGGCTCTAGATTTATTGTCATCCTATCTCTTCAATAATTGGACAATTGGACCCCTCTTGACATATATTTTCTACTTTATTGTGATTCTAAGTGTAAGTTCATATAATTTTGAGTTCAAGAAAAATATATCTCTAGATATGTTAGGAGATAAGTGTAATTGTACATGCAATATCATGCATGCATCTATTCACTATGATAGAGGTGATCCAAAAGGCTATAGTAGTATATTTTAGTTTAGTGTTTCGGGGTAAAGAGATTTTCTTCGCAATAAAATTATGTTCAAAAGGTACTTTTAGTTATGTGGTTTAAATTGAGAGTTTGTCTACACATATTCTATCTTATTCTATACTTTTCGAAGGATATGTTTAGCATCCAAGAAGTTTGAAATAACAAAAGGCTCTTTTTGCTTATCAATCAACTATTTGTTGTTCATGAATTGTGTGGTAACGGCTAGTAATATGTGGCAATCAAAATTAGAATGTGGTGTTAAGATGGGACATGGTTAAGGTTCTTATGAAAGTGTGTGACATCATGTTCTTTTGGTAGCAACAATATTTTTTTGGACCGACCTATTACACACTTCATGAAATTTGAAATTAGGTGCACCTTATGTCACCTTGGTTATTTGTGGACCCCTAGCTGACATGGAGTAATGTTTTATGTGATGTATCATATATAATCATCTATTGCATAGATGCACAATGTGAAGTATAATTGAAGAAGAAGGTGATGAGTGAATATACAAGAAGATGATTATCTGAACATGTGTTTACAATGTGCTAGTATCAAAAGATCTTAAGATATGTGGCAGAGTGTCTAAATGAAGTTTAGACTACTTGTAAGATATGTAACCAATATTGTAGTTCCACAATCCTTATCATTGCATTTTTTTAGGACTAGTGTTCTACTTGTTAACTATTCAAGATACTAAGAGGGGGGGGTGAATCAGTATCTTCTAAAACTTATTGAAAAAACACCTTTAATTACTTTACTACATAGTACAGATAAAAGAAAGAATAGAACATGAAATTCCACAACACAAGAACACCGGATTTTTTTATGTGGAAAACCCAATGAGGGAAAAACCACAGTAAGGATTAGCTCACAATATATATTTATTTCAATACTAGTTACAAAGAGGCTCACTACCCGATACAAACATTCACTGCTTACAAGGACTTACTATCCAGACAAGGAGGCTCACTACCTATAGAATTTATAGAGACAAAAAAATGGCTAATTACCAAAATTGAACTAATAAGGGAACACAACAAGTGCATATTTAGTTCCTTTGATGCACAAAGTATTCATTCATATGACAGCAGACTAAAATTCACCCTCTTATTTTCACACTTTGCTTATCAACACATTCATGCTCATAGACCTTCTTCTTTTCGCTCACAATCTACTCAGATATTTATCTTCAAACCATCTTCCATATATACCTAATATAACCACACACATTAGTTAGGTTGACCTAACTGGATGCAATTCATATTTTCAAACATGATAACTTTTTGGCTTCATATAAAGCTTCTCCAATATTAACTCAACCGTGCCATGCAATATTACATCGAGTAGGTCGCACATATAACTGCAATTCATGTTAAACTATTTACTAATTATTAGGTTGGCCATGATTAACCTAATAACAAAAAGAAATATCAAAAATTGATGCCAACGCATCATCCAACCATATGAACATCCTAAAATACATATATACCCGCTTTCAATGATCATAAGTCTTTTCCTAAAACCTTAATCTATAATGATTATCAGAGAGAATATACAAACCAAAACATCAAAAATACCAGATCAAATACTGGATGAGATAAGCTTTATTTGAAAACTAGTTCAAAGTACCAAACCAACATGGTGACATCAATGATAATATAAGACTGATCATCTTCCATATTTCCAACAATCTCCCCCTTTGGCATTGATGGCAACATGTGCTCAAAAAAATAATTCAAAAACTCTCTTACAATTTCACATTCCATATCTCTCCCCCAAAAATCCATATCTCTCCACCTTTGAAATCAATGGAAAAGGGCACCAAAAATATATAAACATGGTGAAATTCAAAAAAATAAATCTTATTCATTCAAAATTTCAAAACCTCAAAACTTTAAAACATCCAATCTTTCAAAGTTCTTTCAAATTAGAATGACACTTTTCACTTGAAATATCTTCTTATACCTTTCTTTGATAACAAGATATAATTTCTTCCATTCAAGTACTACAGAGTCCATTCTTTTATATGTGCTTTCCAATAGAGCCAATAGTGTGAAAGAGGATGACCAATCTAAAAATGAGCATTGTCTTTGCAATCTTCTGCTTTAGAGAGCATTCCAAAAAGATGGTCTAATCGGACCTCAAAAATTTCCTTAAGAAGCCAGAAGGTCTTTACTACATCATCCCTTTTTCTCTACATAATGATCAGTTTAGCTTGTAGTTCACCAACTCTCAACCTTTTCTTTCCTTCTTTGTCTTCAAAAATATCGAACTTCTTTCCAATTTTGTTCACTTTGAATTCAATTGCTTCAATCATGCTTCTAAAATTATCAACTGTAGCAGGCCACCGGAGGCAATACTTGTATATATCCAACATTTATTTTATGCACTTCTTTGTCTCCATGATAAGTTTAGATAGTCTTTGTTTTTCTTTAGAGCATCTCTTATCAATCAAGGCTTCCAACTTGCATCCTTTCAGACCTTCAAGCAACATTCTCTCTTCGACTACTTCAACTCAGTTTTTTGGTAAGGAATCAGAAATGATAGATACATTAATACCTTTGCAAAGTAGATACTCAACTAGAGCATCATCAATTTTAAGTTTATCAATGGGAGAGGTCGAACTCCAAAACTCACCAATTTTCTTCATTTTCCCTTTGACTAGCATAGACCGAATGTCATCTAGATCAAAATATTCAGATCCAGGTAGAGATTCTTCTCCTTCTTCCTTCTCTTCTAGGATAACAATGATATTTTCAGTGATATCTTTTCTTTTCTTTGATTTTGAAGGGGGATCACTAGTAACAACTTCCAATTCTTTTGTTTTGGAGGAAGAACCTTCCTCAAATCGACTAGGAATAACTTCACCAGAGCTCATTAATTTCTGCAAGGATGTGAAAAAGGTTTTACACACATTTACTTTATTTTCTAGGCCTTCCAAGTATCTGTATATCTTTCTTGCAATGGGAATCCGAGATTCCCACTTAACATCCTTCTTTCCTAGTAATGAGTGCAAAGAATAAAGTACCTAAAATGTAAGCAAGGAACCAAAATGGAAAGGGTATCCTTCTACCAATGACATTAGTATGTTTTCAACAATATTTTCAAGAGTCAGTCCACATAAATCAAACTGCTTGTTTTCTTTTACCATTTTATGTGCCAAAAACATAACAATGGCTGAAGTAGAGCCTTCTTGATTTATGAAATAGATTTTATAAGAAATTTCATACGCAACATACCTAACAGAGGAATCAGCAACAGTATCAATCAATATTGCTTGAGGATCCTTTTCCACTCCCGTTAGCTCCTCTAATTCCTTATATTTTATAGTCTTCTTTCCAAAAAGATCTCCAATACTACATAACCCAGTGATGGCTTCGTTCGTAATGGGATAGGATTTACCCAATATAATGTTGTTATTCTTGAATTTTCTCAAAAGGAACAAGATAAATTCTCTCTCAGCAAACCAAGGGAATTCTCTCCACAAATCCAAACCTACAGTTTGTAAGTTTTGTAATTCACTCAATTCCAACCCCAATTCCATTTTCTTTATTCGTCTATGATCAAATTCATCCAAATCGACTCCTTTTAACTTCAGAGAGATATTTCTACTCGATCCTCTATTAGAAGGTTCTGTTATAGCTCTCAACTTCTTAAAATTCAACAAATATTTATTTCTATTAACTTTCTCTGCAACTATGAGAGGGAAACTTCCACTTCTTGCTTTCGAATGTCCACAAAGATTTCTCTAGAATTCTTCAGAATAGTTCCAAGATAGTTTCGAGTCGCTCCACAAGTCCTTTGAATACTTTTGATGATCAAAATGATTTGTAAAATTCCCTTTATACACTATCATTTTTTCCCAACTCAGATTAATTACAAAAAGCTAACAAAAATTTTCTTCAACACTACTGAGAGAACCCTAAATTACACTACAGAAGAACATTCTCACAATTTTCTTTCCAAATTCTTTTGCATCATCTTTGTCTAGCCAATTCTTACAACATATCCACATTCCAACATCTAAAACACCAAATTTCTTGGGGCTTAATTGATTTTATGATAAAGCTACCCCTAAGACCATGCTAGGTCTAATTCTTAGAGGAATCATTTGCATCGAATGAGGGTACAGACACATCAGTAGTCTCTGATTCTTCTTTATTTTTCCATATCTTTCTCATTTCCTACATAACTTCTTCCTTGTCAATATTTTTCACTAGTTCATCATATTTCATTGGAGCAGACTACTTCCCCTTTTTACTTCTGCACACTTTTGAAATATGTCCCAATTTTTTGCAATTGTAGTAGACAACACTTATTGGTCTTGTTTGATTTCCATTAACCCCTATTCTGCATTGATTCACTTTATGTCCAAACATGTTACAAATACAACAATAGCCATAAAAATATTGATTTATCCTTTCTCTATTGAATCTGTTCATCATTACTCTACTAGCCATCCTTACTTGTGATGTAATGCCCCACCACACAACCCTAGGGGAAGTTCCAATTCATGATAAAAGTGTACTATTTTTTATTTATTTAAAGTGAATTAAACATACATGTTCATCTACAATTGACAACATCCCCTAAGGCTACGTAACTGATATTACTAAAACCCAATTAGCATACATAATTTAAAATTCATTGCATTTAATTACTCATGTAATAAACATTCATTCAACATAATTAAATAACAAGATAATAAGATAACATCCATAACATAAAATCCATCACAAGAATATCTAATAACAACACTCATTCCTAGAATGAGTCATAAATACATAAATGTTACAATTACATACATCCACCTCATAAATACAAGAGGGGTAAAACAACTTAATACATTTTGAAACACAAAAGTGCAAGAAAGGAAAACAAGAACCACAAGCTGTCCATCTGGATGTCTTGCCACCAAGTACTAAAGATCAATGGGGACCCAACGGTTTATGGTGCATGTTCCACCCAACCAAGTGGTACCCGAAGGCCCACCTCCCATGCTAGGATATAGTAACAATGCAACAAGGACAAAGAATCTACTACCTCTAACCAAAGGTAAACTCATACTGACACATACTAACTCAACCAAACATATGCAATATAAGTCTAACACTAACATGGTCACATTGCTTCCAGACATAATATAATCGAGTATGATAAAGAACTCATACACACAACACACAAAACCCAATGTTATCCTAGATAGAGTGTCATCACAAGGTTTGTCATGAGATCTACTCTGGGCATTCTTCATAGGCTCCGGTAATCTTGGTGACCTCATACTCACTCATGTGGAATCAACTACCTCTCGTAAGGACAAGATGGTTGACTTTTCCATTCCAATCCTTCTCACTCACCTCAAGTCTAAACAAGCCCTTGTGTCTATAAGTGAGGTTAAATTATCTTAATTAATGTGAAATGCATCCTAATCATCTAAGTACATTACTTTAATTATCACTTGTTTAAAACACTTCTAAAGGTTACCTGGTTTACCTCTTTGGGCTCCGGCCCCTAAGAAAATCCACTCTTCTAATGGATAACACACTACTCAAATCTAGACTCCAAGGGTATCACAGGTGCTTATTGAAATAAAACAACTCAATCTCTCATATTCTAGGAGGCAACAATAAGGAAATCCACTCCAACACTAGGAGGAAACAAAACATTTATAACACTACCCAAGGGAAAAAAATGAACATTATCTTAACAAGGGAATGACCCACATCCACTGAAAGACTCTATAATAAATAACACAAATCACTCATTCCCAAAGCAATCAACATAAGGAAATTTAATATTAAAATGCACTAGCAATGAATTTCACTATGTTTGGATATCTTAAATCCATTTCCTTATCTAAAGCTTCTCGCAGAAATTAAATTAATATCATTCTAAATTCTCATTAAAACATAATAATTCCTTCATTGAAATAAATACTTTTCAGAAACTTATCTAACCATGCACATTAAGCATTTCAGTTTAAATCACTGCATAATTACTTTGCATGCAATAATATACCTAAAACAGAACATCTAAAAGATATAAACTTAAACAAATATATATAGCATGCTTTATATAGTTAAAAACATATATTTTATTTATACACAACTATATTTAAAACATATGCTTACATAACCATTGATTATAAATTCTCTATTTTCTAAAAATTACCAGTCTAATCATTAATTATTTCTAGATAAAATCTAAACTTAAATATCCACTTTCCAATATACAAATATATTTATGTTAAATATAATATATTAATATTTAATATAAAATATATTTATTCTATATCAAATATTAAATACTAATAATTAATATAAATTATATTTAATTTATAATATCCAAAGAATAAAAATAATTAACAAACAAAAAAAACCTAATTGCAAAAAAAGTAATTATGAAAACCTTTTTACAGACACCACTTGTGAGAGTGATTGGACAGTACACTATCCGATGGACTATACTGCCGGTACACTGTGCATTCATCGTTGTCTGTACATTGTACAGTGGCCGACGGAGTTTGCAGAGGCCGCACTCCCCATGGACAGTGCGTCCCCCCCAAGTGGGGGGCATGTTGCCCATGGGTAGTAAGTCCTTCCCATGGGAATGCGTGGGCGGCAGAGTCATGACCACTATCCACCAAACAACTTTGTTTAATTTTTTTTTTATTTTTTTAAAAGGACACAGAAACCAAAATTTTGCCATTGATGGCCTATGTAATAAATTCGATGGTGACCTTTTTCCAAAAATAAAATAAGATAATTAATCAACGTAAAAAAACTATATATATATATTTGTATATTATATGTATGCATATTTACCAAAAATATAATATATATAATAATAAATATATATAAATTTACACAGAATAGCTAACTGGTAAAATTGACAGAATAATTAAAAATAACCAGTCATAGGAAAATTAATAAAATTTTCTAGAATGATTTTCTAAATTTCACAATTGTTTAAAAACTAACTTTTATTTAAATCATTCCTAAAATCAATTTTATTTTTTTAAACCATTCCTTCAATTTTTAAATAATTGAAGATAGGAAAATAAACAAATCTTTATTTTTTTGTTGTTGAAGGTTTTCTAAGAGGGTTTGTTTTGAAGAACAGATCTGAATGTTTTCAAAAGGGTAAAATCTTCATACAACAACCTAAATGTTTGAACCACAATATAAGGTTTAAATTAAACAATGTTTCAACAATTTCTCCATTTACTGAATTAAATCCTATAGTAAATTTAAACAATCTTCCCCAAATTTTAGATTAATCTAAATCTAGATTCAATTAACAAATCCTAACTCACAATGATTTCAACAATAGATTCATAAACAATTTATACTATATTAAACAAAACAAGAACCAGAAAAACATAGATCAAAACCTGGAATTCGAAACTACAAAAGAAGATGAATTTTTGATGCAAGCCTTCTCCAAAGATTTCCTGAATTTTCTTCAAACGTGCAATGAATCCAATCCAAAACTTCAACAATTGCAAAAAATATTTCCTCAAATCAATTCTACAATCAAAATTTTTCTTCAAACCCTTCTTTGTGCAAATTTTTCCAAAAATTCCTCTCTGCTTTCAAGAAACTCTTTCTTCCATGAATGAATTTTCAATCAACCCTCTTCTTCATTCAACATGCCATTCCCTTTAATAAGAAATATCTTAGACAACCAAATCTAATTTCTTGCATGCAATATTGACAATTACAATATTAACCTAATTCCATTTTCGAAAGCACACTTTGAATTTAAAATACAATTTAAAATAATTTTCAATTTTAAAATGAAATTTTCAAATATCTTTCAATTTCTTTTGATTTAATTTAATTTAATCCAATAAAATTAATTAATTAATTTTAATTATTTAATAACTAAATTCAACCCTTTTCAGATTAAATTTAATTAATTAAATAAATTAAAATTTAACTAAATTAAATTTCATTATCAACTTTAAATATAACATCAAAGCATAATTTTAATTTAATATAAAATAATCACTACTTTTACCAATGCAAATATTCTAAAAAACTCATTTAATAAACAAGTACCTTTCAAAATCAAATAACATTAAAATAATATAAACCATGACTCAACAAACAAAATTGATGACACACTAAGGCTAGGGCGTAGACTTGACACATATTACCTAGCTACTATCTCCCATTCAACTTAACCATTGGATCGACACGCTCAAACCTATGAAACTAGGTGGAGTCGATGTCATGTACCTGCAAACTGAAACCAAGTAACAACATAATATAGTATATCCAACATATAATACACACCGTGAAGAAGAAATCACAGATTCGCAGTGCGCTCGCAAGCGAGTGATGCGAAACCATCCTCTTCACCAATACACTCATCAAAGACTGACATTAACATCATAATCAATAATCTCATAATAACATCTCATGCTAACTCTACAACATCATTAGTCCATAATGCATGTGAAAAAATAATCAGATAACCACATCACACAATAATAGTTGTCACTCAATAGTAGCGATCAAAACATCATAACAAAATGTTTCCAGTATCAAATTAGCTGCAACCAATCAAAGCATAAAGCAAACCATTCGTGAAGCAAAACGAAGGGGTATTACTTGTGATCTGAATTTAGTAGATTTATGTCCTATCTTCTTACATGTGTAACATTGTCCAGAGAAGGGAGCACAAAATTGATCCTACTCCTATACTTAGTTGCCTTATGGCCAAATTTATTACATGAAAAAAAAACACCATGAATGATGAGTACCTTTGTGCATTCGATTGTCTAATAGGTAATCTCTTTGCAGAGTTTCTTTTTTGCTTTCCTTTCTCTCGAGTCTTCTGATTATTTACAGGATTAGAGTTATGCATCTTTTCACTAGCTTCATTTCCTAATCCACTTTTGTCTTTAGAAGATTTATGTCCTACTATCATTTCATCAAGCTTGGTCGAGCTTGTCTTGAAATCATCTTCACATAGTTACACTATCTCTGATTCTACTTTCAAATTCATCACTTCCTTTTCAAGTCTAGAGAAAATATCAGCCTTGCTTTGTATCATTGTTTTCAGGAACTCTTCAACACTCTTCTTTTCATCTATTTTTAACTTTAGTCTGGTATTCTCTTCATTTTATTGTTTCAATTTCTCACTCACTTCTTCGTATCTTTCTTTAAATTTATTTAACTTCTCTTTCAACTTTCAGATACATTCATTTTATTCATCTAGATTTTCCTTTAGATCTCTATTTTCAATTTCAACCTTGTCAAGATCTTCAAGGGCAGTCTGGAGTTGTTCTTTATCCATTTGTTCAATCTACAAGATCTCCCTCAAGATGTTCGACTTCACCTGAGGAACCAAAGCTCTAATACCAATTGTTAACTATTCAAGATACTAAGAGGGGGGTTGAATTAGTATCTTCTAAAACTTATTGAACAAACACCTTTAATTACTTTAATGCATAGTACAAATAAAAGAAAGAACAAAACATGAAATTCCACAAAACAAGAACACCATATTTTTTTATGTGGAAAACCTAGTGCAAGGGAAAAACCACAGTGAGGATTAGCTCACAATATATAGTTATTTTAATACCGGTTACAAAGAGGCTCACTACCAGATACAAAATCTCATTTCTTACAAGGACTTACTATCCAGACAAGGAGGCTCACTGCCTACAAAATTTATAGAGACAAAAAAATGGCTAACCACCAAAATTGAACTAATAAGGGAACACCACAATTGCAGATTCAATTCCTTTGATGCACAAATTATTCATTCACATGATAGTAGACTAAAATTCACCCTTCTATTCACACACTTCACTTATCAACACGTTCATGCTCGCATACCTTCTTCTTTTCCCTCATAATCCACTCACATGTTCATCTTCAAACCATTTTGCATATATACCTAATATAAATGCACACATTAGATAGGTTGGCCTAATTAGATGCAATTCATTATTTCAAACAAGATAACTTTTTGGCTTCATATAAATATTCTTCAATAGTAATTCAATTGTGTCATGAAATATTACATTGGCTAGGTCACACATATAACCACAATTCATGTTAAACTATTTACTGATTATTAGGTTATCCATGATTAACCTAATAACAAAAATAAATCTCAAAAACCGATGCCAACGCATCATCTAGCCATATGAACATCCGAGAATACATATATACCCACTTTCAATGATCATAAGTCTTTTCCCAAAACCTTAATCCATAATGATTACCAAAGAGAATATGCAGACCAAAACACTAGAAATACCAGATCAAATACCAGATGAGATAAGCTTGATCTGCACACCGGTTCAAGGTACTTGACCAACATGGTGACATCAATGATAACATAAGACTGATCTTCTTCCATATTTCCAACACTACTTGTAGATCTGGTGTTTAGTTCATTGTATTCAAGATGGGTGCCTCTAGTAGGTTGGTGCCTACAAGTAGAATTGGGGATTGGTTTTTTTGGTAGGTTTGTGACTACTTCATATTGTAAGATTCATTTTCTTTGTGAGGGTGGACTTGGATAGTAGTTACAAGAATCTATTCTAACCATGGTATTTTCCATCTTAGGTTTCTACATATATCCAGTGTTCTATGTGGATGTTTTTGCTCATGATATGTGCTTGATTAGTAGTAGTGAAGATTTAAGTTTTATGTTTAAATGGATAAGAAAAAGTTAAGAGTTTTAAATTTATTAGGTCTACTAATTCACCCCCCTTCTCAATATATTGTGTTCCCTTCACAATTTTAGCTCACATATTCAATCACCATTCTCTCAAAAGTTTATTTATAGAATTTTTATTCTTATTCCTTTTCCATTCTCTCTTATTTACTTTTCTTTTCAATGAAATGTGTTTCTTCTTTATATTTCTTCACATGCTTGCTGACATTTGTCATTGCGGTCAAAGGGAGAGAAGTGGAACTCAAAAATCTATATTTTCTAAGGGGAAGAAATAAAACTCTATCATATTGGTACTTCCAATTTTAGCTCACATATTCAATCATCATTATCCCAAACATTTATTTATATAATTTATATTCTTGTTCCTTTTACTTTATCTCTTATTTACTTTCCTTTTCAATGAATTTTTTTTCTTCTTGATAAATTGCTTCACATGTTAGGAGTAAATTAATATTTAAAAGTTGCAATATTTGTGGCAACGAAAAAATGTATCCCTCTACATTTTCGTGCTTGTTTGGGCCCTTCTTGTTAAATTAAGCATAATGTTGCCTTGATTTAGTGTTGTAATGTGTTTAACACATTCACATTAGGTCTTGAACCCTTTTTAACTAAGTAAACCTAGTTGTACCTTATTTAAGGTGTTTTAAAGTGTTGTATGACACTTTCACACTAATCTAGGGTTTCCATTATTAATTGGGATTCTTTATGCCTTTTTGGGCCTTATTTTGCATCTACAAGCCTTAATTAATGCATATTTTCAAGATTAATCTTGAGATGAACCAAAATCCAATCATAATTTAGATGTTTTTTGGATTGTATAGCCCAGATTTAGTGATTTGGAACTCATACACCACCTTGGGCATATGGGTCCAACCTAAGCTTCAGGGCCTTGATCTAGATTTCACATCAATCCAATAATTTTTTGAAAAATGTGTTCCAATATTAGCCTAATGGGACTCATACACCACTTCTGGAATATGAGTGCCACTTAGCTTAGACCTAAATTAAATTCAAATTCTTGGGGGATTTTATTCTTGTAGATCTGCTGTCGGCTTTTAGTGTTGTAATTTCAAGAAGTTTGGTATAAACAAGTATAAATGCAAGATTATTTCACTCATTTCCATCCAAGGATTTCATGAGAGCATTCCTTATAGGGAATTTTAGTTCATGAGAGAATTCAATTGTTTAAAAGAGCATTCAAGGGTTGATTATCAATTGCTTTGGAGCATTATTCAAGTATCAAGCATCATGTCAAAGTCATTATGTAGATCATGTTTATTTCTGAGCTAAAAATTATGATAAAGGGTTTCATGATTCAAGCAAACATTCAATTCAAGATCCACACCCATTGGAGCCATTTCATGCATGTTTGCAACACTTTATTTTGAGGATTTGGTGAGTTGCAACATATCATTTTGTTCATTCATCATTCCTCTATTTCGTTTCATTTCATTACAAGGTTTGATTACAAAAATACGGTCTGACCAAGGTAAACACCTTTCCACTAACAAAACAACATTTTTCCCTCTCTTTAGTGTGTGATTTGGAGATCTACGTTGAAGACCATCTAAGGAGCAAGATTGGAGAGAATTGGTCAAGATTGCAAACTCATCAAAGTTGCCACCTTGTTTACAAGACCATTGAAGGACACCTACAGAGAAGAATCTTCTAGTTCAAATCCAGAAACATGATTAAGAAGAAAAGGAAAAATTTGAAGAGCATATTTAAATTATGATCCTTCAAAAAATTCAAGCAGGACTGATATGCCACTTCTGGTGTATGAGTCCCAGTATAGTGAAATTTGTAATTTTCTAGAGTTCTAGACATACCTATGGTAGATTTTTATTCCTGCCCAAAAACCCTAATCTGGGACTAAATCATCCAGGCTAGTGTATGAGTCCTAGTAGACATTAAACTCATTTTTTTCAACATTTTAGATCTCCATTCAAGCTGCTACAAGTTTTCAGGTGCTTTTTTTTAGTTTCTCAAGTTTTTCTTCTATTTTTCATTCATTTCTAGGTCATTTACTATAGTCTTGCATATCATTAAGTTTCATAATTAGTTATTGCATGTTGCATGTCTCTCCAAGCCCTAGCTTCATGGTAAACCTCTCTTTAGTCATTAATCATACCCTAGGACAACCCTATTTCTCTTTCCCCCTTTCCACATAAAGATTGAGATATCTAGGGTTTCCTTAAGTAAAACAAGTGTGAAATAGGAACCATATCCATACATATCATAGCCCCCTATTTCTATTGTTTCATTTTGGTGAACTTGCTTTTAGAACATCTTAAATATAATTTGGAGTGCATCATCATCCTAGATCTAGCTTACATTAACATTGCATTAGGGTTTTCATTAGTTAATTGGAATTCTAGGGTTTCCAAATCTTGCATTAGTGAAAGTGCATATAGTTTTCTTTTTTGCATCTTTCATCGTTGAATTTCATCTAAAATATGCATTTGAACTTAGTTTAGACATCATAAAAACCAAAAAGCATAACTTTCACTTAGAATTTTCTAAAATAATTGCAAAAACCCAAAACTGGGACTTATATGCCCCTTCGAGTGATTTATTCCTAGTATAGGAGATTTTTCCTTATTTCTAGGTATTATGTAGTGACTTTTATTCAACATTTAAACCCCTGAAAAACCCAGATTGGGACTCATACATACCTTTGAGTGATTTAGTCTTGTTTCAGATTTTAGACTACATTTTCCAACCTTAAATTCTCAGTTTCTGTGTTTCAATTTTTCATTGTTAGTTTTATGTTGCACACTTCCTAAGTTTCTATTTTCTTCATTTCATTGCATCTAACTTGATTTCATTTGAGTCAAAATTAGATAATAGCATTTATCTAGTGTTCATTGCATCTAACATCTCCTTGATTGTCCCTTGTATGAGATTTTCTACTTGGTGTCCTAAATCTAATACTATAGTGAGATGAATTTTGAGACTCATGTCATCTCGTGACAACACAATCATCATGGATCTTGGGTTATCTAGCTCTTTCACCACTAGTGTTGATACTTGTTCACTAGTTATGGACCATACCCTCAACAACCCCCTACCTTCAAGTAGTGTGATGTATGTTGAAACAATGGTTGCTAGTATTCCGCAAGAAAACATAATCCAAATTCATGAAGACTTATCAAACCTAAAAAATCAAATAAGTATTGAAAAAATTTCAACCACTGCGATCCTTGTCATAGATAACATGCATCACATGATTGAATGTGAAGAAGGAATTGATCTTATGTGTAAAATAATTTATATTTTTGGTCCATTTCATACATCAACCACTAGTTGTCCTTTACCTTCAAACAATATTACAAGTCAAGGAGTATTTCAAATTCCTCTTTCCACAACAATTTCCTTTATCCCTACCTACACCAATTCTCAAGTTACAACAACGATACAACCTAATAGTAATGTCATTCCTACCTTGGGTATATCTGCTAGTATTCCTAGTAACTTTGTGGCATCACAAGTCATATCTCCTACCACTTTACCTCCAATAAGCATTCCATTCACTTGTCCCTCAAACACACACACACACACACACCTCCACCATATTCACCTCCATCTAAAACTACAAACAATGATCCTCTCATAAATGAATTTTTGCAAACTATTTCATCCCTTCAAAAGAAATTTTCCACCATCAATCAAAATCAAAATGGCCAACTAACATGTTATGTCAAAAGCAACCCATTATCCTTGGAGATTTTGAGAACACTAATGCCACAAGGTATAGGAGTTCCTAGATTTGAGAAATATGGGGGGAAAGGAAATCCTTCTAACCATGTTTCCGCTTATACCACCCTATGTAGTGACTTTATTCTTGTGGACAAACTCTTGGCTAATATTTTCCCTAGATCCTTGAATGATACCACCTTAGAATGGTTTTCTTCATTACCGAACAAATCAATTCATTCATTCAATGAAATATTTGAGGCATTTATAAACCATTTCCAAGTGCATATAACTCCTAAGATGGCTCTAGCTGATTTGATGAGATGTAAGCAAAAAGATGATGAAATGATTATAGAATTTATTTCACATTACCAATCACTTTATTCCCAAATCGATGTAAAGATTCCTGACCCTCACCTTCAAAGGATGTTCATTAAGAACTTGCAAACTAAGATATAAGATAAGCTTACCATAATGAATTTCTCCTCCTTCGTACACTTGTGTACTACACTTCATGATTATCAAAATTTAGTTAGTAGTCATGAAACAAAACCCACCTCTACCCGACCTAAGAAGTCTAAATCCGAAAACCAAAACAATTACCAACCTTTTACGAAACAGAATAAAGGCTTACTTCAACTAAATCCCCCTCAACAAACAAATCAACATGTTGATACCCAAGTGGCTGCTATAAGGAAGACAACTCCTTTCACATTTGGGGATCCGGCTAGGCAATTTACTCCCTTGATACCCTCCATAGCACAATGTCATAACTTCTAGAATGGAAAACGATAACTTTTCCTCCCATTAAAAATCTCGATCCTAATAAGCCTTTACCTCCAAACTTTAGATCAAAAGCTTATTACCATTATCACCAACAAAATGGACACGAAATAGAACATTGTAAGCATATTAAACATCTTATACAAAACCTCATTGACTTGTATTGGCTTTCAATTGGCAGTTTTAGTGATCAAGGAAATAATTCTAATGTCTCTCCTAACCAAAACCTACAAATATTTACCAAACCCATGCCCAAACATAATATTTCATTTTTCAAAGCTAGTGAAACTACAAAGAGTGATATGATGAATGTTGACATGGATGATGAGAACACGGATACAATTCAACTAATTCCTATGGATACTGATAAACAAGATCCTATCGATGGTTTGGTTGCATTGGTTGAAACTCAACATCACAAGGGAAGAACTAAAAAGCCTCTTGATATTGCTTTCTCATCTAAGGATATGCTTAAAAATGCACCCAATGGTCCTCTCTACATAGCCAGTGAAAGAATGACAAGCGCACTAATGGGATATTAATTGATCCCATTTATGAAGAGAATGTGATCACTGAGGAATTTCTACTTGTCTATGAACTCTATCAGGATACATATGATAAACCAAAATGATGGATAAATAAATATAACGGTTCACTTGCCCTATGATGGGATTGATCACCTTACCTTTACAAGTAGAAACAAAAACATTAGATGTCTCATTCTCCATTATCTCAACATCAAATCAATTCCGTGTGAAGCTTGGTTACCCATGGCTACGCTCCATGGAGTTCATCCCATCAGTCATGCATAAATGCTTAAATTTCCCCTTTGACAGTGAAATATTTACCACACACCATATTGACTTTAACCCTTTATCTTCTCATGGGAACTTTTCATTATATTTATTTTGGCTCGAGCCTATGGAGCCTATTAAACCTTGAGAAGAATTCTTTTTCAAATCCTACCAAAATATCAAGGGAAAATGTATAGAAAAATTATCCCTTACAAGCATGCCTCACCCTATGACCAAGCCTACAATCCTTGATGAGACCATGATTGAACCTAAAGAAATTCAAAACAAACAAGAACAACCTAAGATAGATCCTTTGCATATTCCCTCCAAAGGACCAAGAGATAATGAAAGCAATCCTATCCTACCTCCTAAAATAAAACAAGTTTACAAAGCTAGAGAGATTGTGGTTGAACAACCTTCCATGGTTCCTTTCATTCATCCCCTTCAAGAATAAAATATACCTATGGTAGATAAACCTTCTCCCATATAAATGAAACTTGAAAGTTGTACTAAAAGAAATAGAAATGATAGAGAGCGTAGGCATAGACATCGTTCTCTTGCTCATAAGTTAAATGAGGAAACAAAAAAAGAAAATCAAAATCCAAACTTGAATGAAGTGGCACATAAGGAGTCTCCCTCTTCACTAAAACAAAAATATCCTATAATGCAATAGTAACAGGAGCCAAATCTTTCTTTAGACATTATCATTAGACCTCCTGTTGTGATTAATATAGATGATGATGAGGAGATTGCTAAAATTTATGATGAGGTGCATAATGAATTGAATAAATTTTTTTCCTCTTCTATGAGCTTAAACAGTAATTCTCCTAAGGAGAGTTTTGAACTTGGTGATGACCCTAGTTCGATGCTTGATATTGTGCCTTTGGCTAGTTTTCCACCTTACGTATATAGTGAGCATTATTGGGATGCATATGACTTGACTCGCATGTTCCTCACTAGTCTTTTACATTATGTATTTTTTTGTTGTCTAATTACATGTGTGTAATGTGATCCCTCGTACTGTTCTGTTTGATGTATCTCCCTCTTTTTGTGAAATTCCTCTATTTGTATCTATATTCTTCTCTATGTCATAAAATATTTTACAGGTTTTCATGTATCTTTTCATTTGTCTTGTGTATTCCTTTTGGGGATGATTCAAGGCATCAAGACATTCATATCTCTTCCTTGTTGACCCAAAAGGATTTTTCTTTGTTTTCAATCTCTTTGTGTCATTCTTCTCATTCTATGAGTATTTGGGGAATGATGACAATTCTGAGCTCTATAACAACTTTGTAGCAAGAACATACTGACCTTGAATCCATGGATCCCTCGTGTGTTTGGAGTTTTATTTTGGGGGAAACCCCTTGACCTTTTCATGATGTAGATTTATTTGGAAACATATGACTTGGCATAGGGCTTTCTGAATAGGCTCTCATTTCCTCTTTATTGTTGGAATTTATCATTTTCTACTTGAAAGTAATTTCTCATAGAATTGTGTTTAGCAATTTCTTTAAAGTGGGGACATACATTGGCATTATTTTTTTTTCATTTCTTATGTTTCATTGTGTAGTCTTCTTACTTCATGTAATGCATCTTTCGCTTTTTTATTGACAGTGGGTGTGATGTCCCTCAAGAGTGTGATCTCTCTTAGCATATTATTTTCCTCTTAGTGGCTTGATGTGACACACTACATCCCCTAAGTGGTGAATCTTATATTATTTTATTAGTCCACTCTTGGAGACATTAGGCATGATGTTCCATTAGCTAAATAACTTACATGAGTTAAGAAAAACTCCTTTGAACGTTCTCTATGTTGCATTTGCAATTTCAGTTATATGGCCACCTTGTGTAGCACACTTTACATGCCTATGGAGACATCTTGTTTGTTCATGACTTTCAAGCATATGAATATTTTCTTGCCTTGTGAAGCTCAAGGTTCATTATTGTGTGGTGCCTTATCAAAGTTATGAAGAGGTATATCTTTGGTCTGGTTGAACAAGAAGCTAGACTCAGGCATAACTTTCCCATAGCCACTTGCTTGTGTGTGTGAGTGCATACCAATCATGTGTGTATGTGTCTCACCTTTTTGGATACTCACCCAATAGACAGCCTAGAGTTCCATTACCTCAGAGTGAGTGTGCATTTTTGGACAAACAAATTAGATCTAATCCACAACATGTGAGACAAATGGTTGAAGCTTGGTCCACCTGCTTTTGTTTTTTTTTTCTTTTCTCTATCTCTTTGGCAGTGTATGTTCTTTTTTGTTGATCCTTATATCATTTTCATGTGTGTTATTTTTTGCTTATGTTGGTTTGCCATAAGATCTTGATCGTGGAGGCTTGATCATTTCCATCTTATCTCACTAGCATTGGTACACTTGGACCTCTCCTGATGTGATTTTATCTACTTTAGTGTGAGTTGGAAGCAATTTTCTCCTCTCAATAAAGTGGGGGATAAATGTGGCAATGGAAAATGTAGCCCTCTACATTTTTGTGCTTGTTTGGGCCCTTCTTGTTAAAATAAGCATAATGTTACCTTGATTTAGTGTTGTAATGTGTTTAACACATTCACATTATGTCATGGGCCCTTATAAACTAAATAAACCTATTTGTACCTTATTTAAGGTGTTGGAAAGTGTTATACCACACTTTCACTCTAATCTAGGGTTTCCATTATTAATTGGGCTTCTTTATGCCTTATTGGAGCTTATTTTCTATTTACAAGACTTAATTAATGCATCTTTTTGAGATTAATCCTGACATTAACCAACATCCAACCATAGTTTAGGTGTTTTTAGATTGTATGGCCAAAATTTAGTGATCTAGGACACATACACCACCTTGGGTGTATGGGTCCCATGTAATTTTCAAGGCCTCAATTTGGAATTCACATCAATATAAGAATTTCTTGAAAAATGTGTCCCAAGATTAGCCTAATGGGAATCATACGCAACTTCTCATGTATGATTCCCCCTTATGTTAGACCTAAATTAAATTCAAATAATTGGTATTATTTTATTCTCCTAAATCTGATGTTGGCTTGTAGTACTACAATTTCTAGAAATTTGGCATAAACAAGTATAAATACAAGGTTATTTCACTCATTTTAATCCAATAATTTCATGAGAGCATTCCTTATGGTGAATTTGATTTCATGAGAGCATTCAAGTGTTTACAAGAGAATTCAAGAGCATTCAAGGGTTGATTATCAAGTGTTGTGGAGCATTATTCAAGTATCAAGCATCATGTTTATTTTTGAGCTAACAATTGTGATGTAGGGTTTTATGATTCAGACAAGCATTCAGTTCAAGATTCACATCATCCAAGAAAGAGTCAATATCAACATCCATTGGATTCATTTCATGCATGTTTGTAGGACTTTATTTTTAGGATTTGGTGAGTTGTAAAATATCATTTTGTTCATTCATCATTCCTCCATTTCATTTGATTTCATTACAAGGTTTGTTTTCCAAAATGGGGTTTGACCAAGGAAAACCCCTTTCCACTAACCAAATAACATTTCCCCCTCTCTTTAGTGTGTGATTTGCAGATCTAGGTTGAAGACCCTCTAAGGAGAAATTTTTGGAAAGAATTTTTCAAGATTGTAAACTCATCAAGGTTTCCACCTTATTTACAAGACCATTGAAGGATACCTACAAAGCAGAATCTTCTAGTTCAAATCTAGAAACCAGATTGAGAAGACAAGGTAGAGGTTGAAGAGAAGATTCAGATCTAGGCAATCCTCTAAAAAAACCAAGTAGGACTGGTACGCCACTTCTAGCGTATGAGTCCCAATATAGTGAAATTTATAATTTTTAAGAGTTCCAAACATACCTATGCTAGATTTCCATTCTTTCCCAGAAACCCTAATTTGGGACTAAATCTCCTAGACTGGCATATGAGTCTCGGTAGAAATTAAGCTCAACTTTCTCAGCATTTTAGATCTCCATTCAAGTTGCTACAATTTTCTAGGTGCATGTTTTTGGTTTCTTAGTTTTTTATTCTATTTTTCATTTATTTCTAGGTCATTTATTATAGTCTCACATATCATTAAGTTTCATAATTAGGTCTTGCATGTTGCATCTCTCTCTAATACCTTCTTGGCGGTGAACCCCTCTTTAGTCATTAATCATACCCTAAGACAACCCTACTACAAGATATATTTCCCCCTTTCCACATTCATATTGAGATCTCTATGGTTTCCTTGAGTGAAACACATGTGAAATGGGAATCATATCCATACATATCATATTTTTCTTTACTTACCCTTTATTTTTTCTTAAGTTATTGGTGTGGTAGAAGGACATGCATTTGTTGTATCAATATCTCTTTTTAGTTTTCATATAATATTTTCCTCTTAAAATTTAGGTATTTCTTTCATTTTTTTCTTTTGCACTTTCTTGATGTGATATTTCTAATATTGGAAAACCTATCCAAGAAAGATATAACATGGCATAAAAAATTATATTTTTAACTCCAAACTCAAGTGGTAAGTTGAAACAAATCAAGGTTTGAATTAGCATTCTATTTTTTATCTTCAAATAAACTTCAAAATGTTAATATGATTATTTTCTACTTTTATAAGAGATAAGAAATTATTCATCCATATGCTATATTGATATATGGATCAATTAGAACATGTAAAATCTACCATTTCTTCATTTGTGCTCTAATATACAAGTGAAATTAATAATTATTTTTTGGAATCTCTTTATGATAAAATGAAAGTAGTGGATTGTGAGGATGAGAAGAGGAATATGTATAGCTATAGTCACTCATATAATAACTTGTTCATGTCACATATCCTCATGTTCCATTGTATTATTGCTGTTATCTATATACCATGTTCTCTAATATTGTGTAAATTATGTGAAAATAGATTTGTATAAATATATAAGTTATTATTAGTCGGAAATATAGATGATTATTCTATTACCATTAATCAATTTGAAATTTATTATATTTTTATCAATAACTTTTTATATATTATGCTTAAGACCAATACAAGTTTGCATGTATTGTCCTTAAACTTAATTAATGTTACAAACTGACTGATCGCTATATGATTTAGGAAGTGGTTTATTGGGATCTACTACATAGAGAGGAGGGAGTGTTAGAAAAAAATGTACATCATCTATAGATTCTTGATTCTTAGTAAAAATCCTTAAATAATTTGGTGTAAAATGAGGAAACAAAGTATTAGTAGCATGATTAACATTTTAATTTAACCATTACCCTTAAAAAATGTTTTAGAAATTTCAAACATAAAAGGGTAGGAAGATTGAGATGATGATAGTTCAGATTTCAAAGTATCTTATTCTAACAATTTAAGGTCAAGATTCTCAAATATGTGCAAATATCTAGATACAAGATAAAAAGCTACATAGGAGCTCACTACTCTTTGTCATCATAAGTAATCCCTCAAGAAACTTGAGTTGTAACTTATCATCAAATCAAATTGATTTTTTATCTTGCAACACAAATATAAAAATTGATAGGTTTATTACTCATGTATGTACATCTCATAAGATCAATAATAGTAAATTTAAAGCCCATGTTTATGTGAAAATTAAATAAATATACAATAGTAAAATAATAAAAAGACTTCATTGAACCCAAAGGTATTGAAAAATTCTTTTAATATCTTAGTCTTTGATGGTTTATAAATTTAGCTTATTTAAGATTACATACCATAAAAAAAATCAATACATATTGTAAACAATTCTAAATAAATATTTGGGTCTCCTTTTCTATTATACATCTCAAAATGAGGAACCATAAACACACAAGAAATGGACATACTACAACTTCAAAAAATAAATTTGTGCAATGTGGAGGATTATATGCAATAATGTCCCTATAATTATCCTTCAAGTTTTTTTTAGTTTTCAATCTCTTGTGGAAGTGTATCCAAAGTGGTATTGAAAGTGTGATAGATGATAGAAGAGGGGTTGGGATGTAAAAGGCATGAACATGGAAGAAAATGGATTGGAAAAAACATTAGAGGTATTGGATAGTTTGGGATGGAGGAATAGTGTGGATAGCATGAGTAGAGAATGCAATAAATATAGTTGTGGAAGTAATAGAGGAAGATTTGAGTGAAATGCTATAGGGGATGGAAGCAATAATGGGTTATGAATGGTGGAGTGTAATGTTAAGGAAATATTGGGAATTACAAAAAAGGAAATGATATAAGGATAATGGAAGTACTAGAAATAATACTAGGGTTAATAATATAAATAGCATATGGTGGTGGTAGGGTTGGGATTAAAAGATGAAGATGGGTTGCAATATATACAGGTTTAGAAAGATTCATTAAGGATTAAAGATCTTCTAAAAAATTGGGTAGTGCCAATTTTTCACTAATAAATTATAGGAGAGAAATGGTAATTAATGACATTCTTGAATATATTATAATATATCTATGAAAAATTGTCTTCTAAGATAAAACCTTATTGAGCCACATGTGCATGATGGTCATAATCCTCTCAAATCACCTAATTTAATCTCAATATCATCACCATTAAAGATATCATTACTAGTAGAATTGGTAACCATATTAGGGTACACATGTACACTCATTCAAGGAACAATCAATAATATGGAAAGGGTAAAGCAATCTCAAATTAAAAGATAAGGAAAAATTTGAAGGTAAATAGATCTAAAAATAACTAAAAGTAGAAATCACAACTCTAAAGACAATATAAATATTGTCAAGGAATATGGTAACTAGGAAGTATAAAAAAGAACTAAACCTCTAAAAGAAAGATATATAAATGAGGCACATGTGAGTAAAAGGTAGTTTATATATGAAAGTAGTATGTGAACTTAAGAAATTGTATATCTAAAATACCTTAATGTAATTAAAAACCTAGAAAGAATATTAGGTCATGTAAGATCATATGTGTTCACAAAAAAATAAAAAATAAAATAAACATTTCCTAAGAGTAGTCTAGGCTAAACCAATAAGATGCATACACATATACACAATTAACCTTGACTAATTAAAAATAGTTGAGATTTGTAAATTCAATTAATTGTAATTATATTAGGAAATTAAAATAAAATAGAAGATAGTACTTAGTTTAATGGTTATAGAATTCGAGACCTTCGTGAACATTATGAAATATGCTCTATTATAGATTTAGAATTATACAATATCTTTGACATAGAAATGCCTCAATTTTGGCATTGGATCTATTCTCTATCAAAGGTTGAGTTCATAGGTCTAGATCATGTTCATAGTTACAAATGCATCCTCTAAGTAAGGTCTGGAAATTACACAATAAAATACTCTACTCTATTTCTCACCTGATATCCATATGTTTTCTCTATTTTACCTTTGTATTTGAGGGTTATCAATATTTAAAAATACCTTGCAAGATTTGACATGCACCAAGTCCAAGTGTCATTATTGTTTACCATTTTAATGCTCTAGAGTGAGAGTATTTCAATTGACGATTCAATGTGTATATTGAATGCATTGAATATCTTTAAATACTAACACATTACATCAAATTACACTAAATATGTATATGGTTGGCTCATGCTAGGAGAATAAAGCAAGGCAATTGTCCAAATTTGAATTTTGATTTAAAAAAGAAATGACTAAAGTCTACAACTATGGGGTTGACCCCATGACTGAAGATGCCCACATGTGGACAAATGGTAAGATCTAGGTGGTTAATGAGTATATGGAGGTAGATGCATAAGTGAATGTAATAAATGTGGAGATATAATCAATGCATAGAAATAGTGCATATAAAAATAAATTAGATGCTAAATGTATAGAAATTTTATATTTATAAATATATAAACGATTAAAAAAATTAATAAAAATTAAAAAATTAACCTAACTTCACTTAAAACTATACCATTTATCAAAATTATATATTAAATCTTAAGCAATCTTCAAAATTATATATATATATAAATAATTTTGAAGATTGCTTAAGATTTAATTTTTAGTCTAAGTAAAGTTTGACCTACAATATTTCTGCCATGAGCAGATTTAAGGTATGAAAGAGGATAGGCTATAAGTATAACATAATCGAAAGCTTGTTTTTAGTCATTGTCATTAAGACACGGGAAACTAGGAACTTCTTTCTACATCTTCAATTTGTTCTAGACCGTGTTTGTGGTGCAGGTCATCCCTGATCATAGTCAACATATTTGTAGAATGCCCTTTCATCGTAAACAACAGGTAGCTTATAATTTAAGCTTAAAGTCTATGGCTCTTCACCTTTGTTGTACAAGCTTGATAGCTGTCTAGGAGCTCTTGATTTATTTTGTCTCAGCCATATAAAGCATTTCTATGCCCCATTTTCGTTGTAGATAGAAACTGCAACCCATGTTTGTGCATATCCTGGTGATCCTTGTGTTGTATGGATGCCTTCTAGCACAAACCCACACAAGTTTCCACTTCAACAAATTCAATGCCTCCACCCTTTATCAGTGTTGAATTGCAGAATTCAAAATGGAGATTTACACAAAAAAAAATACAGAGCAGAAAAACAGAGCATACAGACAACACAAACACTTATCGTGGTTCAGCCAATCTGGCTTACATCCACACTGGGCAGAGGTCTGTTATTATTAATCTCAATTAATCATTACATCACATAATACAATAGCAGTACATAAAAGAAAGAATTCCCTTCCATATCTCTCGAATAGGAAGAGACATGGAAGGGAGTTATGAATGACCGTTGGGATTCAACTTCTTTAACAAACTCCCACCTGATGACCAACGGATACTGCCATACTTCTGCTCATATCTTCAGATTTATCTTTTCTTTACAAGCCCAAGAGAAGTTCTTGCACATTTGAACTTCTCCTTGGGTACAACCTTCATCAACACATCTGCCGAATTGATCTTTGTGTCAATCTTAATCACTTTCAATCTACCCTCTTCAACCATATGATGCACAAAATGAGCATGAGTGTCAATGTGCTTTGATCACCGCTGAGATGAGTGATTATAAGCCATAAAAATGGCACTACGACTGTCACAAAATAGAATATAAGAGCTTTGATTATACTTCAAATCACTAAGCAATCGTTGTAACCAAATCATCTCACGAGCACCTTCAGAAAGAGCCAAATATTCGGCTTCAGCTGAAGATAATAGAATGTTGCAACCTAGAAGCCCAACTAATAGCAGCTCCAGCAAACGTGAAAGCATAACCAGTAGTAGACCTCCTTTTATCCAAATCTCTGACAAGATCAAAATCGATAAATCCTTGCAACTAAACATCATTGCCGTTAAAACACAAACTATAACCAGAAGTACCTTTAAGATACTTCAAAATGCATTTTACCGCTTCCCAATGTTGCTTCCCAGGATTTCTCATGAACCTACTTACTAGTCCCACCACATGAGCAATGTCGGGATGAGTAGAAACCATAGCATACATAATGCTACCCACCGCTGATTTGTAAGGGATACGAGTCATAAAATCTTTGTCCACTTGTGTTTGGGGACACAAATCCGATGATAAAAGAAAATGAGAAGCAAGAGGAGTAGAAACAACCTTCGCATCAGACATACCAAACTTGTCCACCACTTTGTCAATGTAATCCTTCTGTGACAATGTAATCTCCTTCTTCTTCCTATCCCGAGTTATCATCATGCCAAGAATCCTTTTGGCTGCACCTAAGTCTTTCATTGCAAACTTGCTGGTCAAGTGAGCTTTCAACTCACTAACAATCTTCAGACTAGTGCTAGCTATCAACATATCATCAATATAAAGAATAAGGATAAAAAACTCTCCATTAGGAAGCTACTTATAATAAATGCATGGATCAGATTCACACCTTGTGAAATTGTGTGCAAGCATGAATTTATCAAACTTCAAATACCATTGATGTGGGGCTTGTTTGAGCCCATACAAACTCCTCTTCAACTTGCAATAGAGATGCTCTTTTCCCTTCTTGACAAAACCTTGAGGCTGCTCCATGTATAACTCCTCATCAACATCGCCATGTAGAAATGTTGTTTTGACATCGAGCTATTCCAATTCAAGATCCCATACTGCTGCAAGTCCCAAAACAGTGTGGATAGTTGTCATTTTGACAACCGGTGAGAAAATTTCATTGAAATCAATCCCTTGTTTCTGAGCATACCCTTTCACCACTAATTGGGCTTTGAACCATTTAGAACCTCCACCTTCATCTTTCAGTTTGTAGAGCCACTTGTTCTTAAGTGACTTTCGATTTGGTGGTAAAGAAACCAAATCCCATGTTTGATTGGTTTCAAGAGATTTCATCTCTTCTTCCATGGCTTTTAGCCATTTATCCTTGTCACTGTTGTTACAAGCATCTTTAAAATTAACTGGTTCAGTTTGCTCAGAGATAAGAAGTTTTGGTTCTTCCTCTTCAGCAAGTAGTAACTCATAATCAGAAAATTTTGAAGGAATCCTCCTTTTCCTAGAAGACCTCCTTAAATTATCATGACTTCTTTCATTTTGCTCACAAATAGAATCCTGAGAACAATCAATTTCTCCTTGTGTGACTCCTGTAGCAGTCTCTCCTTCTTGCATGGCTCCTGCAACACTCTCTCTTTTGTGTGTGGCTCTTGCAGCACTCTCTCCTGCAACACTCTCTCTTCTATGTGTGGCTCCTGCAACACTCTCTCCTACAACACTCTCTCTTCTGTGTGTGGCTCCTGCAACACTCTATCTTCTGTGTGTGGCTCTTGCAGCACTCTCTCCTATAGCAGAACTTGCTTGGCTCCCAATTAGTGAGTCATCACTATTACCAGATGAAGTAGAAAACATCAAAACCAAGGTGGGCAAGGCAGAGATTATAGTGGGAACATAAATAGGGGAACTTTGTGTGATACTATTATCATACATGGAGAAAGGCACATATTCATCAATGCCTATTACTTGTGATTTCTCTGCTGGAAACATAGTTTCATTAAAAACCACATCTCAACTCCTCACGATTTTCTTTCCAACTGGATCCCACAATCAAAAACCAAACTGGTCTGTACCATAGCTCACAAAAATACACCTCTGTGATTTAAAATCTAGCTTTATCCTCTTTTTGTTTGGAACATGGACATAAGCCTCACATCCAAAAACTTGGATGTGAGAGTAAGAAATCCTCTTTCCCTACCATTCCTCTTCCGGAATACCAAATTCTAATCGAGATGAAGGAGTTCGATTGATTAAATAGACTGCTATGTTGCAGGCTTCTGCCCAAAACTCTTTGCCCAAACTGGCATTGGAAAACATACTCCATGCTTTCTCAAGGATGGTTCTATTTAACCTTTCTGCAGCCCCATTTTCTTGAGGTGAATAAGGAACAATCTTAATCCTTCTTATTCCATGATCTGCACACAAATTATCAAACTCCAAGGAACAAAATTCACCTCCATTATCTATTTTTAAACACTTGAGTTTGTGTCCACTTTGATTCTCAACAAGTGCTTTGAAATGCTTAAATTTTGTAAAAACTTCAGATTTATGAGAAAGCATATAAATCCAAACTTTCCTAGTACAGTCATAAAGGAAAGTAACAAAAAAATTTTCCCCTCCATAAGAGGTTACCTTTGTAGGTCCAAAGACATCCGAGTGTACTAACTCCAAAGGTGTTGTCTTCTTGTCATGTCCATTCTTCAAAAAACTGACCCTCTTTTGTTTCCCATGAAGACAATGCTCACTAAACTCCAAATTTGCAGATTGGAGACCTGGTAGTTGATCACAATTCAACATTACCTCAAGACCTTTCTTGCTTATATGGCCTAGCCTTTGATGCCAAAGTGCAACATCACTGCCCACAAGTGTCATAGCAGCTCCCACCTCACCAAAAGTTTCTGCAACATAGAGGCTGCCAACTTTGTCTCCTTTTGCAATGACCAAAGAACCTTTAGTTACTTTCCAAGTATCCGTGAGAGTGGTGAGAAAGCCTTGGGTATATAACTGACTTATGAAAATCAGATTTCTCTTTAATTTAGGAACATGACAAATATCTTTCAACAACCACTAGACACCACCAGCTAGCTGCAAAACAACATCACCTTTGCCAACAATTTCACAAGCTTTGTTGTCACCCAAATATACATTTCCAAGATTACCTTATTGGTAATTTGTGAAGACCTCCGTACAAGAAGAGGCATGAAAAGAGGCACCAGAATCTATTACCCACGAATCTGATTTTGTATTGCTTGTTGATAGTATGAGAATACCATCATCCTTATCATGTGATATGTTTGCTTCGCTGTCCAAAACCCTTTCTTGTGCCCTTTTATACTTTTTGCAATCTTTCTTGATATGACCAGCCTTCCCACAAAACCAATAACCGCTTTCTTTTCCTTTAGACTGCGATCTTCTAGCTGATTTGGACCGCTGATTGTGATTATATCTACCTCTATATTGGCTTCTCCCTCTATTTTCGGTGCTTACCATAGTGAGAGCATCACCGCTTGAGGACTCATTATTCTTCCTCCTCAAATCTTCAGATAGGAGTGTGGCTGCAACTTCATCAAAGGATAATTTCTTTGAATTTGAAATTGTGGTGCTTACTGCTATGACAACACCATTCCAGCTATTTGGGAGAGAACTTAAGAGCAAAAGAACCTTGCTCTCTTCATCTTGCATCATGCCTATGGAGGTTGCTTGGCTGATCAGAGTGTTGAACTCATTGAGGTGATTTTTCATAGATTCTTCTTCCCTCATTTTCAGCTTATACAACTTTTTCATTGTAAATATTTTATTTGCTGTCGACGCCATTGCATACATGGCAGTGAGCTTATCCCACACCTCCTTCACTGTTGACTCGTTTGAAACATTGTGCAAAACATTGTCACTTAAGGCAAGAAAAATTGTTGCCATAGCTTTCTGATCAAGTTTATCCCAAGCTTCATCTGTCACTACGGTTGGCTTCTTCGCTTTCCCTTTGATTGCAATAGACAGTTCTTGCTTGATCAACATAGATTTTATCTGAATCTTCCATATGCTGAAATTCCTCCCAGAAAATTTATGTATTCTTATATCCTCCATTTTTAGAAATTTTGACACAAAATTTCCAACCAACCTCTCACTAGGCTCTGATACCAATTGTTGAATTGTAGAATTCGAAATGGAGATTTACACAGAAAAATACAGAGCAGAAAAATAGAGCATACAGACAACACAAACATTTATCGTGGTTCAGCCAATCTGGCTTACATCCACACTGAGCAGAGGTCTGTTATTATTAATCTCAATTAATCGTTACATCACGTAATACAATAGCAGTACATAAAAGAAAGAATGCCCTTCCATATCTCTCGAATAAGAAGAGACATGGAAGGGAGTTATGAATGACCGTTGGGATTCAACTTCTTTAACAATCAGGTCAAAAATTCTTCATTCCGCTCCGGTGCCATCTGCCTCACCAATCAATCACAACACATGTCTGGTCGCGCTTTATATGCTCAGCCTGTGCGGATGAAAGAACCCAAGTCGACAAATACGACCTCATCATTTAGCACCACCTTCATATTCACTATGGTCCCTTCTTCCTCCGATCCTCTGAGCAGCGGGCATGGGATGGCCTTTCTCATAACACCCACCAAGTCTCCAGTGGAAAAGTCATCATCTCATTTCCTCGGTTTGTTGAATACTTCCACCCTAGGGAAGGCTGACAATCATCTCTTTGCCGTCGAATTCAACACAATCTTAAATGTGGAATACCAAGACATCGACAACAATCATGTCAGTGTGGATCTCAACAACCTCACATCTGAAGAGCCTCAAACTGCGGGGTACTGGATTGGCAACCAATTCCATGAACTACATCTCAACAGTGGACACAATATTCAGGCTTGGATCGACTACAATCATACCCAACATCAATTGAATGTTACAATAGTAGAAGTTGGTTCATCTCGACCCAAAAAGCCTCTTATATCTCTCAAAATTACGAATCTGTCCAATATTTTCGAAGAAGAAATGTACGTTGGTTTCTCTACAGCAACAGGAACCATCATTGAAGACCACTGTGTCCTCGCCTGGAGCTTTAGCACAAATGGATCCGCACCAGAGCTGGATCTATCTCATCTTCCTTCCCTTATTCTGAGCAAGAATTCCAACTCTCAACTTATAGCCGCTATAACTCCAACCCTCGTACTTGTGTTTATGTTTCTGGCTGCAGGAGCGATTTTTTTGTGGAAGAAAAACAAGTACAGAGATGATATAGAAGAATGGGAGAAGGAGTATTGGCCTCACAGATTTGACTACAAAGACTTGCATATTGCTACCAAAGCCTTCGAAGGCGAACAAGTTTTGGGCTGTGGAGGTTCTAGTCGGGTGTATAAAGGAGTCCTCCCTACTAATGGCCTCGAAGTTGCTGTAAAATCTATGTTTAGAGAAAGCACTGAAGGCCTGAAGGAATTCATTGCAGAGATTTCAAGTCCGGGACGTTTACAGCATAGGAATCTTGTGCAAATTAGAGGTTATTGCAGGAGGGCAGCAAAGTTATTCATCATGTATGACTACATGCCAAATGGAAGCCTGGACAAGATGATATTTGACAAGATGAAAAGCGTGCTGGCATTGGCGCAGGATTGCTGTATCTTCACGAAGGGTGGGAAAAAATGGTATTGCACAGAGACATCAAATCTAGCAACATTTTATTGGATTCTAAACTTAATGCAAAGCTGGGGGACTTTGAGCTTGCTCGTCTGTACGAACATACAGGAAACCCACAAACTACTCGTGTGGTGAGTACGCTTGGGTACATTGCACCGGAGCTCGTACACACAGGAAAGGCCGTTCCTAGTGTAGATGTCTTCAGCTTTGGTATTTTAATGTTGGAGGTTGCCTGCGGAAGGAGGCCTGTCGATCCCTCTTTTGATGCTTCCTAGATGGTAATGTTAGATTGGGTAAGAGAGCTCCATGCGAAAGGGAGGCTCATGGATGCAGCTAATCCAAATCTTGGTGGTCAATATGTTGTTGATGAGATGGAGAAAGTGCTCAAATTAGGACTGCTGAGCTGTAATTCTCAACCAGAGGTGAGACCTACGATGAGGCAAGTATTACAGATAATTGAAGGGGAAACCTCTCTACCCACTTTACAACCATATGAGATGAGTGAAGGGAGCGGTTCATATCCAAGTACAGGAGTATCTTCTGCTTTGATGACCAACTCTCTAGATGGACGAGAGGGCAGAGTCTAAACAAACATAGCCTGCGCTAATTGTTCGATCCTTTAATTAAAGTTTCCTTCTCGGATTTACTGGGAACATCTTGAATGGGAACGGGTATAGTTCGTATGTCTTTAGTGTAGACTTATTGACCAGAGTATCGAATATTCACTAAGCTACCATTGCCTAGTTTGCGATTTTTTGACCGGTTAAAAATTTCACCTGCTTCTAGCATACTATCAAATGGGCATCCAGCATGATGGCTAGTCAATACTCTTCTACATAGATGTATATATTCTTGCCGACAAACTCTGTCTATTCTTGTTGACAAGTGCGATGGCATAGTGTAGAAGTGTTGTGTTACTTCAATTTAGAAAGAAGTTTATTAGAATATTATTTGCACTATAAATAAAAATAGAATAACTTTTGCCTATTGAAATTCTTGTTTTAATTGTAAATAAGATTACTAAATAATATGTTAAATTTGTTTCATATATTTTAATTGTAAAGAATATGTAGTGGAGATTTACATCAGATTAGAAATAGAATGTGTGTAAAGAGAGGAAGATGATGTTATTGGGATTAGGTTGCTTTATATTTAAGTATTTTCTATCATATATAATAATGGTTGTGTTTGGTTTTATCTAATCTTTTTTTCTAGGGTTTCTTTCTTTATATCCATGTGTATTAATATATTTTATATGTTTTACTATCATGGATGGGTTTCATTGCATTCTCTATATTTTTTCGATAGAAAAATGTCACTACTAAAAAAATCACTTGCACCTACTCCCGCATTTAGATTGTCTAAAATGTGGAGAATGGTGCTTGAGATACATTTTCATATTTTCCTTACTTAGATCCCTAAGCTTATTCAATAGTTGAATGATGAAATATGATTAGATGTATGGAGTCAAAACTTTAGGTGTAAGGTATATTCTACTATACTAATTGAAGAAAATTATTTGTTTGATGGGTGCTCTTTTGTAGATGCCTAAATGTACAAATGTGGGTCTTGCATCCCTATAGGGTGTGTGTAGAGTGTTAGTATAAATAGAGTCATTATCATACCTAGTTAGCTAATCACCTTTCTAGGATTGGCTTATTCACACCTAGGTTAAGTTTACCTTGGTTTTCTTTTGCTTTTGTCTCACTTTATATGGTTGAGACATGCATTCTCATGAGTTGAGACACCAATTGAAACTCTTTCACACTCTTGTTAAGTAAGGTCACAAGTGTTCCACTTTTGGAGGGGTAGTAAAAAATTTACTCCTACCTTATCACCCCCTCATCCTTACCTTTATTTTCAAGGCTTGATCGTTGTATTAAAAACTCTTCCTTTTATATTTGATAGACATACTATTGTGCATATTTTATTCACTTGCAAAATTTGTTTCATGCTCTTCATCTTGGAGTTCTCCAACATGGCTCAAAGCAATGAGAACATATTCCTTCTCACATCGAGGTGAATCCTACACATAACCCTATCAACAGAGCATTATAGAGCCAAAAGAATGTCACCAACACATCCAAAAATCTTGGAAAAAAAAACCTTTCATTTGCTCAATTTTGGTAAAAAGAACATTTGCACTTTTTTGGAATTTGTGCCTATTTTATAAAAATCTAGATAAAAATAAAATAAAAAATAGCAGAGGGTCAATCTACCCTCTGCCAATCTTCTCATTAAGATAGATATTTGGAGGTTTCTCTTTGTAATCTACAAGAGTATTAACCTATTCAACCTATTTTGAAGATTTCATGGTTTGTCTCATGATATTCAACATCTTCAACTTGTTTGAGGAATCCATATCTTCTATGGGATTTTATCGTGGTTTTACTCTTGGTTGCAGGGTTGTGCATGATCATGGGGATCCAAAAAATGGCGATGTGACAAAAAAGGCATTTTTCATTTGCGCAAATACATGAAATTTCACCTTGACTTTTTACTAGGTGTAGAAAAAATTATACCTTTACAATTTCACACTATGTTTGGGTCCCTTAATTTATTGGACTTAATTAAGCTTCTAATTTGCCAAATTATGCATTTCAATACCTTTATTCTTATAGTTTTTCGAAAGGGGGACCAACATTAAATAAATGTATTTAATAACTAAATTACCTTGGATCATGTGTGTTCTGGAGGTATAGGCTAGGACCTAAATTAAAATATGTTTTTGATGGAATTTTAATGATTAGAATTTAAATTATAAGTGTTGGATTTTGGAATCTAAGTTTTGGGAAATTGGATAAACACTTATAAATACATAGTCTTTTCATCATTTGAAATCTAACACTTGAGGACCAACTTTTGAGAAGCAAATATTATTTTCAAGAGCATTTAAGAACAATATTATCAATCATTTACAATAGAAATCGAGATCCTGACATCATGTCATTTTGTGAAGGCTAAAAAGTGCTATAGGTCTTCATGCATTCAAGAATTCAAGAAAATCAAGAAAGCAAGATTCATACCCTTGGAGTGATATTTTTGACTTCAGTCCTTCAAGGAGGCTATTGAAGGGTGGTAAGTTGTAACAATTGTTCATTCATCATTTCCTTCCTTTCCATTGGAGGTTTTATCATTGATATTGCCATTGTGAAAGTGGGAACACTATTCATGGGGTTTGACTAACGCAAACCCCTATATGGCACACATATTTTTCCTCTTTGTGTATGTGTAGATTATAGGTTGAAGAATGATTGGAGATATTGAAGAGAAATTTTGTATGGTTGAATTTGTTGTCATCATTCTTGTCAACCTATGGAGACTAAGTTACACAATTCATTTCTAGCATTCCAACAAGTTTGTAGGTGGAAAAAATATTTGATCTAGTACCAGAGGACCATAAAAAATGTTTTTGGAAGCTTAATCAAAGACCCATTCGCCTAGGGGTGAACTAGTCCCTCTACACATGGTAGAATGAACTTTTAGTGATAGGCACATGTCCTCTAATATTTCACAGATTTGCCTACAAAGTGTTGTTATTGTCTGTTTATCTTTGATAATATGTATTTTACATATTAGATCATATATCTCAATTATTTTAATCATTTAAATCATTTTAAATCATCCTAAATCCCTAAAGAATCTACCAACGCATGTCTAATTGAGGTTGAAAATCAATCTCTTGGCTTTGTGGTTTGTATTCTAATGAAATCTTAAGAAGAGGCCCCTTGAGTCTCAGGTTCTTTCCATTTAGGATTTAGGACCCCTTTTCCCACCATTTCACCAGGGTTGGGTAAAAAGTACATGTTTCCATGGTAAGAACCAAAGTGAAATAGATATTTGTTTAGAACAAATATCCATTCCTAATGAAATCATATAAAAATGTACTAATATATTATATTAAAAAATTATAATATAATATATATTATATTATTATATAATATGATATATATTAGTCTATATATTATATATTATATATTATAAATTGTATATTATGAAATATAGTTTTTATTTATTATATTTTATAAAATATATATTATAAACTATCTATTGTCCCTCAGTTTATAACTAAGAGACTGTAAGAGAGGGGGACCAACCATGTTAAGGCCCCAGGTCACGAAGGACCGAGAGCAATAGGTTGCCCTAACTTACCTCAACTTAAGGGAATGTTAGGAGATGCAGGATGAGAATGATGAGGAATATAAGGTCCTTCGATCACTCTGCAAACCCAAGATGTGAAAGGGGGCTAGGCGAGTCAGCTTTTGAATTCAACACTATGTCTCAAATAGCTCTCTTATAGAGGACAAAAGCATGATTATATGATGACAACATGACATGTTGGTGTCTCTTACGTGCACTGGCATCCGTATAGCTAGAGGACCAGAAAGACAAGGTCAAATCACCAGAAAAATAGACTAACGACCTAGCTAATGGTTTCTAAGTGAAAAAAATAACACTATGAAATAAGAAATATATAAAAGAATATGATAAATTAGATCAATCCTAGGGTAACAAGAATGATCTCACTGAAAAGATTGTTCGCCAGCTAGTCTGAGAAGCACGTCCACCTACACACAATGAAGAGGAAATTTTTTGGGGGCATGTATAGGGGTCTACCTCTATTAGACTCACATTTTGGTGTTTCCAACTCCATGAACAACCAAGTTTACAATGACAGAGAAATAGTATCATAGAAAGGAATAATGCAAAGAACACTAAAACACTACAAAACAGTAATGTGCTTACTCAACCAAATAATAGAGGAGAGAATTAGAAAGCTTACCACCTCCACTAAGAGCACTCAAGGCTAATGAGGGAGAAAATGAGAGAACTCGGGCCTTTTTTGCAATGGTGTTGTTGTACACTTGCTCTATCGAGTTGATGGAGTGATGAAATTGCTGCTATGGAGTGCAAAAATGCTACTTGAATGCTTGAAGTGAATTCTTAGAGCTTGTGAGTTGCCAAGAGAGATCATCCAACCTTGAAATGAATGAAGGAATAGTGGATTTGATGGAAAGAGTGAAGAAAACAACCATATTCAAGTCGGTCGGCCGAATGGGGTTTTTCAAGTTAAATTCCAATGGGAAGTATAACACCTCTGTAGGCTCCAACTGTAGGAATCTTCAAAGGATGTAAGCACCTTGCATGGATGTCTACGCACTGTGCAGACATCCCTAATAGTTATTACTCTTTCAACACTCAAAATAGGCACCAAGTGGAATGAAGGCAACAGTCTTATGTGGAATTTAGCCTCCAAATTTGGTTTTCTAAAGTGAGGAGGGGAAAAAGGGGAATTTGTGTAAGGGGTAAAAATTAACTCCTATACATTTTTCCCCCACTTCAGTGAGCACAAATATTGATGAGTACTTTGGTAAAGTAGATTGAAGAAGTAGTAGGATTAGAGATGTATACTTGAACCGTTGAGGGAGTAGACCATGATCTGGTGAACATGAGAGTGTAGGATGGGAAAAGGACTTCATAGCTCCACAAAACTATGAATTTTATTAAAGAAAGCACCTTATAGTCCCACAAACCTACAAGGAAGATATCCTCCAAGAACTCTCACATGAAGGAAATTAAGAAAAGCACCTTACAGACCCGTAGAACTACAAGGAAGGTATTCCCCAAGAAATCTCACATGAAGGAAACTGAGAAAAGCACCTTATAGACTTGCAGACTTGTAAGGAAGGTATCCCCCAAGAACTCTCACATGAAGGAAATCGAGGAAAGTAGACTCCACAGAGTCAAAAAGTGGCTTCACAGGTGTACCCATGAAGCGACATGTTTACCCATAGATAGAACATGTTAGGAAGTGGCCACATAGGCAAGTAAGTAGATAATCACATAGATCATCGTCAAGTTGGAAAAATTTCAAAGGGGTCCCTCGGGAACCCTTGAAAAGGGAAGAGGGGTCCACTCAGGGGACATAGTTGGGCTACACTCGAGCTAGACACAAAGATAAGAAGTAGGTCTAGTCGGGCTACCCTTGAGCTAGATGCCATAGAACTTACTTGAGATAAAGAAAAATTGAAGGGGTCCCTCAGGAAATCGATGTAAAAATAAAGGGTCCACTCAAGGGATGTGTTGTTTAAAAGCTGGTGTCTTCTTTTTCAAATCGATTCCTCATCAAGGAATTCAAAAGGAAGAATATTCCCCCATATGAGGGGAAGATAAAAGCTATTATCACTTTTGAGGAAGGTTTATGAGTCATTTCTTTACGAACCCTTGATGAAGGAAACATTTTTTGTTAGGGTTTCAAGTTGAGAATTTAATTCTTACAGAGAAGTGTGTGGAGATTCTTGAGAAAATATTTTTTGGAAATGAATATGTTTTCTGAAGACCAAGGCGATGTAGAAGCAACATCATCACACATGAGAGGAAAAACTCAAGCAAAGAAGAGAGAAATATAAAGAGAAAGAAAAAGGAAAGAGAACACGAACAAAGGGCACATGGGCAACCTAATATTTTGGGGTCAGAATAGATCATAAATATATATAACTATAATAATAGCATATAAATGAACTATCATCAACCCCCTACTATATCAGGCCATGTGAGGAATGCACAAGAAGATAAAGTCAAAATAAAAAATTAGGTCAACATGGAAGGGAAGCCTAAATGCTCCCACCACTTTGTATCAGCCCCAATTTGTCAAAATTCAATCACAAACATTGAAGAATGATGATATGAATAGAAGAAGGTATACAACAAAAACACCATGCCTATATTCAAGCACTAGTAGGGGTGGTGAGAGTCATCTAGGCATATATAGCATGATTATAGGGAAACACATCACAACACACACACACACACATCTAATCTAAAGATAAAGAAGAGGTCTCCTCCTAACACTGATAAACCAAGAGGTCATCAACTTCCTACTCTAGATCATCGTAGGGGGGAGGATGACAATCCTACAATGGTGGAATGTTAAGCGTAGGAGCTTCTGACCCTCCCACAAAAAAGGCTAAGGAAGAAGGACCTCCAAGGTCTCTATCACTAAACTCTTGTGGGTCTAAGGTCAACGAATTTGTGAAGATCACTAAAAAGGTCAAAACTTCATCCACCAAGTTAAACCTGCACTTAACATGAGTGTCATGTTTCACTTCAACAAAAGAAGGAGATTGCACACAAGGTTCACCACTAAGCTCACCAAGAGATTCGAGAGAAGTGACAAACTGAGGGGAAGTCGAGACTGGTTTAGTTACTAGGATAGAACAAGCAACACGTGGCCACATTTCAAAGAAGGTGGGCTCCTCTTACATCATTCATTGCTAGAGGGATCACTCTCTACCTTTTTCTTCGTCGGAGGAGGCAAACTCCACATAGACGAGGCAAGAAGGATAGGGGAGAGGAGCAAAGAATCACAGTAGATACAACTGAGGTTTTACTCATATATATGGGCTTTTGGAGAGGTGGGACATCCAAAATAGATGTCAATAAGGGCAGATCCACTAAAGGAGTGATGAACACCTATACCTGTCTAGGGTCAATCTCATTTGCACTCGCAGCAGAATTCAAAGGTAATATAGATTTGGTTTGAATAGAAACATATAGGAGGAGAGAGGAGGACCTAGAAAGAGGTCTTGATACAGGATTGGTCATATCCTCTTCCTTCCTCTATGAGGTGGCCTACTCAGCCAAGAGACCCTTTCACCGAAACTTGCACTCACATGTAAGGTGGTTTCTGCGACTCTTTGAACTAGAAGCCAAAGGTTGTGAAGGAACAAAAGGCTCCTACTCAGTCATGGGAGTCTCCTCCATAATTTTTTTTGATGGAGGGACAAGCTATTGTATGGGAGTAGGAGGGAAAAGTTTAGAGATAGTGGGGGGATTCGGCTCTAACACCTCGGTAGTAGGCCTCTTCCTATTCATTGCTTTAGAGTAGGGGCGATAGGAGGTCATGGAGGTCGAGATGTAGAGGATTCCCCATGAGGGGTTTCTTGCCTACTATACAATTAGTACCAAGGTCTATGAGGCTTGGTAGCGAGATCTTATATCCTAATCTTGGGTCTACGCCAAGCAGGCAACATCGAACTCACTAGATAAAGAGCAAGCTTACCAATCCAATGCTCCTCCCGAGAGAGGGGGTGGACGAGGCTACCTGAGAAGGAGAAAGTTTCTCCTTTCCTTTCTGGGAAGAGGAGGCATATGGCTACTCTTCTACAGGAAGGGTTGGTTTTGACTATCCCTTACCCACAGTTTTATACTTATGTATTTCTTATAAAGTAGGTTTATTCTCGAAGGAAGTAGACCAACTAGAGCGAGCCAAAAGTGATCCAATGAATATCCCCCACGAGACACCAAGGGCTGATAGCTAGTATCATTTACCATGTGCATAGCACCTTCCTGGGATAATTCTAAACTTTTATGAATTATAGAGGTGATCCCATTCATGGAAGATAGAAATGGTATACCTAGCTTCACCCTAAATAGGCTTGACTTAGGAATAACACCAAAAAAAATGTCTATAATCCTAGGTCTGACCAAGATGGAAAGGTTATTGATCCATATGGTTTGAGAGCAATGCCATCAAGTGTTCAGATGATGGACTTTGTTTTTTCATATTCCTCCCTTTGCAGGGAGTTCAACAATAGGGTATCCTCCGTAATGACATTCACTCTACTCACGGGGTTGACTAAGACTCCTATCACAATGTTTCCATTGAGGTGAACAAGAATATAAAGTGGAGAAGGTTTGTCATTTTTTGATACATCTTGTGAAGTAAATGTTATATTCGATGAACTGATCAAAAGAAAAGGAGGAGTAACAGTGACCATGTTAACATATACTTCAGGCTGAGCAATAGAATCATAGGGATCGATAATCATGTTAGCAGAATGTGATGAAAATAGATTTATGTATATCTGCAATTCACTATTAGCTTTCACCACTGATTTGTTCGTATTTTGTTTGCATCCATCGCGATGAATAGTATCATCCTCGATGCAATCTTGTATCTCATTACGTAGGTGCATGCAACATTTGGTATCATGTCCATTAACTTGATGGTATTGGAAAGTTAACAATTTTATCCTTCAACAACTTTTGTAAGATGGAGGAATAAGATTCTGATAATTTGTGAACTTTCGGTTGTGCTTGAAGCTATTTTCATCCATAGTGGCTACTACATTCGAAACGACCTTTCCTTTTCTATAGATCAATACAATGGACTTCTCTTTAGGATGAGAGCATGAGAGATGCCCTGAACTAAACTATTGTCTATTGGTACTCCCATAGGGCTACACACAAATGCATGAAATAAGGGTATTTCATAAGGGAAAACTTCTCTTGGCAAGGCCTTTGTAAGTTCCCTATGAACACCTTCTGCACATCAAAATCTAGTAATGGGTATGAGATTTGTGAAAAGAGCGCATGATATCACGCTATAAAATTGGTATTCTTCTCATTATCCTATTTTTTACATCAGACAAGGTCAAAGAAGGTCATCTTAGGTTCGATGTTGGCTTGGAACTGTCGTAAGAACTGGTTCACAAGTTAATTGAGGGTATGTGTAGGATCATCATGGAAAAAACAGGCTCTTAAGTGGCAATAAAATTCAAAAAATCAGAGTTAATTAACTTGACGTAAAAATTTGAATAAGTTATCTATATTATTTCTAAAATATGTAATAATAGAATCTGTAGCAAATTGAATTTAATTTCTACACTACTAGGTTTTTTTTTTTAAATCTATTTGGTGAAAATTTGAAATTTCAATGTAGTAGTACTTAAATTTCAGGGAAAAAATAAGGAGTAGGTGTCTGTCTGACCACCCTAACCACAATAAAATGATAATATTTGTTTATAATATTTTAGATACAAGTAGGGGAATCATGTCCTGATGTGATGCATATTTTTTTGTAATTTTTTTCCAAGTAAATAATTAATTATGAATTTTTTATTAAATTTTTTTAAAAATATAAAAATCATATGTCTAACCACCTCAACTTGGTCAAAAATTGATGAAATTCATTTTATTTTTTTTAATCCTATAGTATGTGAAGCATAGAATGTGATGCATGTTTTGGATTCAAAAAATGTGATACTGTTTGAAAGCTATAGATTTTTTTCAATTAGCCTATGAATTAGGACTTTAGTTGTAATTGAAATAGAAAATGAATAATAATTATTTATTAAATTCAAAGTAAAGCATAATTTATATTGGCGGAAAGCTAAGAATCTCCTTTAAAAACCCTTTTCATTTCATCAATTTTGGGTTAAAAAAAAGTCGTCAACCACATGGGCCATCATATCACGTAGATATCACCACTTTTTGGCCCATCGTGATCCTCCACATACCCTTGAACATAAAGATGGAATTTTCATGCAAAGAATAGTACCACTCGAGTGTTTTGTCCTTGAGAGATCGAGGGAATATTTTTTCCATCAATGCATTGTGATGGAAGAAGTCTATACATAAGCCATTAAAGGCAGACACATGTGTTTGTAGGTCCCCTTTGTTGTCATACTTCTTGAATTTAGGAATCTCCATCCCTTGCAAGAAAGGAGTGTTTAGGACTACTACTAACAATGGGCTATGTTGGAAGAAAGGTTGGAAGATAGGCTAGATAGAAGGTTGGGAAAGGTTCATCAGTTGGTTTTGTATCTTCCCCATATCTTGAAGAAGGGTTTTTAGAATTAGGTCGTTAGAAGATATAGGACTAGTAGAAAAACCACCATAGTAACTACCACTAGAACCACCACCAGTGCCACTGCCACCAGTGGGACCTCCTTTAGATCCACTGCCAAAACCAAAGCAACTACCATGACCTTTGTTGAAACCACTTCAACCAATGCCACCTCTACCACTGAAGCTACCACCACCAAAGCCTCCACTGCTAGAGGCAATAGGAGGGGCGAAGTGAAAATCCAGAGGGGTTTTTTCACTTTGATAATTTTAGAACTTTTAGAAGCAATGAGGATACTAATCAAAGGGACCGTGTTAGCCATGTACACAAATTTGGGAGACATGGACACTCCTAACTATCTCTCATGCTCCTCGAAGGGGCCACCTTGTATCATGATACTATGGTTCAAAGGGGCGCATGCTTCAGTCAGACCAGTGAGACTAGCTAGGAGTTCTATGCATGTTCAGTCTTTTCCTACCATGTACTTTATTTTGTTGATGACCTTAGCAGCCCTACTGAGCTTTGGTTTTTTCTCTAGGTGATTCTCCAAAGCACTTAACCCTTTACTCATACTAGCAACATATTCAAAATGGATGTGGACAACTTCACGCTCATCTATGGATGATGATATGGGAGACATAGGAGGAGTAGGGACACGGTCATTTTCATTGAAGAATCTCGACTCACCCCATGACACTTAATATTCAGTAGAAAGGCCAACTGGAGAACCAAAGAAAATACCTATAGAGAAATTAGAAGTGACCTTTTTCTTCTCCATCGGAAGGTGTCATAGACATATCCTAACAATATACCCTAAGGTTGTGGACTAGGTTGTGATTCCCATAAACCTTCACAACATGTAGGGGTACAATGATTAGAGGTTATAAGGGGAAACGTTGATACACCGATTAAAGAGTAGACATTGGTTCACATCAGGTTCACCAAAAATGTAAGAGAGGGGGACCAACCACATCAAGGCCCTAGGTCATGAAGGGCTGAGAGTAGCAAGCTATCCTAACTCACCTCATCTTAAGGGAATTTTAGGAGATGCAAGATAAGAATGATGAGGACTATAAGGTCATTTGATCACTCTGCAAACCCAAGGTGTGAAAGGGGATTAGGCAAGTCAAATTTTGGATTAAACACTACATGTTGGATAGCTCTCTGTCAGAAGAAAAAGCACAAATCTAGGACGATAGAGTAGCGTGTTGGCCTCTCTCAGGTGTGTTGGCATTTGTACAACTAGAGGACTAGAAAGACAAGGTCGAATAATTAGAAAATAGACTAATGGCCTAGCTAATGGTTTCTAAGGGAAAATAATAACACTATGAAATAGGAAATATATAAATGAATATGACAAAATAAGTAGATCAATGCTAGGGTGACAAGAATGATCTCACCAAAAAGCTTGTTCACTAGCTAGCTTTGAGAAGCATGTCCACCTACACACAATGAAGAGGAAAATTTTTGGGGGGATGTATAGGAGTTTTCTTTAGTCAAACCCCTATTTTGGTGTTTCCACCTCCACAGGTAATCAAGTTTGCAACAATAGAGAAATAGTATGATAAAGAAAGGAATAAAGAAAACAACACTAAAACACTACAAAACAGTAATGTGCTTACTCAACCAAACAATAGAGGAGAGGAGTAGAAATCTTACCACCTCCACCAAGAGCACTCAAGGCTAATGGGGGAGAAAATGAGAGGAATTAAGCCTCTGTTGCAATGGTGTTTTTCTACACTTTCTCTATTGAATTTATGGAGTGATGGAATTACTGCTATGGAGTGCAAAAATGTTGCTTGAATGCTTGAAGTGAATGCTAAGAGCTTGTGAATTGCCAAGAGAGATCATCCAGCCTCAAAATGAATGAAGGAATAGTGGATTTAAAGGAAAGAGTGAAGAAAACAACCATATTTGGGTTGGTCGATCGAAGGGGGCATTACAAGTTGATTTCCAATGGGAAGTGTAATGCCTCTATAGGCTCCAGCCATAGGAATCTACCATTGACATAAGCACATTGTGTAGATGTCTACGTGTCGCATGGGCATCCCCAATAGTTATTCCTTAGTCAATGCTAAAATAAAGTGCCAAGTGGAATGAAGGCAATAGGCTTATGTGGAATTTAGCCTCCAAATTTGGTTTTCTAAAGTGAGGAGGGGCAAAAGGGGAATTTGTGTAAGGGGTGCAAATTTTCTCCTATACAAGGAAAAACACAACATCAATTAAAAAAATCCTATAAAAGGAAACAGATTATCCATTTCCAATAAAATCATTTAAAAAATGTACTAATATAGTATATTATTATATATTAGTATAATATAATATATAATATATAAAATTTTGTATATTATATCATAAATTATATTTTATATATTATAGTTTATATATTAAATTTTCTAAATTATATATTATAAACTATCTAGCATCCCTCGGTTTATAACTAAGGGACATAGCTGACACATTTAAGAAAAATCCTATAATAGGAAACAAATATTTGTTTCTTGTATTATATAAGAAAAATTCCAAAACTCATTTTCACTTCACAATTTGTTAGTTGAACACAACAAAGTGACTGAAAGGTAATTGAAAGGGAATGGTAAACTCAGAAAGCCTTCCAAGAACTAGTATGCACCTTTAGTATGTTATGTTTCTTTAAATTAATCAGATTTCTAGTACTTGACCTGATACAAGCACATACTACTATGCCTTAAAGAGAAAACAGACACAGTTTAATTTCCCATGCATTAATCCTTAGAGTAAATTTGATGTAGTTTCAAATCTAAGAAAATTTTAGCAGCATAATTGAATGTAAATTAACATTTCAATATTGAGAAACATGTAGAATAAAAGAAAGATAGATAGAAAGAAATAATAAAACATGATATATGTGGGGAAAACCCTTTCGAGTAAATAACCCCACACTCCAAATTATCAAACCAATGTATTAATCTACAAATAAATGGTTACAATACACTTGCAAGATCATGAACTTAACATGGAGACTACATCTTTCTCTTTTGGAGGAAATTCGACAACACTTGATACCTACAAACAAAATATCTCACAAACCCACTCCAATACATCCAATATATAGAGAAATACAAGCATGAAGGTAGCTTCTAGAGCAAGCTACAAGAGATGGGCATCCAAATCCATGTGGCACATTTTTCCAACTCATAGTTGACTCTTGTGACACTTGTCCAATGATTCCTTACCCCCCTTACATGCCTCCATACTTGGGTACCCAAAATTTACCCAAAATATATATGAAAAATGCTCTTACACACCTTATAGCCATCATATAATTTGTCATATATGACAACACTTACAACTATAAGAGAATTCATCATAACTGACTAATAATAAATGATTCTCTTACAAATTTTCATTGTCAAACTTGGGAACCTAGATTCCTGATGTAAATATGCCTTCCAACACTTGTCAAACCCATCATAGAATCTAGCTCTTATACATCATAATATTGTCATAGGAATATATCATAAGATCTCCATATAATCCCTCAAAGATGTCGACACATGTCAAAGAATATCTTCCCAAAGTGGTATTCCTGCATTGACTTGTGGGGACCACATCATCCATGTCACCTCCCATGTCACCTCCCAATATGCTAACAACTCATCATTCCAAGTTATATTAGATGAAAAATTAATATGAGAAAGAAATTAAAATATAAACATTAATAAATTAATATTTTAATGCTAGGAAATTGCAAAGGTTGAGACACCTTAATTCCCAACATTCTCCCACTTATCGAACACCTTTTGAAAAAGATCCAATCTAATTAGGTAATCAATTGCTAGGGGCTAAACAACATCATAATAACCATCCATGAAACCACATGAATCTCTAGCATGCTCTCATGCACTAACAAGATACTTGCAAAAAAATCCAAGATGTCCAGCATATCAAGAAAAAAAATTCTACCATCCTCAAAACATGCCACCTATGGAAGAAATGGAACAAACCAAGGTGTATATGCACTAATCCAAAGAAAACAAGCATCAAATCTAAGTGATAACAAAGGCTGCACTCTATTTTCATAACTCTATTGTGCTCACAAGCTAAATATAAGCTCAATCAACTCCAAGCTCGTAACCAAAAAATAATTTTGAGGATGAAGAATCCTCCAGAGAACAAGATAAACAATTAGCTAGAACAACAACCAAACCAAGTTTCCCTCATCTAACTAATAAACCCACAAGATTAGAAATATAATCCACAACAAATGTTAAACCATCTGATCTACCATACCTCAAAGGTATACAAAAAATTAGTAGAACTTATGCCAATGACATATCCAACCCATAAACTGCAATCACAAGATCCATGTGTCAAACCTATCATATGAAGAACATACACATATAGGAACTCCCACTACATGGGGAATATCAAAACTAAAATTATCAAGGCATACCAAGTCTACCAATAACAGCACGTAGAAGATCAAATCAAAATCATCTGATACTAGAAGGAACATCCACAATAATATGAAAAACTTGTAAACCAATAACTTGTAAGAAAAAATCTCACCAAAAGTCTTCAAATCTCTCCCATGTTCTCCACACCCAACAAAGGAAAGAGATAAAGGAACCTCCATGTCATCACCCATTAACATAAGTGAAAACACATTACCACGGGCTAGTGATTACAATATCTCCAACCAAACCTCAAAACCAATTTAATGTGAAACCAAACATCTAAGAAGATAACCAAGACCAAAGATAGAAACACTCCACATCATATACTTATAGAAAATAATTTTGCATACACCTCTAAATACCAATTGTTTCATGAATGATCTCCTCCGCAAAACCCCAAAATAAAATCCATAACAACACCCAACCCATTTAATCACCAATTTCAAACATAACATATATATCATGTAACTAACATGGATGTAAGCCTCTCAAATCAAATAATATCAAACTAAATCCATTCCCAATGAAGGAAATAATCCCAATACATCTCCTAAACTCAACATCAATGAATGTAGTCATAATGCATAAGGATATAAACATTCCAAAACTCCTCAAATGAACTCTCCAAACCTTAATATTCATAGCTCAAGATCCATATTAATGAGAAGATAAAACATAAACATAATGCACCTAAAAGAAACAATGGGAAATACCTTTCAAATGATAATCAACCAAGTATACCAAGAGTGGGGAATGAGAATGCTCCTCAAAGATATCCAAGTCATCATGACTTATCCAAGAACACTCTCCTCATAGATCCATGTTGAACTCATGTCCAACCAAGGTGTAGGCTCCTCGGGCTTCCTACCAGAATCTCATCAAGAGTAACCATATCAACACATGACTCTAGCCACAACAGAACTCTATCCTCACCTAAGTCTCTGAATATTCATGAGTACCTATAATTGATCGATCCATGCCAAACTTCAAGTGAAACATAACATCATCATGAAATAATTAAGAAAATAATCATGTACTCAATACAAAGAGAACTAGCCAAGATCAAAGTCAAGGTCCCAACAGCTCAATCAAGAACATAACCATGACATCATGATATCAAACTTTCTCAAAATAATATCATATGATCCAAAGAACATAACAAGTACATGTATCATTCCAACACTCTAAACTAGTAATGAAGAGTAAACCATGGCATAATAACATAGCCATCTTATCAAAATAAGGATCACATATCAGAATACAAATCATTATACCTCAATGAAATACTAAAGAAGTCTTGCATGGAAAACCAAGATGTCAACATATTCATTCACATGAAAATAAACATCTCCAAATAATGTCCATGAAAATTTGAAAGAACTCTTCTACAACAATAGGATCTAAGAGCTCCTCCTAGTAACATCTACAACACTAAAGAAGATCATCCATCACAAAGTGATGAATCCATAGTCACTGCTAAAGCTCCCCTTAAATAGTGATATCGAGCTCTCCAAGCATCATGAAAACCATATCATTAATGAATATTCTTCATGGCTCTAACATAATAAAATGTAATATAAACAACACCAAATAATAAGTAGAGCCAAAATCTACAAGCCAAAAAGATAAAAAACATGCTACAAGTCCCATAACACACTATCCATCCTCTCATCTCAAAGAAAAATGCCAATGCACAAATGATCATAGATAAGTCCAACTAATGAAATATGCATCAACGCTAAATCAATCTCATAGATATAAATAGGCGACATCCACATCATCCCACTACAACCAATGGGTAGCTAATCCACAAACTGCATAACTTGTAGATCCCATACATTGAAGCATAAAAACTCATCATCACATTAGTAACATACAAAACTGAGATATCAAAGAAGATAACATGTAGATTTCAAGACTCAAACACTAGATCACTAGCAGACCTAATTTTTTAAACAAATTGGCAACTAAGTACCATAGTTAAGGAGTTAATCAAGCATTCCTACAAATATGCAAGTGTTTTCATCTAGAAAACACCAAGAGTCTAAATATAATATTTTCCATAGATCTATAAACCATAGATTTTTTTGTTAACATGTAAAACTTGTAACAAAACATCTTCATGTAAATCTAAAACCACTTAAAAATTGAGAATAAAAGATCACACATATTTTATCTGAACAAACTTGAATACTCTAGATCTACAGGAACCCACAACTTTTTAGGAGAAATAGGAAAATAATAAAACCTTCTCAAAGCATACATGAAGCATACATGGAAACTTGTAACTATCTTACATCTAGATAACCCAAGGGAAACATAATCTAAAAAATAACTTTCATCTGCAAATCTACAAAACCTCAAGTTTTGATTAACCATGTAAAACCTACAAAACCATCGTGTTTGTACCACACATGCAAATCCATATCCACTTATAATCTAGAAGACCTAAAAGTATGTAAACTAACCATAATAGTTAAACTAGAATAATGGAATATCATGAATATGCATAACCATAGATTTTTAACAAAAAATACATAGAAACCTCATATCCAACCAACATGAAACTGAGACATGCAAGTATAAACATCCATCAAGAAAGTAGAGGTCTAGGAACTTCAAGCTCAATCATAGGCCAAATCCACCACCACCTATACATCCATCCAAGAGATAAATAGTCTATTCCATAAGCTTCTAGATCATCCAATGATCAACTCCATAGTATACATGTTTCGGAACAAAAAAGTATCCATTTACTTTTCCTTTCTCATTTGGGCCATCCTTGTTAAACTAAGCATAATGTTGCCTTGATTTAGTGTTGTAATGTGCTTGACACATTCACATTAGGTCTTGGGCCCTTGTGAACTAAACACACTTAATCATGTCTTACTTAGACTATTGTAAAGTGTTGTAATCTACTTTCACACTTTTCTAGGGTTATCATTGATAATTGGGCTTCTTTGTGCTTTAATTGGCCTTATTTTTCATCCAGAAGCCTCATTTAATGCATCTTTTTGAGGATGATCTTGACATAAATCAACATACAATCATAATTCATGTGTTTTTAGGCTGTGTGGCTTAGATTTAGTGATTTGGGACTCATATGCCACCTTGGGCATATGAGTATCACCTAGATTTTTGGGTCCCAATCTAGATCTTGCACCTTTTTAAGAATTTTTAAATTTGATCCCATTAATTATGCCTAATGGAAGTCATATGCCACCTTGGGCATATGAGTCCTGTGTGGCCCAAAATTAAATTTAATTCAAATTTCTCACAAGATTTTATCCTCCTAGATCTAATGTCGGCTTGTAGTGTTGTAATTTTGAGAAGTTTTACATAATTAAGTATAAATACAAGGTTATTTCACTCATTTTCCCCCCAAGCATTCAAGTATTCATGCATATAGCAAGTTTGAGTTCACAAGATTATTCAAGTGTTTACAATATCAGTCAAGAGCATTCAAGGGAATATTATCAAGCATTTTAGAGCACTATTCAACTATCAAACATCATGCCAAATTCTTCATGCATCATGTTTATTTTGGAGCTAACAATTGTGATGTAGATTTTCATGATTCAAGCTAGCCTTTCATTTAAGATCTATCCTATTCAAGAAATATTCAAGATCTACATCCATTGGATCCACTTCATACATGTTTGTAGCACCCTATTGCTAGGGTTTGGTGAGTTGTAATATCATATTTGGTTCATTCATCATTCTCCATTCCTATTTCATTTCATTTCAAGGTTTGATTACCAAAATAGGGTTTGACCAAGGAAAACCCCTATCCACTAGAAAATAAACATTTACCCCTCTTTAGTTTGTGGTTTTTAGGTTTAGATTTAAGATACATTGAAGAGAAAGTTTGGAGAGAGCTATCAAAGCTATCATATTGCATTGAAGATACTTGGAAGACTTCTGTAGGTTACAAATCAGGGTTTCAAATCCAGAAATCAATTGAGAAGCACAAAGAAAACCTTGAAGACCAGATTCCAACTTTAAAGCTTCAAAAAACCCTAACTAGATTGATACACTAGTTATAGTGTATGAGTCCCAGTTTATGTTAATTTCTAGGTTTTTATAGTTTTAGATACCCATTTGCCAAATTTCAATTTCTGAATGGAAAGCTAGATCTGGAACTAAATCACCTAGATTGGTGTATGAGTACCAAAAAGCTTAAAAATTAATATTTTTTAGCATTTCAAGCCTTCATTTAGTCATCTCCAAATTTCCAGGTGCATGCATTTCTTCATACAACTTTATATTTTGATTTATTTGCATTATAGGTCATTTAGTGAAAGATTGCATCATATTAGGGTTAAGCATTACATCTTCCATTTCATTTATCTTTCCAAGCCTTAGTTTGCAATTAGACCCTAAGAAAACCCTATTACAATATCTCCTTCCCCTTTGCATACTTTAGAGTGAGATTTTTAGGGTTTCCCTTCAATGAGACAATTGTGAAGTGGGTTTGCTCTATGTTCTAAACTATACGAAAGAAAATCCATTTTCCATTGTTTCATTTTGGTGAAATTTCATTTAGAACATCATAATTATGATTTGGACTACATCATCATCCTAGAGTTAGCTTGCATTAACTTTGCATTGCATTTCACACTAGTTATTTGGCATTCTAGGGTTTCTAATCTTGCATTAGTGAAAATGCATATAGGTTGCATTTTTGCATCTCAAATCATTGAAAAACATATAAAATATACATTTTCATTTAGGTTATGCATCATACAACATAAAAAGCATAAAAATCACTTGAAATTTTCTGAATTTTTTGAAAAAATCATCACTGGAACTTATACACCCCTTTGGGTGATTTAGCCCTAGTGTAGATTTTGTGTCACATTTTCTAGAATTTAAAACTCTATTTTTGTGATCGTGTTTTTTGTAGATTCGTTTTTGTTTTAATTTATAGAGTTTTTGTTATAGTCATTTCATTATTCTTATCTTAAATTGCATTTGCATTCATCTTGCATTTAGTATCCCTTGCATGAGCAGTTGATGTCCTATTGCTAATACTATAGTGAGATGAATTTTGAGACTCATGTCATACTACAATAGCACAATTGTCATGAATCTCAGGTTTTCTAGCTCTTTCACTCCTAGTATTGACACTAGTACTATAGGTATGGACCATAACCTTAACAATTTCTTGCCTTCAAGTAGTGTGATGCATGTTGAAACAAGGGTTGATAAAGTTCCACAAGAAAATATATTCAAATTCATGAAGACTTACCAAACCTAAAACATCAAGTGCAAAATGAAAAAATTTCAACCACTGCCATCCCTACTATAGATAACATTCACTACATACTTGAAAGTGAATATGGACTTGACCTTGTTCATAACATAGTTTAGATATTTGGAAAACACTTGACCTCAACCACTAGTAGTCCTACAAACATTTTCACAATCCAAGGAGGAATTCAAACTCCTCCTCCCACAAAAATTGCCTCTATTCCTACCTATAAAAAACCTCAAGTCACAACAACAATGCAACCAACTAGTAATGTGATTCCTTCCTTAGGTATTTTTGCTAGCATCCATACTACCTTTGTGGCATCACATTTCATATCTTCTACAACCTTACTACCTATAAGAATTCCATTCACTTGTCCCTCAAACACATACACACCTTCACATTTTTCAGCTCCATTTCATAATACAAGAAATGACCCTCTCATTAATAAAATTTTTCAAACCGTTTCATCCCTTCAAAAGAAATTTTCTACCATTAACCAAAATAAAAATGGTCCACCTACATATTATGTCAAAAAAAATTCCTTATCCTTGGATATATTACAAACACTGATGCCACAAGGTATAGAGGTGCCTAGATTTGATAAATATGGGGGGAAGGGAGATCCTTCTAACCATGTTCTCACCTATACTTCCTTGTGGAGTGACTTTTCACTTGATGATTAACTCTTGGAAAATATTTTCTCTAGATCCTTAAAAGATAATGCCTTGGAATGGTTCTCTTTGTTACCGAACAACTCAATTCGTTCATTCAATGAACTTTTTGAGGCATTTATAAACTGTTTTTAAATTCATATGACCCCTAAAATGACCTTTTCCAATTTGATGAGATCTAAGCAAAAATAAGACGAAAACATTATTGACTTTATTTCATGTTATCAATCGCTTTGTTCCCAAATTGATGTCAAGGTCATTGACCCTCACCTTCAAAATATTTTCATAGAAAAATTTCAAAGTAAGATACAAGATAATCTTACCATGATGAAATTCCCATCTTTCATGCACTTGTGTATTGCCCTCTATGATTATCAAAATTCGATTAGTAGTTGAGATACAAAATCCACTTCTAGTCATATTAAGAGTCTGAGACCATAAACCAAAACAATTATCAACCTTTTAGAAATAGCAATAAAGGATTCCTCCAATTCAATACCCCTCAACAAAAAACTCAAAATTCTAATAACCAAGTAGCTATTGTTAGAGTCATAATACCCTTTACCTATGGAGACTCAAAAATATAATTCACTCGCTTATCCGATACCCTTCACAATACAATGACACAACTCTTAGAACAACAAATGATTACCATGCCTCTTGTCAAAACACCTAATCCTATTAAGCCTCTACCTATGAACATTAGATAAAATTCTTATTCTCATTATTACCAACAAAATGGACACAATACAAAAAATTGTAAGCATATTAAACATCTCGTGCAAGACCTCATTGATTTTGATTGGATTTCCATTGGAGGTGTTATTGATGAAGGAAATAAGTGTGTTTCTCCCCCTAGCCAAAACTTTCAAATCTTTACCAACCCTATGCCTAATCATAACCTTTCATTTGTCAAAGCTAGCAAAACTAAAAAACAATGATGTAATGAATGCTGATAGAGATGATGATAACAATGAGACTGTTCAACATGATCCTATAGGTACCGATCATAGGGATGATATGGTAGGAGTAATAGATGACATTCCTTGTAAGGGCCGACCTAAAAAGACTCTTGAAATTTATTTCTCCTCTAAGGATATACTCAAGCATGCACTTGATGGTCCTCTTTAAATATTTGACTGAATCTATGGCAAGCCCACTAATAGGATATTAATAGATCTGATTTGTGGAGAGAATGTGATCGTCGAAGAATTTTTACTTATGCATGAACTCTATCAAGTATATATGATAAATCAAAAGCATGGATAGATATGCATAATGTTTTTTCTTTCCCTACGATGGGATCAATCACCCTCCCTTTACAAATAGGACCGAAAACATTAGATATCTCATTTGCCATCATCCCACAGTCAGAATAATTTCATGTGAAGTTAGGCTATCCATGGATTTTCTCCATGAATGCAGTCCCCTCGGTTGTACATAAATTCCTAAATTTTCCCTTTAAAAATGAAATTTTCACTGTCCATCATAGTGGACTTAACCCTTTGTCTTCCCATGGAAAATTTTCCTTAGATTTCTTTTGGCCTGAGCCTAGAGAACCTGTAGTGTTAGAAAATGTCATTGGGACATTTTCACACTTGTTTGGTCCCTCCTTGTTGAGTTAGGCATAATGTTGCCCTGATTTAGTGTTTTAATGTGATTGACACATTCACATTAGGTCTTGGGCCCTTGTGAACTAATGGATGTACTGGTACCTTGTTAAAGTGTTTTGAAGTGTTGTAACACGCTTTCACACTTTTCTAAGGTCTTATCAACCTAATAGACCTACTTTTAATCATAATTAGTCTTAATCTTTCCTTATTTGGAATGTTGTAAAGTGTTGTAACACAATTTCACACTTCTCTAGTCTTTTGATTAATAATTGGGCTTTCTTATGCTTGAACTAGCCCTATTTTGTATCCACAAGCCTCATTTATCACATATTTTTGAGGATAATCTTGAAACCAGTCATTAAACTATCATAATTTAGGTGTTTCTAGCTTGTGTGGCCTAGATTTAAGGATCTATGTTTCATTCACCACCTTGGGAAAATGGGTCCCACCTAGATCTTTTGGCCTCTAGCCAGTTTTCATATATTTCTAAGAACTTTTGATTTTTGGTCCCATATATTATGCTAGATAGGACACATTCACCATATTGGGAAAATGAGTCCCGTGTGGCCCAAAATCAAATTTAATACAAAATTCTAGTGGGATTTTATTCTCCTAGATCTAATTTTGGCTTTTAGTGTTGTAATTTTGTGAATTCTTGCATGATTGAGTATAAATACAAGGTTCTTTCACTCATTTTCATCCAAGAATTTTGTGAGAGCATTCCTAATAGAAAATTGAGTTCACAAGAGCATTCAACTGCATTCAAGGGAAAATTATCAAGCATTTTAAAGCAACATTCAAGCATCAATCATCATGTCAAGGATTCCATATGTCGTGTTTGTTATTGTGCTAACAATTATGATGTAGGGTTTATGATTCAAGCAAGTGTTCAATTCAAGATTAACATCATTCTTGTAAGATTCAAGAACCAAATCCATTGTAGCCATTTCAAGAATATTTGTAGCACTTCATTGAAGATTTTGGTAAGTTGTGACATCATCATTTGTTCATTCACCATTCTCCATTCTTAATTGTTTTCATTTCAAGGTTTAATTATGAACAAGGGGTTTGACCAAGGCAAACCCCTATCCACAAACCCAAAAACATTTTTCCCTCTCCTTTGTTTGTTATTTGTAGATTTAAGTTGTAGATTTCCTAAGGAGCAAGATTGTTGAAAATTTGTAGAGTCCAAAGTTGTTAAAGTTGTCATCAAGTATTGGAGAACATTGGAGAAGACCTATAGGTGGAAAATTGTAGTTTCAAGTCTAGAAACCAATTAGGAAAGATTGATCAGACAAAGAAGAGAAATATCAACTTTTGAAGTTACAGAAAATCCCAACTGGACTAATTCACCACTTTTGGTGAATGAGTCCCAGTTCCAATCAAATTTTAGTATTTTGTAAATTTAGATACCCTTTTGTCTGAAACTTGTTCCTCCATAGTTTTCCAGAAACTAGACTGATTCACCTAGCTTAGCAAATGAGTCCCACTCAGTATTAAAAGTGTATTTTCTAGTGATTAAAACCTCCATTCAACCTCCTCTAGATTTCCAAGTGCACACATTCTATTTTGTAGTTTTCTATGTTGTTTCATTCACTTTTCTAGGTCATTTAGTGTTATTTTACATTCAATTAGGGTTTTATATTGCATCTTGCATTTCATTATCTTTTCCAAGTCTAAACTTGGTGGTGAACCCCTTATTAGAACATATTCATCTCCTAGGACAACCCTCTTGTGATATCTCTTTCTCCTTTGCAAAGAGATCTCAAGGGTTTATTCTTGAGTGAAAGTGAGTGTAAATTGTCCTTCTAGGTCCTAAACCCTAAGGAGGAAAGAAAAAAATATTCTTCCTTTCATTTTGGTGAACCTGCATTTAGAATACCTTCTTCTCTGATTTACAGTGCATTTTCATCCTAGATTTGGCTTGCATTAACATTTTTGGTTAATTTGCATTCTAGCGTTTCAAATTTTTCATTAGTGACAACTCATTTAGCTTGCATTTTTGTATATTATTTCATCCAAAATCATTCAAAATCTACATTTTAATTTCAGATACATATCAAAAAACATAAAATACAATTGAAAAATTCTAAAAAATTTGAAAAAAATCATCACTGGGACTCATTCACCACCATGGGCGAATCAGTCCCTCTACATATCGTGCATTTCATTTTCTACCTTTTCAAGTTCAATTTTTGGGTTTATATTGGTTGTTATTGCCTTTCTATTTTAGCTAACAAATTTTCTATTTCACCTAATTCATTGCATCTAGTTTAATTTACATCTTGTGCATTTTATATTGTTCCATAGTTTAGAATCTAAAATTTGCCTCATGGATATGTTTTTTAGTAAGCTTTGGATATCCCTAAATTCCTTAGTGTATGTGTCAAATTGTGCCTTTGGACATGATCCTAATGACATTGACCTTACTCGTGCTCACTCAACTCCTAATGGACGTCTTCCTCATGATTTTGACTATTACCTATTTTAGCTACCAGCTCAAATAGGTAGAGTTGTTTATGTTTTACAAGTGAAAATAAGGTGCATTCTACTCTACTATGTCATATTCAAGTGTAAAGAATTTATCAACTAGACTACATTATTACATTATGAAAATGTATATAACACAGAAGAGAGTGAAACATTTTTTGTAAAATGTATTCTTTATTGATAATATAAATGTATGGTATCCCACACAAGCTATGCGACTAACTATTTGAATGTAAATTATAGAAAAAAATAAGAAATTCATATGTAGTAGGGGACCCATCATTGTCTAGATGAAAAATCCTAATTGTCTTGTCCTGCATGATCTTCACCTCCTCCTACTTATCCAACCTCTAGTTGTTGCACTCCCTACGAATCCTAGGTTTCCTACATGTGTGAGGAGTTTTGTTAGAGAAATGAAGGATAACCAATCAATACATATGCAAGAGTCCATAAACATATAGCCTAATCCTCATAAGAATAAAAATATTTTGCATACCACATATGTCAAGGAAAGTAGAATGGATATCATAAACAACTATCATATGCACTATCTTTATCTAACATGTGTGCTCACTGTGCGAGAACAGGTTGAGTATCATATTGCAACATGTGGAGTAAAATGGGCTCCCACAAGGGTTGAGCCCAGCATGCTACCCCTTTGTGTTTTAAAGAGGGATAAGAAGGTAAATTCATCTTACTTTAGTTCAACTAAGAGAGTACACATCACTCAAGATAGTGAGCCTTTAGGTCACTATCATAAATGACATGTATTTACTTAGTGAGATAAAAATAAGAGAAATGACAGTGAATACAAATAGTGGTATTAATTAAACAATCATGTTTTAAGGAATGAGTATGATAGATTAGGTTATATACCATCAAATAATAAATTATGCATCATAAAGGAACATGAATAACAGTCTAAAAGTGAAGCAATCTAAAAATTGAAAAAAGAAATCCAAAATCATGGAATTTTTCTTCAACAATATGTAATCAAGAATCATGATCAAACGTTATGTAAGAACAACTATACATTGTGATCTGGCAGAGCTTATGCAATTTAGTAAAAGAAAGGTTGTAGGATCAAATGCCACAGTGGCATTCAAAATGGAGATTAATGTTTTAAAAGATATATTCATCTATTGGAAGACAATCTATAGAAAGTTGATAGCCCTGTTAAAGGGTGATTCTACAGTTGCTAGGTTGAGCAGTGGTGAATGGTGTTTTTTCATCTTCCATATAATACCTGTTACACTATCATGATAGTCTCAGACTTGTAGGGTTTGTAGAATTAGTGATGAATTTAGTGTTTTTTCTGCCTTAACAAATTTCAACTCAAGTGAAAAAATGATAGTTGGTGATCAAAATAGAGATAAAGTTTTGTGTAGATGTAAAGGAGGATAAAAAATGAAGATATTTAGATATTTGTATGCTTTATGTAACCTACAAAGGGGCAGTCTATAGGGAGTTGTTAGTTTCGAAGAGTAGTTGGAGGATCTAAACAGAGAATGGATAGGCCATATTATGAAATTAAAATGCTATAGACCTATGAAATGATAAATATAAAGGATAGTATTCATGAAGGAATGTAAAAGATGTGAAGAGTCTTTGAGTTATGCCTGTATTGTGCAATGGCATTGAATCATTTTGCAAACCATTTTTTTCTTCACAGGGTCGCATTTTTCTTGTGGAAAAGTTGATTGAAATCTCGTTCATATTCTAATCTTGCACAATCTTATCACAACAAGGTGGTTTTGACATTGCAGGTTGTTATTACATGTGGCATCACAAGGAGAATGAGGAATCCCATGGTTTTTAGAATTGACAGTGAAAATGGAGGCCCAAGAGTAAAAAAAATAGAGGAAACAAAATGGTGTTTCCAAAATTTCAAATAGAAATATACGTTAATACAGAGGAGATAATAAATAAAATTTCCATTACTTTCTACATGAAAATGGAGATCGTAATAAAGTTTTTATTCATAGGTGATAAAAAAATTGCAATTTCTACAAGAAATGGCTTACCAGAGCTCAACCTATTTATATTTTACAAGAGATCTATGTATGAAAATCCAAATTCCATCATTGAGAGCTCTAGGTAAATCCATGGTGACTCCCTCAGCAGAGAAGTGCAATGCAAAATGAAGTGGAGTAAATCTTTTCTCATGGGTTTTCTCTTTAGGATTTTCACACCCTAGGTTGGTCGATAAGCAAAAACGTATTTTCACTGTGTTTGATTTTATTTAATTCATAGCTAATGCCCCATGTATTGCATGCCTTGGTTTCTTTTATATTTTTTCAAATCAAATGACCAAGTCAATCAAATATTCCCCTTTATATATGCCTCTCAAAAATGCTTGAGCCTTTTTCTTCTATTTTTCACTAGTTTGAAATGTAAAAATTTTATCTAGCTGATTTTATTATTAGTCACCTTATTTAAATGTTATATGTAATGCAAGATAAAGAGCATGTTCTTATAAGATTTACTCAAAGGGAGATATGGTTGAAAATTTATGATTATGCAAGCATATAGGAAAGTTGGAAGAGGTTTGCAAACAAGTGGAGAGAATATAGGCTTCTTTGACTCAGTTTGGAGTAGATTTAAGGTCTTTTATGGTGGAAAAGATCATGTGTTGACTTTTTCTTCACTTTAGACTCTTTTTGGAGGGAGTTTGAGACCTATATTTTTAGGTGAGTACCATTGAAAAGAGTCAGTTTTCTTTGGAGATTCACTTCAATCTATAGGTAACCCACAAGACCTTGGAGTGTTTCCATGTTTCTCCAAAGTGCTAAGTTCTACAACTTAGTAGGGGTGCAACTTTGAGAGCTAACAATTTTTGCATGCCCGGTGGGACAGTTTGATGAGATTGCCATCAAAATATTGAAGGATTTGATGTTTTTCTTAGTATTATCAGCCTTCAAATGTAGTACAAACAACACCATGGTGACTCCAATCATATATTAGATGGTTTCAGTAGTCCAAGATACCTGCAACTAAATGATTTTTTTTGTCTTATGCATATACTTCATGTTTTATCCTTACAATGTCTAGATATCACTATGGTTACCCTCCTCCATACCATAAAAATTCAGTCTTTTGGCCTCCAAACAATCCTTTTACTCATGATAATCAAAATACTCGTTCTCAATCTTCCTTGCATTTTGTTCATTCCTGTAATCGACCTTGTGAAAACCATTATTCTCTAAATCAATCAAGCGACCTCCCTAGTTAGTCCGAAAATGATACTAATTTGGGTAGCATTAAAAGGTTGTTTTTGGATTTCCAAAGGAAAGTTTTGGAGATAGATAGAGAAAATGAGTATAAAAAGCAGCAAGAGGAGCAATCCTATCAAGTTTTTCATCAAAAATTGGAGGTGGAAATAAAAATAATGTATGAAGAGAAATGTTTGAATAGGTAGAATATTGACAAGGAGGAGAAAATAAGGCAATTGATAACTCAATTTAAAATAGTGGTATTCATTAAACGATCATGTTTCAAGGAATGAGTATGATAGATCAAGTGATAGACCATCAAGTAATAAACTTTGCATCATAAAGGAACATGAGTAACAGTCTAAAAGTGAAGAAATTTGAAAATTGAACAAAGCAATCCAAAATCATGGAATTTTTATTCAACAATATGTAATCAAGAGTCATGAGCATACATTATGTAAGAACAAGAATAAATTGTGATCTAGCAGTGCATATGCAATTTAGTAAAAGTAAGGTTGTAGGATCAAATGCCACAGTGGCATTCAAAATGGAGATTAATGTTTTAAAATATATATTCATTCATTGGAAGACAATCTATAGAAAGGTGACAATCATGTGTGAAGGGTGATTCTATAGTTGCTAGGTTGAGCAGTGGTGAATGGTGTTTTGTCATTTTCCATATAATACATGTTACACTGTCATGATAGTCTTAGACTTGTAGGGTTTGTAGAAGTAGTGATGAATTTAGTAATTTTTCAACCTTAACAAAGTTCAACTCAAGTGAAAAAATGATAGTTGATCAAAACAAAGATAGAGTTTTTTGTAGATGTAAAGGAGGATAAAAAATGAAGATATTTAGATATTTGTATGCTTTATGCAACCTACACAAGGGTAGTCTATAGGGAATTGTTAGTTTCAAAGAGTAGCTAGAGGATCTAAATAAAGAATGGAAATGCCATATTATGAAATTAAAATGATACAAACTTGTGAAATTATAAATATAAAGGATAGTATTCATGAAGGAATGTAAAAGATGTGAAGATTTTTTGAGTTATGCTTGTACTATGCAATGGTATTGAATCATTTTACAAACCATTTTTTTCTTCACAAGGCCAATTTTTTCTTGTGGACAGTTGATCAAAATCTCTTTCATATTCTAATCTTGCCAAATCTTATCACAACAAGGTGATTATGACATTCCAAGCTGCTATTACATGTGGCATCACAAGGAGAATGAGGGTTCCCATGTTTTTTAGAATTGACAGTGAAAAATGGAGGCCCAAGAGTAAAAAAAAAATAGTGGAAACAAAATGGTGTTTCCAAAATTTCAAATAGAAATATAAGTTGATACAAAGGAGACAATAAATATAATTTCCATTACTTTCTACATAAAAATGGAGCTCATAATAACATTTTCATTCACGGGTAATCAGGAAATGCTACAAGTTCTACAAGAAATGGTTTACCAGAGCTTAGCCTATTTAAATTTTATAAGAGATCTATGTATGAAAATATAGATTCCATCATTAAGAGCTCTAGGTAAATCCATCATGGCTCCCTCAATAGAGAAGTGCAATGCAAAATGAAGTGCATTAAGTCTTTTCTCACAGGTTTTCTCTTTAGGTTTTTCAAACCTAGGTTGGTCGACAAGTAAAAATGAATTTTGCATTTGTTTGATTTTATTTTCTCCACAAATAATGCCCCATGTATTGTATGCCTTGGTTTCTTTTATATTTTTTAAAATCAAATGACCAAGTCAATCAAATATTCCCTTTTATATATACCTTTCAAAAAAAATTGAACCTTTTACTTTTATTTTTCAATAATTTGAAATGTAAAATATTTGTCTAGGTGATGTTATTATAAGTGACCCTATTTAAATGTTATATGTAATTCAAGATAAAGAGAATTTGCTTTGAAGATTTACTCAAAGGGAGATATGGTTGAAAATTTATGATTATGCAAGCATATAAGAAAGTTGGAAGAGGTTTGCAAAAAAGTGGAGAGAATATAGGCTTGTTTGACTCAGTTTGGAGCAGATTTAAGGTCTTTATGGTGGAAAAGGTCATGTGTTGAATTTTTCTTTACTTTAGATTCTTTTTGGAGCAAGTTTGAGACCTATATTTTTAGGTGAGTATCATTGAAAAGATTCAACTTTCTTTGGAGATTCACTTCAACCTATAGGTAACACACAGGCCCTTGGAGTGTCTCCATGTTTCTCCAAAGTGTTAAGTTCTGCAACTTAGAAAGGGTGTAACTTTGAGAGCTAACAATTTTGGCACACCTGGTGGGATAGTTCGCTAAACTTGTCATCAAAATATTGAAGGATTTGGTATTTCTCTTAGTATTATCAGCCTTTGAAGGTAGTAAAAACAACACCATGGCAACTCCAATCATATATTATATGGTTTCAACAATCCAAGATACCTGCAACTAAATGAGGTTTGTTGTCTTATGCCTATACTTCATTTTTTATCCTTGCAATTTCAAGATATATCTATGGTTACCCTCCTCCATACCATGAATATTCAGTCTTTTGGCCTCCAAACAATCCTTTTCCTCACTATAATCAAAATATTCTTGCTCAATCTTCCTTGCATCTTGTTCATGCATATAGTCAACCTTGTGAAAACCATTATGCTCTAAATCAAAAAAGCAACCTCCCTAGTCAATCCCAAAATGATACTAATTTGGGTAGCATTAAGAGGTTGTTTTTGGATTTCCAAAGGAGAATTTTGGAGATAGATAGAGAAAATGAGTATAACATGCATCAAGAGGAGAAATCCTATCAAGTTTTTTGTCAGCAGCAAGAGGTGGAAAGGAAAAGAATGTATGAATAAGAATGTTTGAATAGGTAGAATATTGACAAGGAGGAGTAAATAAGGTAATTGATAGCTCAATTTCAAGATCCTAAGGTCCAAAACCCTTCTCCTCTTCCTAATTTCATACAATTTCATCCTATAAGTCAAGTTGAGCCTACTAATGAACCTTCTCCAATGTTTCAAATTCCAAGTTGGAAAGGGCCACCTACTCTGCCCTGTGAGGTTCCTCCACCATCCATACAAATGGAACCATGCTCTAGCATCTATAAGGAAGAACAATAGGATATTAAACAACCTATACCATCTTGTCCAGATACTATTTATCTCTACAAAGGAGAGCCTGTTGTGTGTTATTCTTCATGGAAATACATTGAAAAAGTGGAAGAAGATATCTCATTGATCATGGAAGAGGCTATAAATATAAATTTAGTTCATTTAGATATGGAGAAATATAAATTATAATAAAAAATGATTGAACAAGAAAACACTTTTTCAGATGAATCCTTGAATGTTCTAAGAAATCATATTCCTTTTTTGGTAAATAATGATGAAAATATTTCAATGGTTTAGCCAGGATAGCTAGATGAAAAGGTTAGAGAGGTTGATCAACAAAATTATTCTATAGTTTGGATGGGTGAATTACCTTCTTTCATTGATAATGATGAAGAAGGTGTTAGTCTGATCTCACCAATAATGGTTTCATAACAACAAGAAGACATCAAACAATGTGGTGAGTTGTTAATTAATGACCATCAATATGAAAATGGAGCCCTGGACCTTGAAGGGGAGCCCAAAGATATCATGCATGCACAAGAGGTTAACATTCCTCAAGAGGATCATGATGAATTTTTTTTTTGGGATGATATGGAGGAATTTTGCGCTAACCTTGATGTCAAGCTAGCCCTGAAAAAAAAAGATGAAAACCATTTAAATTTCCAAATAAGCTACTTGTACCACAAGAGCATCTCATGGCACCTCGTTTTCATCTTAGTAATGAACATGTTAACCTCATTCCATCAGTTGAACCTTTTTTTCCTCCCACCATTCCCTTTTCAAAGGAGAACTATTGTTTGCAGAGAAAATGAAGGCTATGTGGGTGAAGAGGAGAATATTCCAAGAGAAAATGATGAAGGAATAAGTATTTGCAGACCCTTTCATGAAATTAAATCACAAAAACTAGACTTGCTGCAAGTTGATGATGATTATGATCGATTTGGATAGTAGTGTGTAAAGCAAGTGAATAGTAATTAGGAAGATTTGGTCTACTTGTTCGACCAGATGCCTTGTTTTGTTGAAAAGGAGGATATTCTTAAGCAAAAACAAGAAATTGAGGGAGCCATGATTCATGATCAATCATAGGATTCAAATATTTTGAATCAGCAAGAATATGTAGCAATTGTCCATGAACAACAAGCTAGCAGGGGCAGTTCAACCTTTGTCATTTCAAGAGGTTGTCCTATTAGGCACCTAGCAAGATTGGAGGTCACTAAAGTTCCACAAGGTTTTCTTGCACCCAAGCATAAATATGTGGATGAAGATGAAAGCATTCATCTTATCTATCCATTTCAAAACAATAGTTTTCTTGACCAAAATGAGGAGGTAAGTAGGGGCATTTTCATTTTCAAAGAGGTATGGTAGCAGCTAGTTGAAATTTTGGCATTTCTCTACCTCTTCTTAGTTGTTCATAAACATGTAAAATATTGTAAGCTTATGAAGAAAGGAATTCATTTCACCCAAATAGTTAATGGGTTTGTTTGACCATCTTCTTTGCTTCTTAGGGTAGGTTAGAGTAGGCTTTGGTTAAGTTTTCAATTCCCCTAAGTGTTGTTCTGCATAGTTAATTAGGTTTGTCCTAAGCTTTTTAATAGTTGGAATAAGTTTTCAAGGTATCATGCACTGGTTTGATTAGTTAAAACAATGTACAAGACTGTTTTTCCAAGTCTTATCAAGTTTCTATTGACTCCATGCCCATGGATAGCTTTAGGCAACTGTTCAAGATGTTTAACAGGAAAACATATAGCAACTGTTGCCAAAAATGTTACCTAGTTTAGCTATCAGCTCAAATAGATATATTTTTTTATGTTTTACAAGTGAAAATAAGGTACATTCTACTCTTCTATGTCATATTCATGTGCGCAAATAAGTTATCAAGTAGACTATGTATTATTACATTATGCAGATGTATATAACACAAAAGAGTGATTTTTTTTTGCAAAATGTAGTTTCTATTGATAATATAAATGTATGGTATCCCACACAACCCATGGGACTAACTATTTCAATGCAAATGTTGGAAAAAAATATACATTTATATATATAATGAAAGAAATGCATATATAGAGATAGGGGACACGTAATTTCCTGAATGACGAATCCTTGTTGTTTTGTCTTGTATCATCTTCAGCTCCTCCTACTTATTCAACCTCTAGTTGTTGCACTCCCTAGTGCTCCTAGGTTTCCTGCATGTGTGAGAGGATTTTTGTTAGAGAAATGAAGGATCACTGATCAATATATATACAAAAATCCATAAAAAATATAGTCTAATCCTCATAAGAATCAAAATAGTTTGCTTACCATAGATGTCTAGGAAATTAGAAAGGCTATCATAAACATCTATCATATGGATTGTTGTATTTATCTAACATGTTTTTTCACTATGCAGGTACAGGTTGAATACCATATTGCAAGATCTGTTTGTTAAATATTACATGTGGAGAAAAATGGGCTCCCACAAGGGTTAAGGCCAACATGCTAACCCTTTGTATTTAAAGAGGGATAAAAAGGTAAATTCATCTCACTTTAGTTCAACTAAGAAATTACGCATTACTCAAGATAGTGAGCCTTTAGGTAACTATCATAAATGACATGTATTTTCTTAGTGATATTAAAATAAGAGAAATTATAGTGACTAAAAATAAAGGTATTCATTAAACAATCATGTTTCAATGAATGAGTATGATAGATCAAGTTATAGACCATCAAGTAATAAAATTTGCATTATAAATAAACATGAATAATAGTTTGAAAGGGTAGAAATCTAACAATTGAACAAATAAATCCAAAATCATGGCATTTTTCTTCAAAAATATGTAATCAAGAGTCATGAGCAGACATTATGTAAGAATAGTTATACATTATGACATGGCAGAGCATATGCAATTTAGTAAAAAAAAGGTTGTAGGATCAAATGCCACAGTGGCATTCAACATGGAGATTAATTTTTTTAAAGATATACTCATCTATTGGAAGATAATCCATAGTAAGGTGACAATCCTATGTAAAGGGTGATTCTATAGTTTCCAGGTTCAGCAATGGTGAATGGTGTTTTGTCATTTTCCATATAATACTTGTTACACTGTCATGATAGTCTTAGAATTGTAGGGGTTGTAGAAGTATTGGTGAATTTAGTTCTTTGGATTCCTTAACAAATCTCAACTCAAGTGCTTTTGTATGATTTATGCAACCTACATAGGGGAAGTCTACAGGCAGTTGTTAGTTTGAAAGAGAAGTTGGAGGTTCTAAAGAAAGAATGGATAGGAAAAATTATGAAAGTAAAATGCTATAGACATATGAAATGTTGAATATAAAGGATAGTATTCATGAATTAATGTAAAATATTTGAAGAGTATTTGAGTTATGCCTGCATAGTGCAATGGAATTGAATCATTTTGCATACCATTTTTTTCTTCACAAGGTTGCATTTTTCTTATGGAACAGTTGACCGAAATCTCGTTCATATTCTAATCTTGTAAAATATTATCACAACATGTTGATTATGACACTTTCGGCCACTATTATATGGTATCACAAGGAGAACAAGGGTTCCCATGTTTTTTAGAATCGATAGCAAAAAGTGGAGGCCCAAGAGTAAAAAAAATAGAGGAAACAAAATGATGTTTCCAAAATTTCAAACAAAAATATAAGTTGATACAAAAGAGACAATAAATGACATTTCCATTACTTTATGCATAAAAATGGAGCTCATAATAGTGTTTTCATTCACAGGTAATAAGAAAATATTGCAAGTTATATAGGAAATGGCTTACTAGAGCTCAAACTATTTATATTTTACAAGAGATATGTGTATGAAACTCCAAATTGAACCATTGAGAGCTCCAAGTAAATCCACGATGGCCCCCTCAACAGAGAAGTGCAATGCAAAATGAAGTGGAGTAAGTCTTTACTCGTAGCTTTTCTCTTTAGGGTTTTCAAACCCTAGGTAGATCAACAAGAAAAGAGGAATTTTGCCTTTGTTTCATTTTATTTTCTCCACAACTAATGCCCCACGTATTGTATCTCTTGGTTTCTTTTATATTTTTCCAAATCAAATGACCAAGTCAATCAAACATTCTCTTTTATATATGCCTTTCAAAAATGCTTCAGCCTTTTTCTTTTAATTTGCACTAATTTGAAATATAAAACATTTATCTAGGTGATGTTATTATAAGTCACCTTATTGAAATGTTATATGTAATGCAAGATAAAGATCATGTGCTTTTAAGATTTACTCAAAGGGAGATATGGCTGAAAATTTATGATTATGAAAGCATATAGGAAAGTTGGAAGATATTTTCAAACAAGTGGAGAGAATATAGGCTTGTTTGATTCAGTTTGGAGAAAATTTAGGGCATTTATTGTGGACAAGGTCATGTGTTAACTTTTTCTTCACTTTAGACTCTTTCTGGAGGGATTTTGAGACCTATATTTTTGGTTTTTTGGAGGCATATGACCAAGGAAGCTTCTAGCTCCTATTTTGGTGTAAATTCTTGGGAGATGTTTATAGTCACCTTTTTGACTCATTTGTACTCAGTTCTTACTTGTTTTTTTCTACTTTGTGACTTATTTTGAGTCCTTTGGAGAAAAGACAGTGCATTGTAACTCTTTTACATACATGTATGGTAGTGTTTCACCTTTTTAGATCAATAAAGTAAAGAAAATCTTGCCTTCTTAGTTTTTTCTTTGTTGAGTGCGTTTGGATGATTGATGCATTTGAATGTGAGTATCTTATTCCTTGTTGATGTTTCTCATTAGTAAAACCTTTAGGAAAAGGAAATACATATGTGGTAGGTTATAAGATATGTTGGTGATGCAAATAGATTTTGAGTTGTGAAGAGAGTTTATCATCCTTCTAGGACTGTAAGTATTATATATTTCTTATGAAATAATTATGCAACAACACGTAAGTATTGAGTTTTTCATGGTAGCTTTGTTTTTGGTCGAAACTATGTATGTTAGGTATTTGTACAAGCTTGAATGACCATTAGATGCATCACCATAGGATTTTAGTTTTCATTTTCATGTTATCATTCTCTTTTTACTCAGCAAATCAAAAATTTAGGTGAGTACCATTGAAAAGAGCCATCTTTCTTTGGAGTTTCACTCCAACCTATGGGTAACCTACAAGCCCTTGGATTGTTTCCATGTTTTTCCAAAGTGCTATGTTATGCAACTTAGCAAGGGTGCAACTTTGAGAGCTAACATTAACATCACTGGAGAATATGATGACAACATGAATAAGTTCCTAAATGATTGTCTTAACAAACTTTAATCTAATACATCCTTTTATCCATCAATGAAAAAACCATGTCCCATAATACCACCTCTTGGGATGTTTGATTACCTACATCCTAAAACAAAATTTGAACCTATGTTCCCTACAATAGGTGAACCTAGTTCCTCTAAACAAGCAGATACTCAACTATTTTATGATAACAAAGTAACAAACACTCCAATCAATCTAGAAGAAACATATGGAAAAGGATTTGTAATCTTGAGTAAACAAGGATGTGATACAACAAGCGAACATGAGATTCATCAACTCCTAAATAAAATATCAATTAATGAAAAACAAAATATTAGGATATCAAGATCCCTCTCACAACATAAGAGTTCCTAAAGAATACCTAAGGCTTCGTATTGATGGTATGGTGATATTTGATTCCCCTCACGATATGAATTTCCTTGTCTCTAAAGAACAACCAATCATTCACAATAATGACAAGGATGATAGGATCACCTTGGGTCCTCCTCCTCAACCTTCAACTTGAGAAGTTGGTGAATCTAGCAAGCACAAGAGGCCCTACAAACTGCAAAAACTAAAGTTCCCTTCTCCACCACCTAAAAGTGAAAGGAAACTTCAATTGCTTCTAAAAAAAGAACTAATAGCATTACCACCAATGAAAGACAGAATCATATTATATCCTAAAGATGAAAAACTTACACATTTTCGATACCACAAAACTCTTGCACATTGTACTGATGAATGTCATGCTTTAAAATTAGTATTGGAAAAATTTCACTTTGATGGAAATGATTTCCATCAAGTGATTGCATAATATATACTTTCCCCCCTTGTCATGTAATGGTTGTAGAACATTCTATTCTCACCATTAGATGATCTTTTCCACCACCTACCTTGGCTCATTCTTGTCTTGCACTCAATGGGGACATGAAGTAGATAGCATTGTCCTAGTAACACATTTTTTGTTGTCCCTTAGGTTTTTTACCCACCTTCCACTTATACAGACTAAGATTGGGAGGTGGATGACCTTCTTTTGGTTGACTCGCATGTGCCTTACTAGTCTTTTGTATTATTCCTTTTTCACTTTCTTTTATGTAATGTGATCCCCTAGGTCGTTTCATTTGATGTTTTATCTTTCTTTGTGATATTCCTCTATTTGTAACTTCATTATTCTCAATCTCATGTATATTTTTGCTTTATTTGTTTTTCATTTTTCTTGTGTTTTTCTTTTTTGGGGATGATGCAAAGCATCAAGAAATTCATCTCTCTTCCATGTTGACCCAAAATCTTTTCCTTTTCTTTCCTTTTCTTATTTTCATTTATCTTGTGTTTTCCTTTTGGGGATGACACAAGGCATTGAGACATTCATGTCCCTTCCATATTGACCCAAAAGGATCTTTCTTTTGCTCTCTTTGTGTCATTCTTCTAGTTCTATGTGTATTTGGGGAATGATGAAAATTATGAGCTCTCTTAACAACATCGCAACATGAACATACTGATCCCAAATCCATAGATCCCTTATGTGTTTGGTGTTTTCATTTTGGGGGCAACCCATCTATTTTTATTTTGCATGACACAGCTTCATTTGGAAACATATGACTTGGAATAGGGTTTTCTAAGTTATCTCTCATGTATTATTTACTATTTGCATTTTCTAATTTAAAGTAATTGCTAACAGTATGGTGTTTAGCAATTTCCTTAAAGTGGGGGCATAGATTGACATTATTCTTTTGCATTTTCCTTTTTCATGGTTCATGGTGCAGTCTTTTTATTTTATACAATGAATTTTTCACTTTGTGGATAACATTAGGTGTAATTTCCTTCAAGAGTGTTATCTCTCTTAGAATAATAGATTCCTGTTAGTGGTTTGATGTGAGACACTACATCCCCTAACTTGGAAATTTTATATTCTTTGATTGGTCCTTTCTTGGAGACATTAGTCACATTGTTCCATAAGAGAATACCTTGCATGAACTAAGCAAGACTCCTTTGAACATTTCTTATTTTAAATTTTGCATTTTTTTTATATGGCCACCTTCCATAACACATCTTGCATGCCTGTAGAGCCACCTTGTTTTTTCATGAGCTCCAAGCATACAAATTTTTGCTTGTCTCATGAAGCTAGAAAACCATTTTTTTATTGCACCTTATTAAAGTTATCAGGAGGTATAACTTTGATGTGGTTTGAATAGCAAGCCCGACCAAGGCAGGACTTTCCCCATAGTCACTTTGATGTGTGTGTGAGTGCATACCAGCCATGAGTGTATGTTTCTCACCTTCTTGGACTTCTCACCCAGTCGACAACTAAGAGTGACATTGCCATAGAGTGAGTATACATTTTTTGAACAAATAGCCTAGATTTGATCCACATCGTGATGGAAAAATGATCAAAGCTTGATCTGACTCTCTTTTATCTTTTATCTTTTCTCCTTTGGTAGTGCATTCTTGTTCTTTTTTGTTGCTCTTTATATCATTTTCATGTTGTTCTTTTGTGCCCATGTTGATTTGTCTTGGGATCTTGATTCGAGCAGATTGATCACCCCTCTTGATCATTTTCATTACAACTTATTGGAATTGATACATGTGAACCCCTCTTGACATTCATGTATGTCTACTTTAGTGTGATTTTGAATCAATTTCATCCTCTCACTAAACTAGTGGATAAATCTAGTGTCATAAAATATTGTTGAAACATTTTCACACTTGTTTGGGCCCTCCTTATTGAGTTATGCTTAATGTTGCCTTGATTTAGTGTTGTAATGTGTGACACATTCGTATTAGGTCTTGGGATCTTGTAAACTAATGGATTTAATGGTACCTTCCTAAAGTGTTGTGAAGTGTTGTAACACACTTTCAAACATTTCTAAGGTCTTATCAACCTAATAAACATCTTTTTAATCAAAATTTATAATAATATTGCTTTATTTGGAGTGTTGTAACACAATTTCACACTTCTATAGGCTTTTCATTAATAATTGTGCTTTCTTATGCTTTAATTGGTCCTATTTTGCATCCACAAGCCTCATTTATTGCATATTTTCAAGGATAATCTTGACACCAATCATTAACCAATCATAATTCAGATTTTTCTAGCTTGTGTGGCTCAGATTAAGGGATCTAGGACTCATTTTCCACCTTGGGTGAATAGGTCCCACCTAGATCTTTTGGCCCCGAATTGGTTTTCACACATTTCTAAGAGCTTTTGATTTTTGAACCAATACATTATTCCAAATGGGACACACTCACCATCTTGGACGAATGAGTCTCATGTGGCCCAAAATCAAGTTTATTTCAAAATTTTGGTGGGGTTTTATTCTCCTAGATCTGATGTCGGCTTGTAGTGTTGTAATTTAAGGAATTCTTGCATAATTGACTATAAATACAAGGTTCTTTAACTTATTCTCACCTAATACTTTTGTGAGAGCATTCCTAATAGAAAATTGAGTTCACAAGAGCATTCAAGTGCACTCAAGAGAAAAATTTCAAGCATTTTAGAGTAGCATTCAAGCATCAATCATCATGTCAAGTAGGATTACATGTCATGTTTTTTATTGTGCTAAAAATTATGATGTAGGGTTTATAATTCAAACAAGTGTTCACTTCAAGATTAATATCATTCCAGTAAGAGTTAAGAACCACATCCATTGTATCCATTTCAAGCATATTTGTAGCACTTCATTGAAGAGTTTGGTGAGTTGCAACATCATCAATTTTTCATTCATCATTCTCTATTTTTATTTTCTTTCATTTCAAGGTTTAATTACCAACAAGGGGTTTGACCAAGGTAGACCCCTATCCACGAACCCATCAACTTTTTTCCCTCTCTCCTTTATGTGTGATTTGTAGGTCTAGTTTGCATATTTCCTAAGGAGCAAGATTAGAGAAAATTTGTCAAGATTCCAAAGTTTTCATCAAGTCTTGGAGAACATTAGAGAAGACCTTTAGGCGGAAAATTGTAGTTTCGGATCTGGAAACCAATCAAGAAGGATTGAGTTGACATAGAACCTGTAGTGTTAGAAAATGTCATCAAGACATTTTCACACTTGTTTGGGCCCTCCGTGCTAAGTTAGGCTTAATGTTTCATTTATTTAGTGTTGTAATGTGATTGACATATTCACATTAGGTCTTGGGCCCTTGTGAACTAATAGATATAGTGGTACATTGCTAAAGTGTTTTGAAGTGTTGTAACACACTTTCACACATTTCTAAGGTCTTATCAACCTAATAAACCTCCTTTTAATAAAAAATAATCTTAATTTTTTCTTATTTTGAGCATTGTAAAGTTTTGTAACACACTTCCACACTTCTCTAGGCTTCTCATTAATAATTGGGCTTTCTTATGCCTGAACTGGCCCCATTATGCATCCACAAGGCTCATTTATTGCATATTTTCAAGGATAATTTTGACACCAATCATTAACCTATCATAATTTAGGTGTTTCTAGCTTGTGTGGCCTAGATTTAGTGATCTAGGACTCATTCACCACCTCGAGCGAATGGTTCCCGCCTAGATATTTTGGCCCCTAACTAGTTTTCACACATTTATAAGCACTTTTATTTTTTGGTCCCATATATTATGCTAGATGGGACTCATTCACCATCTTGGGAAAATGATTCCCATGTGCCCAAAACCAAATTTAATTCAAAATTCTAGTAGGATTTTATTCTTCTAGATCTAATGTTGGCTTGTAGTGTTTTAATTTCAGGAATTCTTGCATAATTGAGTATAAATACAAGTTTATTTCACTTATTTTCATCTAAGAATTTTGTGAGATAATTACTAATAGAAAACTTAGTTCATAAGAGCATTCAAGGGAAAATTATCAACCATTTTAGAGAAACATTCAAGAATCAATCATCATGTCAAGGATTCCATATGTCATTTTTGTTATTGTGTTAAAAATTGTGATGTAGGATTTATGATTCAAGAAAGTGTTCAATTCAAGATTAACATCATTCTTGTAAGATTCAAGAACCACATCCACTATAGCCATTTCAAGAATATTTTCAACACCTCATTGAAGAGTTTGGTGAGTTTCAACATCATCACTTGTTCATTCATCATTCTCTATTCTTATTTTCTTTCATTTCAAGGTTTAATTATGAACAAGGGGTTTGACCAAGGAAAAACCCTATCCAGAAACCCAACAATATTTTTCCCTCTCCTTTGTGTGTGATTTGCAGGTTTAGGTTATAGATTTCCTAAGGAGCAAGATTGTTCAAAATTTGTCAAGAGTCCAAAGTTGTCAAAGTTGTCATCAAGTCTTGGAGAAAATTGGAGAAGGCCTACAAGTGACAAATTGTAGTTTTGGATCCGAAAACCAATCAAGAAGGATTGAGAAGACATAGAAGAGAAAGATCAACTTTTGAAGTTGTAGAACAACCAAACTAGACTAATTTTTCACTTTTGGTGAATGAGTCCCAGTTCTAATCAATTTTCAGGATTTTGTAGATTCATATACGCTTTTGTCTGAAACCTATTCTCACATAGTTTTCTAGAAACTAGATTGATTCATCCAGCTTGGTGAATGAGTCCCAGTCAATAGTAAAAGCATATTTTATAGTGATTCAAACCTCCATTCAACCTCCTCCATATTTTGAGGTGCACACATTTTGTTTTGTAGTTTTTTGTGTTGTTTCATTCACTTTTCTAGGTCATCTAGTGTTAGTTTACATTCAATCAGATTTTGTATTGCATATTGAATTTAATTATTGTTTCCAAGTCTAAACTTGGTGGAAAAAGCCTTATTATATTGTATTCAGCTCCTAGGATAACTCTCTTGCAAGATCTCTTTCTCCTTTGCAAAGAGATCTCAAGGGTTTGTTCTTGAGCGAAATTGAGTGAAAATTATCCTTCTAGTTCCTAAACCCTAAGGAGGAAAGTAGAACCATTTTCTTCCTTTCAGAATCTATCAAACCATGAGAAAACTTCTTTTTCAAATCCTTCTAGATTTTCAAGGAAAAGAAAATAGTTGAATTATCCCTTTGAAACATGACTCCACCCACCATTGAGCCTACTATCCTTGATGAAACCATGATTGAACCTAAATAAATTCCAAAAGAGAAAGACCAATTTAAGACAATAACCTCACCTACTTCCCACAATACACCAAGAGATAATAAAAACAATCCCATCATGCCTCCTAGAATGAAACAAGTTTACAAAGTTAAAGAGAAATTGATCGAACAAACTCTCGTGGTTCCTTCATTCCTCCCCTTGGAGAGGAAAAGAAACCTATGGTTTATCAACCTACTCCTACACAAACACAACTTGAAAATAGAACTAACAAAAAAAATGTGCTAGAGAGCATAGGCGTAGACGTTTTTCCCTTTACCATGGGTTACATGAAGAAACAAACAAAGAAACTCAAGATCCAAACTTGAATGAAGAAATGCATGATGAGTCTACCCCTTTCCTTAAATAAAAAGATCCTATAATGCAACCATAAAAAGAGTTGAACCCTTCTTTGGAAATTATCATTCAACCTCGGGTGTTGTCACAATAATGGGTTACACTTTATAGGACATCTTAATTTTTTTCTAAAATAATATAATGATTTAAGACTTTAAAGGTTCCACTTAAATTATTTTAATTAAGGATGGTTTTATCAAACGCCCTTAGATAAAACTCTCTTGGATAGAACCCTGTTAGTTTTAAACTATACCTATAATGGAGTCTCCTCTACACCTATCAAAATGTTGATAAAAAACCACTTTTGATTTACCTTTTGGGTGATCAAATTAACTCATTTAAAATTTATGTTTTTTAAGTATGTGACACTTATTATAAGCTTCCCAAAAAGTATAATTTTAAATATATTTAATTTGATTATTATATTATTTTTATTTCTTGTGAATGTAGGTTTTTCAATGAACATCAAGTTCTTTGTTTCACACATACAAAAAAATAGGAAAATAGAGAAAAAAATTCTAAAAAATACATGTGCACTAGGTACTAGTGTCCTTATTCCAAAAAAATAATAATAATTTAATTCAAATGCATACAAAAAACTTATGTGGCTCGAAGTACACCTCTGTCCAAATTATAATTACTCTGACTTGAAATATTTAATTAAAAATAAATATGTAACAAAAAATTATTTAAAAATATCCATGTATTAGATATTGGTGTGAAAAATCTATATTTTAAAAATTATAATTGTATCATTTCTATAAAAAAAATTATGCAGTCCAAAGTAAACATCACTTTGAAAAATGTTGTTTAGTAGAAAAATAAGTTATTAAAAATTACATAAAAGGATTCACAATTTATTTTTTAATTTAAAAATATATATATATATAATTATAATTTACACATAAAATATCACAAATCACTTGATTCATCTTCAAATTCTTAATGGTTTAGCTGCTATGTGTAAGAAAATGAAGATCTAGTGAAAAATGTTGATTTCAATGTCAAGTTTGGCCAAAAAGTGTAACCCATTATTCTGGGATCACTCCCTCCTATTGTGATTAATTTAGATGATGAGGAGGAGGTGCATAATGAATTGAATACATTATTTTCCTCAACCATTAGCTTAAATGCAATGAAAATCTCCACTATAGCAACCTAGCATTCCCTAGTTTGGTGTTCCCCTTTGTTGTCATGCACCTATGGAAGCGATGACTCTTTTGTGAGATGTTATGTTGCACTTTATCTATTGGAGTCATGCTATCCCTTTGTGTTGTGCTACTATCTTATTGATTGTTTTGTGTAGTGGGACCTTATTTTTATCTCCTAGCATGGGGGGTGGACCTTCGGGTTCCACATGGTTGGGTGGACTGTGCTTTTTCCTCCATTGGGTTTTCTGGCTATTGTTTGTGAGCATGGAGGATGTACCTTATGTACCAAATTATGGATCTTGTACCGGTTTGAGAGATAGTTTCTTATGTTATGTAAAAATCTTTTATTTCATTTGTATCATGTAATGTGATCTTGATGTATTCTTTTTGTTGTATTCAAGGAATCATTGATGCAATCTTGTAAGTAATGTAATGATGTACCCTTATGTAAGATAAAATGTATATGTACTCATTGGTAATTATTATATTATCATTGATGGTTATTGGTCTGATGTTATATATGGAATATTTGTGTTACTCATTTAATGATTTGGATTTAAAATGAACTCTTCAGGATAGTTAATCCACGATGTATGTTTAGATTGGAAAATAATATGTTTGTAATGTAGTCATAGAACCTTAGAGGACATAGCTTAAATTTTATGTTTTGTTTAGATATGATTTAAAATTCATGTTATTTCACTTTAAAAAAATAATAAAATTGGACCAAAATTTTGTAGTTAGATGTGTTTTCCATTAGGGTTCTTTGGTGAGGCATTACAATCCATCAGTGCCAAGGAGGCCCTGAATGTTCATGGAAGACCTAAGGAAAAAGGCAAGAAGAATGAGAAGTGTGACAAATCCAAGTCCAAGGAGAGATCTAAGTCTCCTAGAAAGTCCAAAGTTATTTGTTGGAACTGTGGTAAGCTTGAACATGTTCGCAAGGACTACAAAGAAGAAAATAAGAAAAAAAAAGAAATTTTATTCTAATTTTGAGTCAGAGAAGGAAGATGGTGATTCATTCATTGCAGATTTGGAAAATTGTGCAGGTAACGATGCATGGTTAATTTACTCGGGTGCATCTTTCCATATGACCTTTAATAGAGATTGGTTTTTTCAATATGAAGAATTTGATGGAGGTAAGTTGTACTTGGGTGATGATTCCCATTTAGAAATTTTTGGATGTGGTAAAGTTAAAATTAGGTTTCTTGATGGTAGAACAAAAGGGATTAATGGTGTGTTTCATATTGTTGGTTTAGCACAAAATTTGTTACCTATTAGAAAACTAATAGATGCACGTGTGCAGGTGGTATTTTTTAATGAAGGATGCAAGATGGTCAGAGGTTCTTTGGTGATTGCTAGAGGTGACAGTTGTGACACATTGTATAATCTTGATGCATGCACTACTAAGTGCAATATTACTTCCGTGAAAAGAAAGTCTATGGAAGAAGTAAGGGTTTCACCTTCAACAGATGGTCATGTATTTTGGGTACCAAAGGGTGCTCTTTTTTTTGAATAAAATTTACCTACAGAGAAAACTTTGTTATGGCACCAAAGACTTGATCACATTGGAGAAAAGTTTCTAAGTCCCTTGAAAAATAAAAACCTTGTTGAAGTTTTGTTTGATTGTAATCTTGAATTTTATTTCTATGAGCATTGCATTTATGGAAAACAAAATCGCATTTAGTTTTACTTGAGTTCTCATAAATCTTTTGGTGTATTGGATCTTATTCATTCTAATGTGTTTGGTCCTGTAGATGTTCCTTCAATTGGTAAATCCACATATTATGTTTCATTTATTGATGATCTAATAGTAGAAGGACATGGGTATATTTTATAAAGAGTAAATATGAATTTTTCATTCGATTTAAAGAATTTAAAGCAATGGCTGAGTTGCGGAGTAGAAAGAAAATAATTTTTTTGAGGACTGATAATGGTAGTGAATTTTTCTTTAATTATTTGGATAGATTCTATAAAGATTGTGGTATTAATAGACAAAACACAACTCCATATTCTCCATGATAGAATGGATCTATAGAAATAATGAATAGGACACTTATCAAGAAGGCTAGGAGTATGTTGAGTGGTGTTGGTCTAGAAGAAAGGTTTTGGGCTCAAGTTGTTTCCACTTCTTGTTACCTAATTAGCAGGTCTCCTACATCAACTCTTATTGATAAGATGCATAAAGAGGCATGGTTGGGCTGAAAACCTTCATTAATACATCTTAGAGCTTTTGGTTGTGAGGCATATGCACATGTTCCAAAGGAGAAGTCAACAAAGTTGGAGAACCAGGCTGTGAAATGTATCTTCATTGGATATAGTTTTGGTGTGAAAGGATACAAGCTTTAAGATCTTGTTGCATAGAAGGTAATGCATAGTAGAAGTGTTATTTTTAGAGAAACTAAGCCTTCTTCTGCTACATTTCAGCCAGAACAAAGTAAACTAGAAGATTTGATTCAATTTCCTTCTACACCTAAGAGATTTGAATCAAGGCCCATGGATAGACGAGAATTTGAAGAGAGCTCATCTAGCTCTAAATATTTAGAAGAGGAGGAAGAACCTCCAACTTAGGTTGTTTGTAGGTCTACAAGGCACATACAACCACCTAAAAGGTATTCACCTGATGATTGGAGATGTATTTTTTCTTTGAATAATAACATGGATGAACCCAGATCAGTAGAAGAGGCATTAGGTATGAATGATGAAGAATCCTATAAGATTTCTATGGATGAAGAAATGGTAGCTTTGAAAAAGAATGATACATGGGATCTTGTACCATTGTCTAAAGGAAGAAAACTTCTTGGTTGCAAATGGGTGTTCAAGAAAAAGATTGATACAGATGGATGAATTGAGAAGTACAAAGAAAGTTTGCTTGCAAAAGGTTACTTTCAAGCTGAGGGTGTTGATTTTGGTCAGATATTTCTCTTGTTGCAAAAATGGAATCCATAATATTTTTTATTTCTATTACTACTTCTTATGATTTAGAGGTTGTGAAAATGGATGTGAAAACTTCTTTCCTTCATGGTGACTTGGAGGAGGATACTTATGACATAACCAGAGCACTATGTGGTGAAAGGTGAAAGTAAATTAGTCTACAAATTGAAGAAATATTTGTATGGCTTAAAATAGAGTCTGGCGGAGCTCTTAAAAATTTTCCACAAATATACTCATTCTTGTTTCCTTTGTGCTTGGCACCATTGGTCTATCTTGGGGTTTTAGGTTTTAGTCATAAAACTCTAGCTTTTGGTCTTCTGATCACTTTAGCTATTCTAATTATGCATTGACCTATTTTTATAGGTTACCGGTTGCATAAGTTGTGGGTTGAGCCCTTTTAGTCATTTTTGCTACCGGCCCCCTTTAACCTGGCCTATCAATTTTTATTCGCTGGGACTATGTTTAAATTTTCTCTTAATGTCAGGTTGATAAATGTTATAACTTTAGACTAATGTCTAAAATTTTTGCCTCGAGGGTTATTTCCCCATCCGCCTAGTCAGTCCCCCTTTTATGAATAATAATTATTGCATGTGTATTTTTTCTAACCATTAGATGAAATGGTTAAATCCTAACCATTCCCCACTAGCCTCACAATGTTTTCAATGACATCACAACAATTTTGCAAGGTATGTGAGATGATTCCATCTATTTCCTATGATTGTGGGGCACAATCCTTGTTCACTTGCCGATGAAGGATATTGAAATTGATAGTTGTCCTGCTACGATGCATTGTGGTCATTCCTTGCTGACCTCATGCAATTAAAACACCAATTTTAATAATGTTGTGAGGTGTGAAAAATATTGACGTTTGGACACCAATGCTGAGTATGAGATGATTGAAGTGGCACCCACTCATGCTGAGATAGTGTCCCATAGGTGAATTTTCATTCTCCTAGAATTTGGTGAGAGAACGTGGCAGTTTCAAACCACACTAACTCAATCTGAGTAGCTTTTTCTTACCTACATGGATTCAAATCAATGAATAGTATTAAAAATGAGTTCGTGTTGTACTATATTCATTTTATCTTGTGTGAGTGAATAGTAATGGTGGAGTTCAGACTACACCATCAAAATTTAATGCTAAAAGTTGATTGAATTGCTATTTTTGTGCATAATTCCACATCGAAGAAGAATTCCAAGGTACCAAGCAAGGTGAGCTATTTTCATGTAAACTCAAAATCACTACCATTAAAATGCCCTGCAAGCAAAACCATAAGTAACATATACACCACATTTTGTGTTTTCTAAAATATTGTGATTTCTTGAGGACAAGTATCAATTGTGTTTTTCTTTGTTTTAAAATATTGTATTGGTTCATTTTCTTTAGAAGTATTTTAAAGCTTGTCCAAATAACTTTTGAAGATTTTTGAATTGTGAATTATTTTGTTTTGAGGCTATAAGGCATAAGCTACATCCTATAACTGTTTGATATTTCAAAACCCTAGCTCGAATTATAGTTTTTCTTGTACAAATGACACCCAAGGCCCAAAGCTTTGGTTTTAAAACCTCTACTAGGTCTTTTTCCCAAGATGTCATAGATTTTTTAAAACCCTCTACTAATAATGTGAACTCAGGATGTAGAGGTACCATATACGAGATGGAAATTGTTCTCAAATTAGTTTGGGAATAGGAATTTGTGTGCTCCTTTGTGTAACCCTTCAAGGTTGGATCTCGGTAAGCTAGTGGTCCCAAATTTTTATCTTGATGTAGATTTGTTAAAGGATTTTGTTGTGAGGTATGACCTTGTAACCCGAGTTGTCAGGATATATTCTGGTGCAAAAATGGTAAAAATAACCAGGGAGGAGATTACAGAGATTTTTGATCTGCATGAATGGAATAAAGATATGGTTCCCATTGACCTTCTGACTTTCAGAGAAGAATACATAAATACTAAGGGTTTTTTTAGGAGTTCTCTACTAAAACCTCATTTGGAAACCATAGGAACTGGAAAGAATAAGAAGATAGTGATTGGAAAGAATGAGCCAGTGCCTTTTCCTATCAACTACTTTTGCAACTATTTCAGGAAGATAGTTTGTTCCTTGTTTCAAGTTCTTGGTATTAGTTTGAAAACTACCCTACCTACGACCTCATGTACATGGTTGTAAATCTTTAGCATCTAGGTTTTAATGTGGTATATGACTTCGCCACTTATCTGGTAGACAAAATGCATGAGTTTTTGGTGGTTCTTAAAGAAGGAAAAACCCTTGTTGGTTTTTGATGGAATTCCCTATTGATGCACATGTTTCTATACAAAGACGAGGAAAGTTTTGGGCAGAATTTGGAATTGAAGAAGAGGGAAGGTGGTATTGACATGCATGTCCAATACTAGACCAAATTTATTGATAGGCATGATCGTAATTTTGATTATGTGGTGTTCCATAATGCTTTCAGGTCCAAATTAAGAAGATCCCTTGTTTATAATCCACCCAAAATTCCAAACGAGATTAATGATTTCTTGAGGCCAATGGAAAGGAGACCTGACTTGGCTTTAACACATAATTGGGGAGACATTGTCCCTTATTATAATACAACCATTTTCAGGTTATATGGCACCAATGTTAACCCATACGCTTTGCTTAGGGATGCGCCTATGAAAATTGGGTTTCCAAAAATCATGAGACAATTGGGATGTGCTTAGGATACACATTTTTCGGTAGAGAAAAAGAAGGGATCCTTCTTTCTTGTGACAACATTTTCTAATTTTTTCATGGAAAAAGGAGGATGGAAATATTTTTGGACATTGCTTAGGCCTATGGGTTGAAAAATGTACACCCTAGGAATAATGATCCTAATGGTTTCATTTCTCAAATGAACGCAAAGCACCAGATTGGAATCTTTGTTCATAATTTCTATTTTCCTAAGGATATTATCAGGAACATTCTTGATTTTCAAATGTAGGAGGAAATAAAATAAAAATACATAGCTTTTACTAAGATGATGAAGAAGAAGCAAGAAAATAAAACTGCATATGATCCCATGCCAAATATCAATGGTGAGTTGAATAGGGCTATGTATGCTATTCATAATTTTGAGAGCTTGGTGGGGGTCTTGAAGGCTGAATAGGTTGTGGAAGACAAAGGAAAGTCACAGGTTGTTGAAGAATACCTTGAAATAAAATTGGAGCAAAGACCTACTTATCAGCCTCCAACAAAGGTTAGGGTATAATCTAGAAAGAAGGGAATGACAGTTGAAGAAAAAACTAGGCTCACTCCTACTACTTTACAAAATTCAGGAGTAATGTCACACAAGAAAGTAGTACCATCATCTTTAGGGAAATTATTGCCTAATATTGTTGATCTAGATTCCCCTCCAATGCCCTATTCTCCAACACAACCTCCATCACCAAAGAGATAGAAAATTGAAGGGATAGGGGTGGTTGATTATCCTTACAAAGATGATGAAGAAATCATGGTAACACTTGATGATATGCAACAAGGAATGCCATATTTTCCACAAGGCATCCCATCAAGTTCTAGTGTAGTTTCTTTGAGGCTTGGAAAAGATGAAATAAGAGGGATAACCAATAGTGATGACCTAAGGATGGAGGCATGTAGGGAATTCATGATGGATGACTCTTTTACCAATGCAAATGCATTTAAGGATTTTGTTTGAAGGGCACATGTTCCACTATATTCAGAGAAGGTAGCTCAAGAAAGAAGTTTACACCCAAAGATCCCAGAGAAAGTCATTCAATCCAATTTTAGGATGCAAATGAGGGAGATTTTCAAAGAAATGACACTAGAACAAGGTAGATTATTGGTACAAAAGAGTGGAGTAATGTGACTTTTTGAGTGGGATATTTTTGATGTTGTGGTATTCGATACAATAAGAAGGGCCAATAGGCCACTTATTGCAACCAAGGAGGAAGATACATTGGCACTTAAAGGTTCAACCTTTAGTGAGGAATGGGATGCCTTTGCAATTTGGTCTTTGTCTATTGGGTCTAGGAAGCCAATTGCTATAGAACCATATGATTTCAGTGGTCACTTGGTTGTAAGAAGAGTTGTTGATACTCTAGCATTGGGGGCAACATATATGGTAGTGAATGTTGCCAAGTTCACTAGGGTAACTATTGAGGATTTGACCAAGGATTGAGATACTTTGAGGGGCCAGTACAATGACCTTATTATCAAATATAATAGGAGTCAACAAAACATTTCATTTCTAGAGACTGAGTTGGCATTACTGAAATAGAAAATGGATACATTGAAGTCTCAAGGGAAAGCTAGCTCTAGTCACACTATTTCTAACCCACCAGTGAAGTAACCTTATCCTTCTTCACAAGGACATTCCTTAGCTATCGTTCCATATAATATGGGACATGTGCCCATCACAATTGAAGGGGCTAATACCCCATGTGTAGGACTCTTAAGGGAAAAATTATTCTTTTAGGTTGAGGAGTATAAAGAGATGTTGCAATAGGTCCATAAATCAACATTGAATAGATATTTAGTAATTGTAGATACTGTATTGAGACACTTGAACAAGAAATTCCAAGGAAAATTAAATAGTGTTAATGCAAGTTATGCTTTGATGTTGCAAGAACTCAAAATCTTCCCAGGGGATAAAGAGTTAGTTACCCCACTACTGGATAGATGGAGCCCTAGAGCTGAGAAATTAAAATTCATGGAGGTGGGAGCAAAGCATCAGGAGGATAAGTATCCCATGGTTAAGCCAACGTACCAATTTGTTAAGGGAATTGTGAAGAAAACATTCAGGGATACATTGCTCCTATGGAATTAAGGATCAAGAAATTAAAAGCCAAGTATGATGAATTAGACCTAACTCCATTACCACAGATCTAACATAGTCATGATAAAGTTAAGACATTATAGGTTTGGAAGGACCAAATGAATAATATCATGATAAATTAGATAGATGAAATATGCAAGAATGTTGATATTGGTATATTGGATAATACACTTGAGAAACTTTCTTTTGTTATTAGTTTCTTAGAATATTTTGATAAAGAGGCTACTTCAGTGATAGTGATGTATGCACCATATAGAGATAAAATTAATCAGGTTATTGCTTTCAAGTGGCCATTTGAGGGGGAATTTGAATTATGAAAAAGGGCATTCATTGATGAGTTTGGAATATGAGCACTAGGGTCAAGAAGCGTGACTTGGTCAAGTATAATACAGGTCTAGCCTTAGAAGTTACATTTGAAAATACACATACTTCTCCTGGCTCTAGGTACAAGTTGCTGATGAGAATAGTTGCTAAGATGGAATAAAGTGCTACAATGATTAAAGATGCCTTTGATGTGAACGAGTTGTGTTTTAGAAGGTAGGTTTTCTTCTCCACAACAATTGATGATTAATTTTGTCTTATCTATTTTCCCTCCAACTGCAAGATGAAAATGTAACTGTATGAGGGGATTATGACCCAATAAAAAGTGGACATGTGTACATTTCAGCTTGAAGATTTTTTTTGCTCCCTTATTCTATAAAAGAGAATTCTAGGCCAGGGTACTAGGTCTTTTGTTGAATCTAAAATTTGAGAGAGTAGAATTTTGTAATATAGAGAGTATGAATGTTGAGTCCATGTTTTAAGATTTAGAGTTATATAGAAGAACTTGGTCAATTATCGGGTTCTTAGGCATGCTTGTGTTGAATATGAAAATCTCTTGAGTCTATTTTCTCTCCATTTATGATATCTTAAATGAATTATTAATGAAATATTGGTCAATGACTGGTTTAGTTGATTTTCATTGTTCTTTACTATGAATTATAATTTAATGGTAGCTTTGGTTTAAAGGATTAGTTAAATGCTTCAGTTATTGTGCAAGTTCATGCAGGTTGGAAGCTAGATTCATAAGTAGTAATAGGTTTCTGGTATAGATACATGGATTGTAATGCAATTCATATAGATCAAAAATGTTTAAGATGAAATTTTCCCTGTAGTTCAACTCTTTCTTATTTGAATCCATACCTTAGGATATGGAAATGATATCTAAATAGTGGTTGTGTTTCTCATGTCTTTGGATTTGATTTTAGAACATTTATTCAAAATATTTCTTATCGGCCTATCTTTGTTGTGTTTGTGGTTCTTTGCTAATAGGACTTGATTCTTTGAAGGAATCTCCAATTCCTTGAAGGATTTCATCCATTTAGTGTCAATGGAGAATCTACCTGTTCATATGAAATGTGTGTTTAAAATTGTTTATTTTTTTGTGAGAAGCACATTGTGGTGATCTCCCTCCTGAGTGTCACAGAGCCCAAAGTGTAAGAGAATTAGCATTATTTCTTCTTCTTGTTGAGTTGGCCAATCGTTTCCCAAGCTTTCATTATTGAGCGTGGAAAATTCATAAAAGCTTTGAGGAAATCTACTTGGATTGTAATAAAAAACACCAACAAAATGGTGACTCCATTGGGGACCTATCAAATTCAAAGTCTCTAATGTAGATCTGGTACAGTCGGAGTCAACTGTCATGATATTCTTCATTACGAAAGAATAATTGGTTTAATTTTTGGTTATACTTGTCATGTCTAGTACATGAGTCTAGTCTTCGTTCATTATTTGTCAGTGTATTAGGTAATGTTTAGGAGCTTGTCAAAAGTCATGAGTGTAAAAGTGAAGTGCAATCACTTGATAATTCCTAACATCTTGGGTGGAAACTCTGATATCTCGAACACCAATATTCATATAAATTCTCAAAAGCAACATGTAAATAAAGATCCTTGCGCACCAAGAACCATGAAGAAGACTAGGATCTATTCAAAGAAGAACCTAGAGCCAATGCTAGAACTCAAACCTGGAAAGGACAAATAATGGGTTAAAGTAAATGGAACACTGGGTAAGCCAGTTTCATCTCCCACTTTGAATGTTGAGGTAAATAGTGCTATTATCATCGGGGACTCATCTGAAATTTTTGTTTCTAATGTGGATCATGGTAGTTTTCCTATTGAAAACATTCATGAGACTGAATATAACATATCTAGAGAAGATGAAAGATGGGGTTTCTAGGAACAAGATAAGCAGTTCCTAGAAGAAATGACACTTGGTACTATGTCTTTTTTCATTGGATAAAATTTCAAACCAAGAGGATTATCTCTTGATGAGGAGGCACCTTTTCCTCAGGATGAAGATCAAGTAGATCAACCTTATTACACTCCTGTTCCAAGTGAGGCAAGAGATATCCTCAAAAATGAAACTGATATAGATAAGGATATGCAAGCATTGGTTGAAGAAGAAAAGAGGTTGCAAGAGGCAAAGAATAGTAGGGAAAAGAAAAGAAAAGAGTATCTAGAAATATTTTGAGCCAATCAGCTTGAGAGAAATTCTTAGAGGTAAAAAGTGGAGAGAAAGAGAGAAGATGCTACTAAGTGAAAATCCTTTGAAGAAAAGGTAGCTAAGGTAGTTGTTGAAAGGGCCTGTGATGTGCCTAAGGGAACAATTTCTATGGGGACCTCTGCTATGACTACATATATGTTTTCTATCCCAGACACTAAGGCCTCTGACCCATTTGTTGGATCCAAGAAGGAGACCTTTGTGGATCATGGGAAAGTTCCCATGGATCAATCTAAGAAAATTTCCCATGGTTTATTTAATTCTAAAAACAATACTATTGCCAACATTGAAATCAACACTGGTGTTGACAAAGGGGTCAAATGTGATCTCGGATCATTAGATTCCCCCCCAAACCTTGAACTCATAAGACTACAATTGATAAATGATCAATTGCATGAAGAATTTAGGAAGGAAGAGATAGAGGTTTCCAATGTTGAGATGGCAATAAATATTGCTTTCCTGAAGATGTCTACACCTACCCTTAAGGCCCCTTGTTTAGGACAAAGTGAAAATGAGTCACTAAGTAAGAATTTTGAAAAGAAAACACCTAAAGGGGGTGGTGGTGGTAACCAAGGTGATCGAGGTGGAGATGGTCATAAGAATGGTAGTTCCTACTTGGAGGATGAGGAAGGAAGTAGGGATAAAAATGGAAGAGATGGTGGTAATGGAAAAAATACAAAAGGATATGTCAGGTGATAAGAAGAATAATGAGAAACAAGATATCCATAGAAATGGACATGCTGAGGGAGCACCCCATGTTGATAGATATAGACAACTATGTTTTGACAACATTCGAGGGTACCCAAATCCAATCCCTAACAATGCACACAAACCTGTTCCAAATTTTACTAGTAATAATGCTTTTAGTGGGGAAGATCATCTAAAATATTTCCAGAGTTTTGTTGAAGACTTTGAATTATGGGATGATGATGTAGCAATGAAACATTTCATGTAGTCATTGGTTGATAATGCTAGAGATTGGTATAGGGGGTGCCAAATGCCAGTATTGACTCTAGAGATGCCTTTTACAAGGTCTTTAGGGAGCAATATGGAGATCAGATTGATCCCAGGTTCAAAATGAACGATTTCAATAATATCACCAAAGGATACATGAATTGGTTCTTGATTTTAATGCACACTTTCAAAAAGTTATGATGAGAGTTCCTATTGTTGGAAAAATAAGAAGATACAACTAAGAGGGGGGGTGAATCAGTTGTAAAATAATAAAAAACTTTAATCAAAATATTAACCTTTAATTCCAGATCTGATGAATAATAGTGAAAGAAAGAATTACACAACACATCAAAAACACATAACACCAATATTTTTGTGTGGAAACCCTATTAGGGGAAAAATCACAATGGAGGTTAATCCACAGTTATACCCTATTAAAAGTATAATGAAAAATGAATAAGGAATGCACTTGCATTCAAGAACACTACATAGAGCTCACTACTCAAAGGGAATACAATCAGATTAAAACCATCTGAGTGGGATGAACTAAGAAAATAACTTCTTTGAAAGCTTGATGACAGTTCTGGTTAGGCACATACACTCTGCTGAATCTTCTTTCACATTTTTCTCTACTCTTGAATTATTTCACCTTTATTTGCACATGTACATTACTTGTACACTTGAGCATACACCACCCACTTACATTCATACCACAAAAAAACCTTGCTTATATATCCACTATATGGATTTACATCAACAACTTAGCCAACCACAAATAATAGATGAATTATAGCTATCGGCCTTAATACATGAATAAATATTTATGCGGACCAACACAAGTCAGTCACAACAAAGATAGGACCCAAACCAACATCCTCAAACATGCCAAACAACAAGAAATTAATCCATAAGGATCCACAATATTCTACCACCATCATGTCGGCCAAGAACATGAAAACCCGAACATTGATCGGAAAAATCTTCAACCAAAATCACACCAAGTAGCACAGACATGCAACAAAGATAGAACATGATCTAGAATCATCTATGAACATCACAAGAACATACACAACAACTGGAATTACCAGAATTCCAACTTCCTCTTCCAAAAAACAACTAGTACAGTACCATAATGACCATAGGAACACTAGAACACTCTACTTACACAAATATTTGATGCATACCACTGAAAATTCTGAACATCATACTAGATAGGTTCAAAAATAAACTCATAAGCGTGCAACACCCGAATATCAATGTATATAACATTTCACCATTCTAACCTTTTTAGCTTCACTGGCTGCCAACACATATGTTTAATACAATTTTCTCAATATCCTCAACATATACAACCTTGAGAATCATACATGCTAATAGTGTTGACATAAATGAAAACCACATATCAGCAACATAACCACAACGTCCAACATCTTCATATTTAAGGCCCAATGAAAATACATGCCTAGTTGTATATTGTAATTCTTATGATGCAAAATGTGTTATCTACTAAGAGATAAATATCCATAGAATTTAAGACAGACATACAAGATGGCAGTAAAAATTGAGAACAATAGAAAAGCTTCTATAAAAGTGGGAAGAACGGAAGATCCAAAAGCTCCCAAAGGTACACAAAATCTGACTAGGAAGGTTAGTGAGGCCACAACTACTGATGAAAATATAGATCAGGTTCTTACCCTACTACAAAAGAAAACAAAAAAATGACACCCCCCATTTCCAAAGGAATGAAAGGCCTCTCAGGCTACAAGATTATTCTTATAACACTAATTGTAATAATGGGAAGCCCATACAAGGAAATCAGAGGAATAATCAAATCCCACCTGATCCCCTACAAAATAAATCTGCAAATGTAGCATAAAATTTTCCATAGTGTGAGGTGTGTGCGATGCCACATTCTTCAGAACAATGTGCAGTAGCACAATCAGTGGTGGAGTCCCAAGGTTACTAGGGAGAGGCTCAATATCCCCATGATCAGGATGTAATGACCAATGTATTGCTAGTTTCATCTAATTTTTCTTATGAGAACTATTCCTCGGATGATGAGCCATGTGGAGGAGATGTTGATATACAAAGGCAAAAAAATGATGTACATCACCAACAAATATTTTCAAATGAAGAAGATGATGATTGTTTTTTGAATGAACTTGAAATAGATGATACTATTTTGAGGAGACCATCTAATGAGGAGATTGAAAATTATACAGTTTCTCTGGTTACTAGGGCAAGAAACAATATATAGTTAAGGAATAGAACTATTCCAGGGAATTTGAGAAAACCATGTAGTCTGTTTGTAAAGGAGACGTATGCAGCTGGGGCAACTATCAAGATGGAGGCAAAGAATATAGATCCAAAGCCCAAGGAAATTAGGGAACCTAGGATTTGGGCAAAGAAAGGGGATAAAACCAAGATAAATGGTGAAGCCACCTCCTAAAATATTAAGGTCAATGATCAAAACCTTCATGCTAATAAAAATCCAAGATGAAACAAGAAGGTAATATCTGAAGCTATAATTTTTCCTGAATTTCTAAAATATACTATAATAGATATGTTCCAAGTACTTTCCCAAGTCAAGGTTACTGTCCCATTTTAAAAAATGATGCGAATAGATGAAAATAAGGATAATACTTTTGCACTTATTAATAACATTCCTACAAGTAAAGAGAGTAAGGTGATGACTAATCAAACTGAGTCAAATAAGGATCAGGAAAAGAAAGGTGTTACAGAAGAAGTGACCACTAACAAACCTCAAATATATTTGGGAACTACCATCACAACTAACCCCAATCATGTGAATCCTTTTTTCTAGAGTCTGATCATTGATGGAAAAATTCTAAGAAATTGTATGATTGACTTTGGCGCTTCTAATAATGTGATGTTGGTGAAGATAATGCATGCAATGTGCTTGAAAGTAGATAGTACATAAGGTAAATTCTATCCAATGGACTCTAGAGAAGTGCCTATTATATGGATTATAAACGATGTTCCATATAGACAGGCAACATCCCCTAAGGAGTTACATATGAGTGTTACATTGGTGGATATCCCACCTACTTATGGGATGGTGTTATCTCAGCCTTGGAGTGCTTCTATGGGAGGAATTATACAGTACGAATTATCTTTTTCTACTCTTTATTGAGTAGAGGGATGTTAAGGTTAATAGGGAAGAGAGAGCCCCTCACATGATCGAGAATGTGGAGGAGCCATTGGAGCCTATCAGAATAAATTTTGTGGAGAGAGATTTGGAAAACTTTCGTGTTGAGGAGGATAAATCAGAAGAAGAAGTTTAGCTTGCACCTATTGACAAGAAAGTACTGAATGTATCATTAGAAAATGACTTGTGAATAATGTACTTTGATGGGGCATGTTCCAAAGAAGGCTCAGAAGCAAGAGTCATTTTTACTTCCCCTAAAGGTAAAACTTTCAAGTACTCTTTCTGGCTACAATTTTCTTGTACTAACAATGTTGCTAAATATGAGGCTCTTCTACTTGGGTTGAAGTTAGCTTCAAAACATGGTATCAAGGCATTAAAATTATTGGGGGACTTTGAGTTGGTTGTCTCTCAGATTAGATCTCATTTTTTAGCTAAGGATAAAAGAATTAGGCAGTATAGGAATGAAATGTGGGACACTATTGATACATTTGATGCTTTTGGCATTGAATGGATCGAGAGGGGGCAAAATGTCAAGGCTGACTTATTAGCCAACATAGCTATTAAACTTGATGATGTCACTATTGTGCATATTTTGCACACATGCCCTGTCGTGGCCAAGGACCCCCTCTTTTCACTCTAGATGGGCTACTTTGCTCCCATCTCATTTTGAATGCCCATTTCCTAGAGCCTAAATTGGTCATGTGTCATCAAATGATCAAATTCCCTTGACCAAATTGACCTACCTAAGTTTTATTAAGTCTTTTTCTTTCACGGAAGTTCCCCTCCGGGTTTCCCTTTGCCAATTTCCTAGGCGTCCTCCAGGCCTCATCCCTACTTGCTCGACTCGCTTTTTCCTGCATTTTTGACTTTGGGGACAATTTTACCATGGATTTGGGATTTTTTTGTGTTGCTTGAGTGAACTACCAAGGTTTCGTTAAGTTTCGAGAAGTTGCTGAATTTTCATTCTAGAACTCTATCCCTCCTCTATCATTTTTCCTTTCATCTACCCCCGGTGTTCCGACTCCTAGAAGTCAGCCCCTTCATGGCCATTTCTAGAACTCCACCCCTCCATGGCCATTTCTGGAACTTCATCCCTCCTTTTTCATTTTTCCTTTCATTCACCCCTAACGTTTTGGCTCCTGGAACTCAGCCCCTCTATGGCCATTTCTAGAACTCCACCCCTCTATGGTTGTTTCTTGAACTCCATCCCTCCTTTGTCATTTTGCCTTCTACCTGCCCCTAATAGTTCATCTCCTAGAACCTAGCCCCTTCGTGGTCATTTCTGGAACTCCACCCCTCCATGGTCATTTCTGGAACTTCGTCCCTCCTTTACCATTTTTCCTTTCATCCACCCCCGATGTTCCGGCTCTTGGAACCTAGCCCCTTTGTGGCCATTTCTGAAACTCTACCCTTTCGTGGCCATTTTTGAAACTCCATTCCTCCTTTGTCAAATTTTTCCTTCCATCCACCCTTGGCGTTTTGGCTCCTAGAACCTGGCCCCTCAGTGGCCATTTCCGAAACTCTGCCCCTCCGTGGTCCTTTCCAAAACTTTGTCCCTCCTTTTTCATTTTTCCATTCCTCTGTCCCCAATGTTTTGGCTCCCAGAACTCGACCCATTCATGGTCATTTTTGGAACTCCACCCCTCCATGGCCATTTCCAGAACTTCATCCCTCCTTTTTTGTTTTTCTGTTCATCCGCCCCTGGCATTTCGGCTCCTGGAACTCGGCCCCTCCATGGTCATTTCCGAAACTCCCCCCTCTATGGTCACTTTTGGAACTTCGTCCCTCCTTTGTCATTTTTCCTTTCATTCACCCCTTTCGTTCCAGCTCCGGGTACCCAACCCCTCCATGGGAATTTCCAGAACTCTGCCCCTCCATGGTCGTTTCTAGAACTTTTTCCCTCCTTTGTCATTTTTCCTTCCATCTGCCCTTGGCATTCCGGATCCCGGAACTCAGCCCCTCCATGGTCGTTTGGAACTTTCCTTCTGGTTCGCCATCCCTCTGTGGTTTTTTTGCCTCTCATTTGTCATCCACCTTCCTTATTTCATCAACCATTTCCCATCACCCACCATTCATCATCTTTTTGCCATGTGGCACCCATACCCTAGAGCATGCATTAATGTTTATAGTCCAAATGAGCTCCAAATATGAATATTATGATCTTTTGATGATGCATGAATGGATCTAACAAGGAGTTTGCAATATTTGACTAATATTTTCCTTGATTTACATATGAAAGCACTTACAACACTTCATGTATGTAGGATTCAAGAAGCCTACAACGGGTCTATTGGGGATACCCATTGAGAAAGCCAAACAAGGAAAAGCGCATAGCTCCTATCACCATTCATTTTTTATCCACCTTCCCTCGTAGCACCCATCAACAAATCAGGCTTTAGAAGTAATTCTACATCAAGAAATTTAGAGAAAAATATATAAAGGGTGGCCTTGAAGGTGGTGGGAGGGAGCGATTGTTTCCTCCCTCCAAAAAAATGACCACGATCTATCAGGAGCTATGTCATTAGATCATCTGACCCTTTCCAGAATGATACAAATCTACAAATGGGATGCACTCAATTGGCTAAGAAATGTTTCAAATCCATTAGGGGAAGAGGAAAACGTTTAATTAGTTTCAGCTACAACAAAAGGGAAATCAACAAGAGGACAAAACTGCTACAACACTTGGGCACTAAAAGACAAAGTAGGAAAAAAACAAAATATGTATTTTAAATTGTTGAATATTGTGAGGTAGGTGAAGCCCTAGTGCAATAAAATCTAGGCCACACAATGTTATTCAATCCTATCCATTCATTCAAGCTTTAGAAAACTATGAATAGGGGTCTCCCCCTGATTTGTAAAGGGTTGGAGAGCTGGTGTAAAAGAATTCTATAGAAATAGAAAGCAACATTGCATGATTTATGGGTATTTCCTTTTGAGTTTTTTAATTATGTGTGCATGGTTCTACTCCCTATTATTTTAGTAGTTAGTTTCTTGAATGGAAGTGATGATGGTGTTTGTTGTTACTTTATTTGATGAATTTCTAGCCCATACTTTTGGTACTTGTTGATGACAAGTTGCTATGTAAAGTTAGCCCGAGCTTCCTTCCTTTATTGCTGCAACTTAGCTTGATTGCATGTGCATGATGTGTGTGTGTAATCTAAAGATCTGCAGTCCTTAAAAGATTGCACCGGTTTTGTGTAATTGTAGGTTCCTCTTGGCCAAGGAAAACCCAGTTTAGGGAGTTTGTCTACTATAGCAGCCTCCATGATCACTGCCCATTCATAGTTTTAGGTTTAGAAACTTACTCTCTTCCCTACTCCTTTTACTTTTTTTTAATAAGTAGCATTAGGCAAGGTTCATTGCATACTATAAAGCTAAATCTAATGTTGAAATGGAATTCTAGATTGTTGTTTCAACTTGCAGAAAATGCACAACAACTCTCCCATCCTAAGAACTCCATTTTCAAACCCAACTTCCCCACTTTGTGACTCATTTGTAAGACTGCCTTGTGATTCCATTAAATCAAATAAATCAATAGAGATATTCAAAGCACTAGAAAGACCTGACATTAGAGACCTTGGGATAGTGTTCTGGAGTTTTATTGTGGAAGATTGTCTTTCAAGAGAGGTGAGGCACCTATGCATTACTTGTGTTGAGAAGTGCATAAAAACGCATCAACAAAACTAGTGTTAAAAGGAGGGCATGACATGTTGTGGCTACAAAGCTGAAAATTGGAAGTTGAAACAAACACTTTCAAAGAAGAAATCTGAGATAAGGAGATCTCTTTTAATATTGAAGATTAAAATTAAAATATTTTGAAGGAAAACAAAGTTGAGCTGAGATGGAGCAACATTTGCAAATCAACATCACTTAGCTACATGAAAATTTGAACACGAGGTTGAAGAGGCCATTGCAACAATTTGCAATTGTAGATAAGTTTAGGATCCATTGCACTTGCAGGCATAATGAATTGGAGTATCTAACATTCCTGGATATAGTTAAAAGAGTCTTGCAGGGAGAAATTCCCTTCTGGGAAATCTATCAGCCTTTAACCCTTGTAGACCCGTAGGAGGAGTTGACAACCATGGAAACTAAGGAATTCGAAGAGCTGATCCAAGAATGTTTGGGCAGAAAAGATGGACCAAGATTGGAGGAAGTACTAATCTCAAGCTAGTGTAGATTTTACAATGAACCACATTTATAATTCACTTGTCGATCATGTGAAGACATCATCACCCAAGTGAAGGGTTGTTCAAAAAATTTGGAGCAACCAACTGTCAAGGAGGAAAAATCATCCCATGAGGCAGAGAAGCTATCAACATCTAGAGGACAACACCTTAAAGTCAGAACAAGATGCTTCACAAAAATAGATGCTAGAGCAACCAATGAAAATGTTGAAAATCAGAAAGAGGAAGAGGTTGATAGCTTCAGAACAATAGAAAATGTTGACAAGAGTATAAGTGAAATCAGATTCGAATACCTCTCCTTCATCAATGACAGTGATCGAGAATATGAAAATGAAAGTCTGGAGGAGTGGGAACAACCACTTGCCATGAATGTTACCATCAAGCTTATTTTCCAAGTGATGATAAGGACCCAATAAAATAAATATATCACAATCTTGTCTCCAGATTAGCAAAGGATTGGTCAAAGCTGAAATACCAAGTGGATTTGGAGGTTCTACTACTGCCAAATTGGTGTAGACTTCATGATTCATCAGAATCAAAGTTCACATGTGGATTGTTCCAAGAAGCAATCAAGAAATTCAAAGAAAAAGTAAGGAAACCAAGCACACCACTTCCTACAATTACTACAAGGATGGAATGTGAAGATCAAGAGCCCAAGCCAAGTGACAACCTAGCTAAAGTTATTCCTCAAGAGGATGTTGGGATAGCAATAGAAGAGATATGGCAATACAATATCAAGCTTCTGAGTGATGAAGTAGATCAAATACGAATTTTTTCCACCAATCATCAAGAATTTATACCTTTTGAAGAGCATTTGTGCACCATCGACGATAGGATTTATGGCGAGTCTTTGGAGGAAAATCACATCATAAATTTTGGCCACCTTGATTAGGTGCCATCAATTGATGATTTCTTTCCATTGGGAGTTGTACTGCGGAGGTATACTCATGTTGAGGAAGAGCACATCCTAGAAGACTCTAACGATGAAGACATACTCCTTGAGCCTCTAAACGGTGATGCACTAGAGTTTCTAGATTGAGAGAGGGGTTCCTTCTCCATCCATAGCGATAGTGAACAAGGGGAAACGCGTGAACGTCATGATGATATGCATGAATAGAAAAGAGAAGAAGATAAAAGGGGGGTGTTGATATAGCTTCCAACATAGATGAAGCACCTAATTGACTACAAGATGCAACTTGGAGTCATTATGTCATGATCGTTGTTGATCATCCTTCATATTTAAATGGCTGCAATAGGAAAATTTCATGCATGTCCTTGTCCCACAACATTGAACACCACATAAATAAGGACAACACTTGGGAAATAAAGTGGGACAACATGCTACCTTTTGAGGACAACAATCAACTAGACACTAGGTTTGCAAAAGATCAATGAGATGAAGTTTATCTTCTCAAACAACAAATGATAGGGATTTTTGATCCCACACAAGATGTGGAAGAAGTGTTTGCTGCCTCATTCTCCCTACCTTATGTAGGCTCGATTCCTAAAATGTTTCACCCTCCAACATTCTTTCTTGAGGTTGTTGGTGTAAAGATTGACAATGTAGTGCTCACTCTCGATTGTCAAACACTGCCACAATTACACAACGAAATCCAGGTTCTATCCTTGCTTGCTCCTATTAATTTTCATAGATGCACTTATCATTTTGATTATGGGAATGAGGGGAGACAAACATGTTTATGGATTAAGTATGGGTTTAGCGAGCCTCCTCAATTGTTGATTTTCCCTAACTAGGTTACTGAACTTGAGTGTTGCAACATTGAATTTATTTTTTTGGAATATAAAGATAAATTTGCATGGTTAAGAACGATAACAATTGCCCATTTTCTTGTGCATGCACTGTGAAATCCAATCAGTGTTGATGTTAGTTTGCCTTGCCTAAACATAGTGCTTATTAAATATTTCTTTGTACATAGCTCATTTTTGGGTAGTTTAGGTTTCCTGTAAATGCTCTGCTTTCCTGCTTTCCTTAGGATAGTTGGTTTATTGTTAGTTTCTTTCTTTAGGGTAGTTTATTTTCTATTTTCTTTCACTGTCCCACTTTGGCTAGTTTTGGTGTTCACTTTCCATTCACTTTGCTTTCATTATGTTGTTGCTTTGCTACTGCTTTACTCAAGATCCCTCTACTTTTGGTTGGGCACTTTTGTGCACACAACAACCATACTTATCACCTAGGGTTGTTCTATGTATTTCTTCATCAAAAGCTAATCAAGTTTTCAGAGTGGATGGTGAGGATCTTTAGTTAGTGTCAAGTGATCTAGGTGTTTGATTCAAAGAGGATAAGTCCTTGGTTGATATCATTCCCAACGTATTCTGAAATCTTATATCCTTTACATATTTTAAGAATCATGAGGTTTTTGTAGGTCCTTTGTGAAGTATAGTTAAGTGAAAAATCTAAAATTTTGTTTCAATGCCACTATGATTCTTAGCCTTGAGCACGAGCTTCAATACTTGTGGGTTGAAATAAAAATAATTGACAATTGCAAATCAAAAGAAAAGAAACAAAAGAAAGAAAGAAAAATATTGAAAATCAAAAGAAAATAAATTCATTCTTTCAAGGGTATCCGAGCAACTCTATCGAGGCTATGCGTGCCAGACTAGTAGTAGAGAAATGTTCGAGAGAATCACAACAACAACCTCGTCAAGGCTATGGATGCCTGACTGGCAATGAGGTAATGTCCTGGATTTTTTTGGAGTTAGAATAAAATACGTAGCTTAACTTGATAGAGCTTGGGTTCCTATAGCAATTGAAGGATGGGAATTAACACAATTGCACACACTTGCATTTTCAACATATTGAAGGTTGGATTAGCTAGTAGTTTTGATACTTTGGTTGAGCATCTAGCTTGTTTTACCTAGTGTGAAGATCGAAACCAAAGATTCTGGGTTCATGATTCCTTTTTTTCATCAAAATTCTCTAGAGAATTTCCCCAGCGAGTCACCATTTGTTGTGCATGTTTTGCACACATGCCCCATTGTGGGAAAGGACCCCCTATTTTTGCTCCAGATAGGCTATTTTTCTCCTATCTCATTTTGTGTGCCCCTTTCCTAGAGCCTAAATTGGTCATGTGTCATCAAACGATCAAATTCCCCTAACCAAATTCACCTACCTATGTTTCGCTAAGTCTTTTTCTTTCGCGGAAGTGCCTCTGTGGGTTTCCCTTCGCTAGTTGCCCCAACATCCTTTAGGCCTCATCCCTACTCACTTGACTCGCTTTTTCATTCATTTTTTAGTTTAGGGACAAGTTTCCCATGGATTTGGGATGTTTTTGTGGTGCCTAAGTGAACTACCAAGGTTTTGTTAAGTTTTGAGAAGTTGTAGAATTTTCATTCTAGAACTCCATTCCTCCTTTGTTGTTTTGCCTTTTGTCCGCCCCTGGCATTCTAGATCTTGGAACATGGCCACTATGTGGCCATTCTTGGAACTTCACCCCTCCATGGTTGTTTCTGGAACTTCGTCCCTCCTTTTTCATTTTGTCTTTCGTCTGCCCCCAATGTTCTAGCTCCCAGAACCTAGCCCCTTCGTGATTGTTTCTGGAACTCCATCCCTCCTTTGTCATTTTCCCTTCAATCTACCCTTGATGTTCCCACTCTCAGAACCCAGCCCCTATGTATCCATTTCAGGAACTCCACCTCTCTGTGGTTGTTTTTGGAACTTCATCCCTCCTTTTTCATTTTTTCCTTTTGTCTGCCCCTGACATTCTGGCTCCCGAAACCCGGCCCCTCTGTGGTCATTTCTAGAACTTCGCCCCTCCGTGGCAATTTCTATAACTCCATCCCTCCTTTGTCATTTTGTCTTCTTTCTACCCTTGGTGTTCTCACTCCCAAAACCTGGCCCCTCCATGGCCATTTTCGGAACTCTGCCCCTTCATGGCCATTTTTGGAACTTCATCCCTCCTTTGTCATTTTTCCTTTTTTCTACCCTCAACATTCCGGCTCTTGAAACCCAGCCCCTCTATGGCCATTTCCAGAACTTTGCCCCTCTGTGGCCATTTCCAGAACTTTGTGCCTCCTTTTTTGTTTTGTTTTCCATCTTCCCCTAGCATTCCAGCTCCCAGAACTCGACCCCTCTGTGGCTGTTTCTAGAACTCCACCCCTCTATGGCCAATTTCATAACTTTGTCCCTCCTTTGTCATTTTTCCTTTTGTCTTCCCTCGATGTTCTAGCTCCCGAAACCTGGCCCCTCTGTGGCCATTTCTGAAACTCCGCCCCTCTGTGGTCATTTCTAGAACTTTGTCCCTCCTTTTATGTTTTTCCTTATGTCTACCCTTGGTGTTCTAGATCCCGAAGCCCGACCCCTCTGTGGCCTTTTCCGAAACTCCGCCCCTCCATGGTCATTTCTAGAACTCTATCCCTCATTTTTTGTTTTTCCTTCCATCTTCCCTCAACGTTTCAGATCCTAGAACCTAGCCCCTCCATGGCTGTTTGGAACTTTCCTTCTAGGTTGCCATCCCTCCACAGTCATTTTTCCTCCCATCTACCACCCACCTTCCCTTTGTCTTCTTCCATCACCCATCGCCCATCATTTGTTGTCTTTCCACCCTATGGCTCCCACACCTTGGAGCACACATTAATGTTTATGGTCCAAATGAGCTCCAAATATGAATATTATGATCTTTTGATGATGCATGAATGGATCTAATAAGGATTTTGCAAGATTTGACTAAAATTTTCCTTGATTTATGTATGAGTCCATTGGGGAGACCCATTGAGAAAGTCAAACAAGGAAAAGTGTATAGCTCTTGTCACCATTCATTTTATATCCACCTTTCCTTGTAGCACCCATCAACGGAGCTGGCATTAGAAGCGGGCCTATGTTAAGGAATTTAGTGAAAAATCTATAAAGGATGGCCTTGAAGGTGGTGGGAGAGAGGAGTTGTTTCCTCCCTCCAAACAAACAATCACAGTCTATCAGGAGTTGTCTCATCAGATCATCGGACCCATTCCAAAATTATACAAATCTTCAAATGGGATGCACTCGATTGGTTGAGAAATAATTCAAATCCATCAAGGGAGGAGGGCAACCTTCAAGCAGTTTCAGCTACAGCAAAAGGGAAATCAATAAGAGGACAAAACTGCTATAGCACCTGTGCACTAAAAGACAAAGTAGGAAAAAACAAAAGATGTATTTTAAATTGTTGAATATTGTGGGGTAGGTGAAGCCCTAGTGCAATAAAATCTAGGTCACACTATGTAATTCAATCCTAGCCATTCATTTAGTCTTTGGAAAATTATAAATATGGGTCTCCCCCTCATTTGTAAAGGGTTGGAGAGCTAGTGTAAAAGAATTTTGTAGCAATAGAAAGCAACATTGCATGATTTATGGGTGTTTCCTTTTGATTTTTCTCATTATGTGTGCATGGTTCTACTCCCTATTAGTTTAGTAGTTAGTTTCTTGAATGGAAGTGATGATGGTGTTTGTTGTTACTGCATTTGATGAATTTCCAACCCATAATTTTGGTACTTGTTAATGACTTGTTGTTGTGCAAAGTTAGTCTGGGCTTCCTTCCTTTATTGTTGCAACTTAGTTCGATTGCATGTGCATGATGTGTGTGTGTAATCTAAAAATATTCAGTCCTTAGAAGATTGCACTAGTTTTGTGTAACTGTAGGTTCGTCTTGGCCAATCAAAACCTAGTTTAGGCATTTTTTCTACTGTAGAAGCCTCCATGATCATTGTTCATTCATAGTTTTAGGGCTAGGAACTTACTCTCTTCCTTGTTCTTTTTCCTTCTTTATTTAATAAGTAGCATTAGGTAAGGTTCATTGCACATTATAAAGCTAAATCTGATGTTGAAATGGAATTCTAGACTTTTTTTTGAACCTATAGCAAACACATAGTAACTCTTCCATCCTAAGAACTCCATTTTTAGACCCAACTTCCCCACTTTGTGACTCATTCGTAAGACTACCTTGTGATTCCAGTAAATCACATAAATCAACTAAGATATTCAAAGCACTGTCAAGACTTGACATTAGAGACCTTGGGATAGTGTTCTGCAATTTGATTGTGGAAGATTGTCTTTCAAGAGAGGTGAGAAACCTATGAATTACCAATGTTGAGAAGTGCATAAAAACACATCAACAGTCACCTTTGACAGTATTTCGCAAATAGAAATATAAACTAGGCTTGCAATACCAGAAAATATTTATAACTGGAAAGTATTTGATGATGACACTAACATTTTGAGGTTTCTACATTGTATTGATTAGTATGAGAGCTAGGAAATTGAATTTGGCTCATTTGTAATCAAAGTTGATGGAAAAGAGACCCTGTTTGGGAATGATATAATTCAGTTGAAAACAAATACCATTCTCTGAGGCTTGGTTCCACTTGAGAGGGTTTTTTATGGCCTTGATAGGTCAAGTTCTAAGTAGGCACCTTCTCACAAGGAAGATTTAGAGGAAATAAATTTGGGAACAAAAAATGCCCCTAAGAAAGTTTATATTGGTAAGAAAATGAAGCCTCATGTTGATTTCCCTAATTAGAAAGTATAGACATGTATTTTCCTGGTCATATGATGACCTCAAAGCATATAGGGAGGTTCTTTTCCAGCATGAAATCCCATTAAAGCTAGATATGAAGCCATTAAGATAGAAACATAGGCCAATTAATCTAACCTTGCAACCCAAGATGTAGGAGGAGCTTACCAAATTAAGGGATGTTGTAATCATTAAGCCCACTAGGCACTCATCCTAGGTTTCCAACCTTGTGCCTGTAAGAAAGAAGAACGGGGATATTAGATTGTGTGTTGACTTCATAAATTTAAATGTTGCTTCCTTAAAATATAATTACCCACTACCCAACATGGAAGCTATGATGCAAAAGGTCACAGGATGTGAATTACTCTCTATGATGGATGGGTTCTTTGGTTATAACCAGGTGATGGTCAAATATTATGAGAAGTTCAATACTGCATTTACTACACCTTGGGGGACATACGTTTATGTAAGAATTCCATTTGTATTAATGAATGCTGGTGCAAATTTTCAAAGGGCCATGGATGTAGCTTTTGCAGATTTTATTGACCTCTTCCTTGCAATATATCAAGACAATCTTACTACTCATATCAAGAAGGAGGAGGAGCATTTTTCTCACTTAGAGAAAATCTTTATTAGAGCCTTGGAATATGGGATATCCATGAATCCCAAGAAATGTGCATTTGGAGTAAAAGAAGGAAAGCTGGTAGGACATATTGTCTCAAAAGATGGGGTTCGAATTGATCTAGAAAGATAGGAAGCTATTGGAAAGTCACACAACCAAAAAACGTATAAAGTATTCAATATTTCTTCAAGTAGATTAATTTTGTAAGAATATTTGTTACAAATTTTGCTGAGATTGTCTGCCCAATTTCTAAGATGCTGAAAAAGGGGGAAAAGGTGGCATGGACAGAGGAGCCTTCCAAAGCTTTTCAAGCTATTAAAGATGTTATCAAGTAGGCCCCTGTTCTTAAATCACCTAATTATTCAAAACCTTTTCAGTTGTTTACCTTTTCTTCTTTCAATACTATAGTTGGGGTTCTATTGCAGAAGAACAATGATGGTTTTGAACATCCAATTGCATTTTTTAGCAAATCATTGTAGGCCACACAATTAAAGTATGATATAATAGAGAAGTAGGTGTATGCTCTAGTAAAATCTATCAAGAATTTCAGGCCTTAGTTAATGGGAGCAATTGTTGTTGCTTATGTTCCAACAGCTGTAGTTAAAGATATCTTCACTCAACATGAGACTATAGGGAGACGGTGCAAATGGATCAATAGGATTCAAGAATTAAATGATTACATATAGATCATAAAGCTTGTAAGGGGTCAAGGCCTAGATAATTTAATGGTTGAAACCAACTTAGAGGCCAATCAGATAAAATAGGTAGAACAAGAGAATGTTGCATCTATCTATGATATGCAAACTTGTGGCTAGTATAGGAGAATTTTTGAGTATTTTCAAACATTGTAGTGCCTTGAAGTTATGCCACTTAATGAGAAGAGGACCCTCAAATTATCATAAATTAATTATTTCATCATTGATGGTGAGATTTGGTGGAGAAGTCCCGAGGGTCTCATACTTAGATGTGTGGATGGTGATCAGGCTGAAGATTTATTGGTGGAAATACATAAAGGAGCCTGTGGATGCCACTACATGGCCAAGACAATAGCTCACAAGATTTTAAGAGTTGGTTTTTGGCGGCCTACTATATTCAAAGATGCTCATAGGTATGTTAAAAGATGTTCTTGTTAGAGGTTTGTTGGGAAGTTAAAGTTTTCTAGTAATTTTTCATTGAGGCTAGTGTCTACTCCAGCCCCTTTCTAGCAATGGGCTATTGACTTCATAGGAGAAATAACTAAAAAATATAGTGGTGGACATGCATGGATATTAGTGGCAACTGACTATTTTACCAAATGGATTGAGTAAATCCCAACTAGAAGGGCCACAAGTAAGGTGGTCATTTATTTTTTGATGAATAACATCTTAAGTAGGTTTGGGGTGCTTGAGAGAATTGTTTCAGAAAATGCAAAGTGTTTTAGGTCTAAGGAGTTCATTGATTTTTGTAATCAATATGGTATAATTGTTTCATATTCTTCTTTGTATCACCCCCAAGGAAACAAATAGGCATAGTCCAGCAATAAGAGCTTAATGAAGATCATCAAGCAAGTGATTATGAAAAATAAGAAGGTTTTGGTATTCAAAGTTGCAGTTGGCACTATGGGCTAACAAGATAACTATCAAGAAGGCAATTGGTTATTCACCTTTTAACTTGGTCTATGGGGTAGAATCATGTATACAACAAAATAATTTACTAAAGATGTACAAGTTTCTCCAAGAATATGATAATGACGTGTGTGATGAAATGCAGCACAAGATGGAAGAATTGAATCAAATGGATGAGACTTGAAGAGAGGCTCACAAAAGGAATGAAAAATTGCAGCTTCAAGTAAAGCACCTCTATGAAAAGAAGGAAATTGAAAGAAATTTTGAGATAGGAGCGATAGTATTTCTTTGGAATGCAAGATTGGAAGATAAAGGAAAACATGTAAATTTTGATCCCTTATGGCTAGGCCCATATATAATTGTTGACATACATGGGGAGGATTCATACTTCTTGTAATCCCTTATAGGTGAGACTCTAGAACTGCCAGTACATGGATAGTTCTTGAAGTACTATTTCTCCTAAAATATCTCTTTTCCATGTACAATTTATAGTCCTATAATTAGTGTATATAGGTGTGGTGTGTTTGTTTCCATTCTGTCTTCTTGTCTTGTCCAGAAAAGTCCCTAATTTTGGTTCTCTTTGTGTTTGGTATGCTCTCCAAAGATTTTGGTTTCTTGCTATGCCCACAAGGGGCATACATCCATAGTCGGAGCCACTAGTGGAACTCTTAAAATTTTCCATGAATATGCTCATTCTTGTGTCCTTAGTGCGTGGCACCATTCTTGGGGTTTTGGGTTTTAGCCATAAAAATTTGGCTTTTGGTATTTTGATCACTTTAGATGTTCTAATTGTGCGTTGACCTATTATTATAGGTTGCCAGTTGCATAAGTTATGGTTTGAGCCCTTTCAGTCATTTGTGCTACTGACCCCCTTTAACTTGGCCTATCAATTTGTATTCATTGGGACTTTGTTTAAATTCTCTTAATTTTGGGTTGATAAATGTTATAACTTTAGACCAATGTCTAAAATTTCTACCTCGAGGGTTATTTCCTCCTCTGCCTAGTCATTCCCCCTTTTATTAATAACAATTATTGCATGTGTAGGTTTTCTAACCATCAGATGAAAGGGTTAAATCCTGACCATTCCACGCTCACCTCGCAAGGTTTTCAATGATGTCACAACAATGTTATGAGGTATGTGAGATGCTACCATCTGTCACATGTGATCATGGGGCCCGATCATTGTTCGCTTGCTGATGAAGGATATTGACA
>CM021100.1:882331304-882426012 GCA_007115665.2 Sequoiadendron giganteum | reverse complement strand
CTCGCACAATTAAAACACCACTTTTAATAATGCTACGAGGTGTGTGAAATATTAGCACTTGGACGTTGATTCCGAGTATGAGATCATCGAAGTGGGACCTTCTCGTGCTGAGATGGTGTCTCGTAGGTGGATTTTCATTCACCTAGAATTTGTTGAGCAAACATGGTAGTTTCAAACCACATTGACTCGATTTGAATCACTCTTTCTCACCTACATGGATTCAAATCAACGGCCGGTATTTTAAATGAGTTGGTGTTGTACTATAGCCATTTTATCTCGCACGAAGGAATAGTAATGGTGGATTTTGGACTATGCCACTAGAATTTAATGTTAAAATTTCATTGAATTTCTATTTTTGTGCATAATTCCACATAGAAGAATAATTCCTAGATATCAAGAAAGGCAAGCTATTTTCGTGTAAACTCAACATCACTGCAATTCAAATTTCCTACAAGAAAAACCATAAGTAAAGTATACACCATGTTCTTTGTTTTCAAAAATCTTGTGATTTCTTAAGGACAAGTATCAATTTTGTTTTGATTTGTTTTAAAAGATTGTATTGGTTCATTTTATTTAAAAGTGTTTTAAAGCTTGGCCAAATAACTACCAAAGATTTTTGAATTGCAAAGTATTACTTTTCAAGGCTATAAGGCATAGGCTACATCTTATAACTGTTTGATATTTCAAAACCCTAGCTCAAATTATATTCTATCTTGTGCAAATGGCACCCAAGACCCAAAGCTCTAGTTCTGAAACCTCTACTAGGTCCTTTTCCAAGGATGTCAAATATTTTTTAAAACCCTCTACAAAAAGAAAGCTTGAGGGAAAGGCTTTGTTTTATGGGCCCCTACTCCTACAAGGGTTAATTGATAAACAATGTGCAATTTGAGATGTTGAGGTACCATATATGGGATGGAAATTGTTCTCAAATTGGTTTTGAAATAGGAATTTGTGTGCTCTTTCATGTAACCCTTAGAGGTTAGATCTCGGTAAGCTGGTGGTCTCAAATTTTTATCTGGATGTAGATTTGTTAAAGGATTTTGTTGTGAGGTATGACTTTGTAATTAGAGTTGTCAAGACATATTCTAGTGTAGAAATGGTAAAAATAACCAGGGAGAATATTGCGGAGATTTTTGATCTACAAGAATGGAATAAAGATATGGTTCCCATTGACCTTTAGGTTTTCGGAGAAGAATACAAAAATACTAAGGGTTTGTTTAGGACCTCTACTAAAACCTCATTTGGAAACCATGTGAACTAGAAAGAATAAGAAGAAGATAGTGATTGGCAAGAATGAGCCAGAGCCTTTTCCTACAAACTACTTTTGCAACTTTTTCAGGAAGATAGTTTGTTCCTTGTGTTAGGTTCTTGGTATTAGTTTGAAAACTACCCTGCCTACTGACCTCATGTACATGGTTGTAAATCTTCAACATCTAGGTTTTAATGTGGTATATGACTTCGCCACTTATCTGGCAAACAAAATGCATGAGCCTCTCGTGGCTCTTACAGAAGGAAAAACCTTGGTTGGTTTCTGATGAAATTCCCTATTGACGCACATGTTTTTGTACAAAGGCAAGGCATATTTTGGGCAGAATTTAGAATTCAAGAAGAGGGAAGGTGATATTGACATGCTTGTCCAATACTGGACTAGATTTCTTGATAGGCATGATTGTAATTTTCATTATGTGGCATTCCATAATGCTTTCAGGTCCAAATTGAAAAGATCACTAGTTTATAATCCACCCAGGATTCCAAAGGAGATTCATAATTTCTTGAGGCCAATGGAAAGGAGACCTGAGTTGAATTTAACAAATAATTGGGGAAACATTATCCCTTATTATAATACAACCATTTTCAGGGTATATGGTACCAATGTTAACCCATACGATTTGCCTAGGGATTTGCCTCTGAGAATTGGGTTTTTAGAAATCATGAGACAATTGGGATGGGCTTAGGATGCACATTTGTCGGTAGAGAAAAAGAAGGGATCCTTCTTTCCTAAGTATACAACATTTGCTTATTTTGTCATGGAAAAAGGAGGATGGAACAATTTGTGGATATTTCTTGGGCCTTATGGGTTGAAAACTTTATGCCCTAGGAATCATGATCCTAAGGTTTTCATTTCTCAAATGAAGGCAAAGCACCTGACTGAAATATTTTTTCACAATTTCTATTTCCTTGAGGATATTATCACGAAAATTCTTTATTTATAGATATAAGAGAAAGAAAAGAAAAATATATAGATTTTACTAAGATGATGAAGAAGAAGCAATAAAAGAAACCTGCATATGATCCCATGCCAAATATCAATGGTGAGTTGAATAGGGCTATGTATTCTATTCATAATTTTGGGAGCTTGGTGAGGGTCTTGAAGGCTAAATAGGTTGTGGAAGAAAAGGGAAAGCCACATGTTGTTGAAGAATACCCTGAAATAAAACTGGAGGAAAGACCTACTTATCAGCCTCCAACAAAGGTTAGGATATATTCCAGAAAGAAGGGAATGATGGTTGAAGAAAAAACCAGGCCCACTTTTGCTACTTTAGAAAAGTCTGGAGTAATTTCACACAAGAAATTAGAACCATCATCTTCAAGGAAATTATTGCCTAATATTGTCGATTTGGATTCCCCTTCAAGGCCCTATTCTCCAACATAGCCTCCATCACTAAAGAGACAAAAATTGAAGGGACAGGGGTGGTTGATTATCCTGATGAAGATGATGAAGAAATCATGGTAACCCTTGATGATATGTAGCAAGAAATGCCATCTTTACCACAAGACATCCCATCAAGTTCTACAGAATTTTCCTTGAGGCTTGGAAAAGATTAAATAAGAGGGATAACCAATAGTGGTGACCTAAGAATGGAGGCCTATTGGGAATTCATGATGGATGACTCTTTTATCAAAAAAAATCATTTAAGGATTTTGTTTCGAGGGCACATGTTCCACTATATACAAAGAAGGTAGCTCAAGAAAGAAGTTTACACCCAGAGCTCCTAGAGAAATTCATTCAATCCAATGTCAAGTTGCAAATGAGGAGATTTTCAAAGAAATGACACCAAAACAAGGTAGAGCATTGGTACATAAGAGTGGAGTATTATTACTTCCTAAGTGGGATATTGTTGATGCTTTGGTATTCAATACAATAAGAAGCGCCAATAGGCCACTTCTTCCAACCAAGGAGGAAGCTACATTGGCACTTCAAGGTTTAGCCTTTAGTGAGGAATGGTATGCCTTAGCAATTTGGTCTTTATCTACCGAGTCTAGGAAGCCAATAGTTATAGAACCATCTAATTTTAGTGGTCACTTGGTTGTAAGAAGAGTTGTTGATATTCTAGCATTGGAGGCCGCAAATATGGTAGTGAATGTTGCCAAGTTCACCAGGGCAACTGTTGAGGATTTGACCAAGGATTGAGATACTTTAAGGGGCCAGTACAATGACCTTATTATCGAATATAATAGGAATCAAAAAAATATTGCAGAGCTAGAGACTGAGTTGGTATTATTGAAGCAAAAAATGGATACATTGAATTCTCAAGGGCAAGCTAGCTCTAGTCACACTATTTCAGACCCACCAGTGAAGCAACCTCAGCCTTCTTCATAGGGAAAATCCTTAGCTATCATTCCATTCAATATGGGATAGGTTCCCATCACAACTAAAGGGGATAATGGCACAAGTGGAGGACTCTCAAGGGAAAAAATAATTTGTCAAGTTGAGGAGTATAAATAGATGTTGCAATAGGTCCATAAATCAACATTTAAAATCAATTTAGTAATTGTAGATAATGTATTGAGACACTTGAACAAGAAATTCCAATTAAATAGTGTTCATGCAAGTTATGCTTTGATGTTGCAAGCACTCAAAATATTTCCAAGGGATAAAGAGTTGGCTACCCCACTACTAGATACATGGAGCCCCAAATATGAGAAAATAAAATTCATGGCGGTGGGAGAAAAGCATCAAGAGGATAAGTATCCCATGGTTAAGCTAATGTATCAATTTGTTAAGGGAATTGTGGAGAAAACGTTCCAGGGATACATTGCTCCTATGTAACTAAGGATCAAGTAATTAAAGGCCAAGTATGATGAAGTAGACCTAACTCCAGTACCACAGATCCAACATAGTCATGATAAAGTGAAGCCATTGCAAGTTTGGAAGGACCAAATGAATAATATAATGATAACTCAGACAGATGAAATATGCAAGAATAGTGATATTGTTATGTTGGAAAATACACTTGAGAAACTGTCTTTTGTTATTAGTTTCTTACAATATTTTGATAGAGAGGCTACTTTAGTGATGGTGAAGTATGCACCATATAGAGATAAAATTAATCAAGCTATTGCTTTCAAATAGCCATCTGAGGAGGAATTTGAATATTGTAAAAGGGCGTTCACTGATGAGTTTGAAATATGAGCACTAGGGTCAAGAAGTGTGACTTGGTCAAGTATAATATAGGTGTGGCCTTAGAGGTTACATTTGAAAATACACATACTTCTCTTGGCTCTAGGTACAATTTGTTGATGAGAATAGTTGTTGAGATGGAATAAAGTGCTACAATGGTTAAAGATGCCTTTGATATGAATGAGTTTCCTTTCAGAAAGCGGGTTTTCTTCTCCGCAACAATTGATGATTACTTTGTCTTATGTATTTTCCATCCAATTTCAAGATGCAAATGTAACTGTATGAGGGGATTATAGTCTAATAAAAAGTGGACATGTGTGCATCTAGGCCTGAAGCTTGTTTTGCTCCCTTATTCTATAAAATGGAATTTTGGGCCGAGGTATTGTGTCTTTTGTTGAATCTAATATTTGAGATAGTATAATTTTGTAATATAGAGAGTATGAATGTTGAGTCCTTGTTTTAAGGTTTAGAGTTAGATAGAATAACTTGGTCAATTATAGGGTTCTTAGGCATGTGTGTGTTGAATATGAAAATCTCTTGAGTCTATTTTCTCTCCAATTGTGATGTATTTCATGAATTATTAATGAAATATTAGTCAAAGATTGGTTTAGTTGATTTGCATTGTTCTTTACTATGAATTATACTTTAATGGTAGTTTTGGTTTAAAGGATTAGTTAAATGCTTCAGTTATTGTGTAAGTTCATGTAGGTTGGCAGTTGGATTCATAAGTAGTAATAGATTTCTAGTATAGATAAATGGAGTGTAATGAATTCATATAGATCACAACTATTTAAGAAGAAATTTTCCCTGTAGTTCATCTCTCTCTTATTTAACTCTGTGCTTTAAGATATGGCACTGATATTTGAACAGTGGTTGTGTTTCTCATGTCTTTGAATTTTATTTTAGAACATTTATTCAAAATATTTCTTATCGGCCTATCTTTGTTGTGTTTATGGTTCTCTTCTAATAGGACTTGATTCTTTGAAGGAATTTCCAATTTCTTGAAGGATTTCATCCATTTAGTGTCAATGGAGAATCTATTTGTTAATATGCAATGTGTGTTTAATATTGTTTAGTTGTTTGTGAGAAGCACATTGTGGGGATCACCCTCTCGAGTCTCACAGAGCTCGAAGTGTAGGAGAATTCGCATTATTGCTTCTTCTCGTTGAGTTGGCCAATTTTTTCTCAAGCTTTCATTATTGAGCATGGAAAATTCATAAAAGCTTTGAGGAAATCCACTTGTGTTGTAATAAAAAACATCAACAGAGTCCTAAGATGTGGTACCAAAAATTTGACATATGTGTTGAGTTTGGGATTTGAGCATTCTAAATTAGATCATTGTGTTTATTATAAAACTGATGGTGATCGTTTCTTTTTTATTGCATTATATGTTGATGATATGTTATTTATTGGTAAGAGGAAAGGTATGATTTTAGAAGTGAAATCTAAACTTGTTGCTAAATTTAAAATGAAATATCTTGGTGTAGCTAAACACATTCTTGGGATGGAAATTAGAAGACATAGAGTGAAAAAAAAGATATGGATTGGAAAAATTAAGTTTGTCAACTCGATTTTATAGAGGTTTGGTATGTAGGATTGTAGACCATTGTATGTTCTTATTTATGTCCGAACAAAGTTATCTATTTCAGATTGTCCAACATCCACATTAGATATGGAAGACATGAGCATAGTTCCTTACCAGAGTGCAGTTGGAAGTTTGATGTATGCTATGGTCTATACAAGACCAAACATTATCCAACCAGTGGGAGTTCTTTCCATAAATATGTCTAATCATGGTAGAGTTATTTGGGATGCAGTTAATAGAGTCTTCAAATATTTGCATGGCAGCTCAGATTATTCCTTGTGTTATCATAGTAATATAATGAAGATAATATTTTCCTTGATATTCATGGTTATGTGGATTCAAAATGGGTAGGTGATGTTGATAGTAGAAGATCCACCAATACATATGTCTTTACTTTATTTGGTGGTGTGATTAGTTGGATGAGTAAGTGATAGGTTATGATTTATTTTTCCACTACTGAAGCAGAGTATATGGCAACTACTTATTCTTGTAATGAAGCCATTTGGCTTAAGAGAGTGTGTTAAGATATTGGAATAAAACAAGGTGTAGTGACAAATTATTGTGATAGTCAAAGTGTGATATGTATAGCCAAGAACCCAAAATTTCATGCCAAGACAAAGAACATTGATGTGCAATATCATTTTGATAGAGATATAATCGAAGATCATAGGGTGAAGCTAGATAAGGTAGAGACTTTTATGAATTGTTAATTTTTTAACTAAGATTGTGAGCACAAAGAATTTCATATGGTGTTTAGAGACTATGGGCCTTTCAACCCATAGCAATTAATAGATGATAATGACACCCTTTCATTGTCCTTGCAAGGTGTTCAAAAAGTGGGAGATATTTTGAGAAAATGTGTCTCAACCTTGCAATTACATAAGGTACTATTGATACATAAGGTATTGTTCATTTGATGATGATGGGGGACATGGGGGACCCCCCCCCCACGAGGGGTTTGGGGGGATCATCCCCTCGACTGGGGTCCAAGGGCAGCATGCCCTGGTGGGGGCTCAAGTGCAGTGTCCTTGAAAAGAAAAATGTATTTATATTTTATTATTGTAAATTTGGATCGTTCATCATTATGTCTCATATCTGATGATTGATATTTTATTAGCTTGAATTTCCCTAGAAGGTAACCCTATTTTATGAGGAAATTATATTACGGATATGTACTGCAATTTATTCTAAGAGTCTGATAGTGGTTGTATTTCCTTTGGATCTCTAAGTGGTGATACTCCCGTGAGAAGCTTGCTCTGCAAGTATATTGTAATAGTTGTGATTTTTGAATAATATATTGGGCAGATTTTGGATTGTGGGGTTTTTCTCACAAAAGGGTTTTCCCCACGAAAATCATTGTGTGGCAGTATGCATGATATTTATGCTTATTTTTATTTAAGTTTTTGTAGTTGTTAAAGATCTATAAAATTTTGCATTATTCTCCTCTCAGGATTAGTGTAGGAAGTTGTTTTTCTACCTTAGCTTCCTTACATGTTTCACACAAGACACTTTATATATATATATATATATATATATATATTAACTGGATAACTTTAGTAGCCAATAAATAACTATTTAATCCAAATATATATATTTTCTCATATATGAAAATTTTTACACTTCAATTAATATTTTTTATTAAGGATGCATTGGAGTGTATTTTAGAATAACATTTTACATTTAGAGGTAATTTTCTTATTCAATATTTTAAATTAAATCTCATATATTTAATCTATTGCATAGCTTTAATATCTCATACCAATTAATTAATTTGAACAATGTTCATCTAAACCTTGATTTTAATCGAAAACTACCATTTATTATTTAAATTAATAACCCCTTTATTTTAGATGGAAGCATATCTAAACCAAGTAAAATGAGTTGCCAGGACCATCCTTAAATACTCAATATATGATAATTTAAATAATAATTTATTTCTCACCTTTATTGTTTGTCAAGAATACACTAATATAATTTTAAAGCAACTAATTACTTTAATAATAGGATTTTTAAACCTCCACTTAATAATTATGAAGTTAAAAATATAAAATGGTAAGATAATAATCAATTCTAAAAGTCTTTTAAATTGTCACTTAAGTGAGGATCTAACACCTTAGACCCCCACCAGTTGTTAATTTAAAATTAAGTGGGATTAATTATTTAAAAATAAACATATTAAAAATTAATAGAATGTGCAACCATTTTGAGCCATTGGATTTTTTTTAATCTTGTCCCTTAGATTTAGGGTAACTAAAGAAAACCCTAAATCCATAAGGATTTTCATAAAACCTATTTTCTTTCCTTGTTTACTCATTTGAAGCTAGGAAGATTGGAAGAGAGAGATCTTTATTTGGTTGTAGGTTTTCATTTGATTAATTATTCTAAAGCACATAATGTCTATTATTTTCTCTTTTTTTTTAATTTCTCAAGCACCTATAATTTTAATACCTTATATCTTTGATTTATGTTATAGATTCTTATTCTACAATGGATAAAGATTAAAGATTTTCACATTGGAGTTCCATCACCCGTGAACCCAGATGGCCCTTATTCTTTACCTTGGAGGGACATAGTTATTCCCTTTCTTTTTGCAACTTCCTTTCATGGCAATGATTAAATCATACTTTTATCTTCTATTATTGGTTGGAAAATAGAACATGGGTTTGATTATATTTTTTTCTCCCCACTATAAGGGTTTTGTAATAGGGAAGAGGTGTTCTTTTATATTATTAATGGTTTTAATATATATTTATTTTAATTCAAAAAATTCCCTCTATGTATTATTTTCGCAAAACTAGTTGCATTTGATAGAAATAAATAAAATAAAATAAAATAAAAATTGTTAAATTTTATTTTCTTTAAAAAAAGTAATTTTAAGGGGTTTAACCCTTATTGGGGTCACACCCTCAGCAGGGTTGTGCCCTCTTTTAGGGGTCGTAGGCCCTACTGGGTTAGTGTTTCCTTTGATTTATTCTTTTTGCTTTATTTTTTGCTTTAAAAAAAATATTAAAAGATTTTAATATTATAATTTATTAATATATTTATTGATTATATTTAATTATATTTCTCTTTTTTTAATATATAATTTTGCAACAGATAAATATTGTAAAAATAATATATGATATGTATATATTATACTATTCAAAATATAGTATGAAGGTATAAAGTATATATATATTTAATACATAATATATAAATTGAATATATATACAATATATATACATACATCATATGTATATATATAAATATTTTATACAATATATTGTCAAAATGAAATATGTGTTTACATATTTATATGTTTGAAACTTTAAAAAAAAGATTTAATGGGTTGATTATTTCACCCTTTGATAAAAAGGTAATGAATAAAATTTACTCAAAATTATATTATCCTTTCTTATTGTAAGTTTTCCTTAAATAAACCAATAAATCTTGTAATGAGAAAGTAATGTATTTATATAGATATAAATTATTTCTTTTATGTATCCTTTGAATAATCATATTTTACTAAATAACAAAAGCAATAGTTTAGGCTATTTATACATCTAGATATAGTAAAACATTATATTTTCAGATTTTCTTATTTACAACTCAAAAATAAAGCATTCTTTCTTCAAATAGCATAATGCATAACTTTTATCTATTATTCCATACACATTAAGATTCCAACTACTATATTTGAAAGATGACAATACATTCCTCCAAAGAAGCTTACATTGTCTTTTACTCCAATATATTTTTAAGATGAAAATAATATAAATTGAATTTCAACAAGAACTTTCAAATACCCTTAGGAGATTCCAGCCAAAAGAAAAATTAAAACTCTCCACCCTACCATTATGGCATCATGAGGTTGTAGTAAGACCCCAACCATCCCTTGAGTAGAGAGAACCCTTTTAAAAACCCATTCACATAGGTTGAAAATCCAACTCTAAATACTTTTACAACTCAACATATAAAAATCTCACTCATTTTCACAATTTAATAACACAACTAAACCATATCAAATCTCACTCATTTTAATAATTTAATAACACAAGTAAACCATATCAATGACTTATTAAAACATGTTAAAACATACACATTTTCAAATAAACATCCCTAACCCAAGAAACCTTTATTCCGCTCTTAATATCAACCACAAGCAATAGAGCAAGGAGGACTTAGCTTTCTACATCATAGTAGATATGTAGACTCATTCTACATGTTGCTCTCTTTGATTCCATTACTCTTCCTTCCTCCCATATCTCTCAAGCTTCTTCCTCTTCCCAAAAATCTCAAGTATAATAATAAAACCCCTAAAAAACAAAATGAACTCTTCAAAACTCTGTACAAAAATGACTAAATTATTCCCCTAAAAGAAAAAGAGAACCCCCTTAACCAAAAACTCATTAGATTTTAAATAATTCAAGACTCCACACCCTTGGATGAGATTTTGACACTTGTCAGCATCTCATCCAATCTCAATTATCTCACCATACCCCAAGTTTCCCACTAAGTCCTCTCCTTTATTTAAGAGGCATGATGCACATGTGTGTCCTCTTTTCCAAGTCCAATCCAATAAATGAGATGGAATACCAAAGGGGATGGGGATGGGTCAATTCCATCCTTTCATCCCCAAAATTCATCACCTCCCTTCAAGGTCATCTATGGGCGGTCATAAATAAGGTATGGTCAAAAACAACCTCCAACCTATAGGTACTATGTCTATGGATTTTAAAATGCAATAAATGACTAAATTATGACATTTTTGAACCTCATAAAGTCACCTCTAAATTTTCATTCGAAATTTAATTTTACTCACCACTTGCAACTTAATTGACATGACTCAACAATTAATTAAAATATAAAACACAACTTACACATAAACACCATTACCCATTAACCATAGACCTTAGTTCTCCAAATATTTTCTAGATTCTAAGGTCATATTTAAAAATTCAAAATAACAAAATCACCACCACTATACTCTCTTGACACTTAATGCTAACCCTATATTGACTCACTTTTCATTAAGTGTGATCACATTCGAAAACTTAAACTAAGTGATGTATTGACAAGGTTTAAAATTGGTTCTCCCTTCTTCCTAATGGAATTCATCTCTTAGGAATTTTATTAACACATGGTTTAGAGTTAGTGGGAGTCACCTAATCCTATTTTTGTTAAGATTCAATTCAATAGATTAGTGCCTAGAAATATATTCACATGTCTAATCTTTATCTCCTTCAATGCAGAATAAGGATTCAAATCTTTCTCTAACAATAACGAAATCCAACTTTAGCTTAATTATTCAACTCTACTATCTAATGGATTCCTACACAATTATTTGTTACTAAGTATCATTATGCAACTAGATAACAAATTCATATAACTTACCTTGTCAGCTTAGCTTAAGCAACCTCATTTTTGGTTAGAGTTGTTCAAATTTACCATCAATGATGTTAGGAATTTATTCCATTGAATTTGTTCATGATCTAAAAGGGTCCTATTTCATCCCCAAACATTACCCCTTTCCACAAAACATAAAACACATTAGTGAATCGCTTGTACTAAAATACATTTCATTCTTTTGTTCATATAAATTTAAATATACTTATCTCTTTATTCTTGTAAGAATCTAATCTACACACTTCTCATGCTTTCCTAACAAGTTGTACAAATTCCTTTAATAGGACACATTTATTACAATCATCCTTTAACTAAGCTATGAAAATATTAAAACATTAAGTATGTAGTGCAGAATAAGGATTCAAATCTTTCTCTAACAATAACGAAATCCAACTTTAGCTTAATTATTCAACTCTACTATCTAATGGATTCCTACACAATTATTTTTTACTAAGTATCATTATGCAACTAGATAACAAATTCATATAACTTACCTTGTTAGCTTAGCTTAAGCAACCTCATTTTTGGTTAGAGTTGTTCAAATTTACCATCAATGATGTTAGGAATTTATTCCATTGAATTTGTTCATGATCTAAAAGGGTTCTATTTCATCCCCAAACATTACCCCTTTCCACAAAACATAAAACACATTAGTGAATTGCTTGTACTAAAATACATTTCATTCTTTTGTTCATATAAATTTAAATATACTTATCTCTTTATTCTTGTAAGAATCTAATCTACACACTTCTCATGCTTTCCTAACAAGTTGTACAAATTCCTTTAATAGGACACATTTATTACAATCATCCTTTAACTAAGCTATGAAAATATTAAAACATTAAGTATGTAGTTGAGCTAAACCATCGATTGTAACACCCTGCCAAAGAACCCTAGAGGATAGAACAACTAACTAAAAATTATGGCACATTTTTTTTAAGGTGAAATGACATGAATTATCAAACTTATCTAAACATAACATCTAAGTTAAACTATGTTCTCCAAGGTTCTATGACTACATTATGAAAATATCTATTAAACAAGAACTAATCATGTGACATGAATTAACTAACATTGAGAGTTAACATACATATTAAGCATTAAATGTATGGACATATATATTTCCATAGATACAACACCATTAAAGATCATATAATATGAACAAATGAGTACATATACAATTTCCCTTACATAAGGGTACATTTTTCATTGTTACAAGATTACATCAAGCTTCCCTTATAACATCGGGATGAATACATCAAATTACATTACATGGTGTAAATGAGATACAAGTAAATACATAACATAAGCCACTTTCATTTGAAATGGTGCAAGGTCCAAAATCTGCTACATAAGGTACATCCTCCACATAGATGAACAACAGATGGGAAACCTAATGGATTAAAAAGCATAATCCACATGACCTTGTGGAACCCTAAGGTCCACCCCTTGTGTTATGAGATAATGATGTCGAACCCCATCTATGGTTATCCTAATAGTCTCTCGCTAGATGCCAGCCCCATAAGGTGACACATGTGGAACCAACTTTCCTTTCAAGAAGACAAGGAAGTTGATCTTTCCAACCAAGCCTTCTCAACCCATCCTTAGCCTAAACGAGAACTATAGACATGGGTGAGGCATCCAATTATCTTAATTAGATTTAAATTCTACCCAACCCCCTAGTCTATCAATTAGGTTATCATTGAGTTAAAGAAACTCCCACATGGGTTTTCATGATGCCACTTTGTGTGTCGGCCCCCATTGAGAGTCACTCCCCTACTATCAGCTAGAAGACCCAACACAACAAATAGGGTAAAGATAACTTGCAAAAATCACAAAACCACATGAACATTCACATAAGGCAAGGCATAAACCATCCCGCACACAATTGCCAATCATAAAAGTGAATCTGCAATGCAAAACTAAATACCCTCATGTACACAATTCAAGTATAAACTCAATCTATTACCACAATGAAATAATCACAAAACCTACCATGCAAAAACTCCCCCTAGCCTCTGGAATTCTAACTAACCATTGAACACAAGGACTCCATTTTTACATAAAGATCCCCAATCACCTTAATCTCATAAAAAAATCACATAATTAAACAAGAATTCCAATTTCCATAAAACAACATATATTCACTAATCGTCACTTCATGATTATGAATAAAACAACATTTAAAAGATCTAATGAGCTCATTTAATTAAGTTCTTTAAGCAACTAAATATAACCAAATTAGCTTCTAATTTATCAACATTCCAATTCTACACAAAAACCAACTTCCCTTTATCAAATATAATCATTTAAACTAGTAGATAGAATTATTAACTAGTTGTAATTATAGAATATACGCATACATGCATATGCATTGATATATATATATATATATATATATATATATATATATATATATATATATATATATATATATATATATATATATATATATATATATATTTATATTTATATATCTCCACATATATGGGTATGTGTAGGATCATCATGGAAAAAACAGACCCTTAAGTGGCAAAAAAATTAGAAAAAAAAGAGTTAGGCAACTTGTCATAAAAATTTGAACAAGTTATCTATATTATTCCAGAAATATGTAAGAATAGAATTTGTAGAAAATTGAATTTAGTTTCTAAACTACTAGGTTTTTTTTTTAAAATCTATTTGGTGAAAAATTGAAATTTCAATGGAGTGGCACTTAAATTTGAGGGAAAAAATAAGTAGGTGTCTGTCTAACCACCCTAACGACAATAAAATGATAATATTTTTTTATAAGATTTTAGATATAAGTAGAGGACTCATGTCTCGATGTGATGCATATTATTTTGTAATTTTTTCCAAGTAAATAATTAATTATGAATTTTTTATTACAACTTTAAAAATATATAAAAACTTGTATGTTTATATTGGTGGAAAGCTGAGAATCTCATTTAAAAACTCTTTTCGTTTCATTAATTTTGGGTAAAAAAAATTTATCAGCCACATACCCACCATATTGCCACTTTTTGGCCCATCATGATCCTGCACATACCCATATATATATGTATGTATATAACACATAGTGCAATTTTAATGTTTCATATACCAATAAGGTTAAAACAATATATATATCTTCATATATATATATATATATAGACATACACACAAACACACACACACACACACACACACACACACACACACACACATATATAATATATATATATATATGTTTATGTACAAGAAAAAAATTGATTGGAAACATAATTCAAAGGTCATACAAAATGTATATACAACAAAATGTAATTGAAAACTCTTCATTTCAATTTATATTGTAAACCAAGCATCAATATTCCAATATATAACATTTATATACACATACATATATATATATATATATTACATAAAATTGGTTCTCAGATAACATGACTAATAATAGGTGCATGAATTTAATGAAATTGGATGATCATAATATCAAATGCTAATTTTATTTACCTCAACATATAAGTTAAATTGAATACTATAGGGTTGTTTTTAGTAGTGTTAAAAAAATTCCTTACCATAAACTATCACCCCCTAATATTAGTTAAATAGTGGTCAAGTTCATGGGACATAATAGTGATGCTAATTAAAACAAGATGGAAAAATAAGTTCGCACTTTAATAATAGCAGTAGGGTATTTTTTTACAAACATAAAATCAAAATCTTCACATATTATAATCGAGAGTAGATCAAATATCAATCTATGTCAAATGCCACACTATTGTATACAGATCGAACTACTAGTAGCAGATGGAAGGAAGAGAAGGCACTAAGGGATTTGGAGAGACCCCAACAAAACTCTATTACTAAAGGAAAATAGCAACATAGAGAGAGAGATGTTGTTGTGGGGAAAACCATAGCTGAACTAGTTTGTAGAGAAGGCTTGAGTGACTTTCAAATAGATACAAAAAATTTGAAGTAAGGCCAAACTTCTATACTAGGAGATTGCACAATATAGACTGGCCAAAACAAGTGAATATGTAGTGGGTTGCACCAAAATGCAAAAAAGATGAAGTAAGGCCAAACTTCTATACCAAGAGATTGCACAACATAGACTGACCAAAACAAGTGAATATGGAGTGGGTTGGACCAAAATGAAAACGATATTGGTCTAGGAAATGAAGATATTGCAAGATTAACACAAATGGATTCAATTTCAACCAAAAACATAATGATTATAGAATATATATATATATGTATATATATATAAATACATATTTATTATTTTCTTTGCGGGAATAAAATTCATGCAAACAAGCATTTATTTCCAGCAGAGAAAAGAGGAGGAATTCAATTGTATTAAATAGAGAAACAAAAATCATGAATAAAAATATAAAACCAACCTGAGTTCTAATGCAACATAAATGGAAGAATGGTGTCAAGACCAACTATTGTGTTTTTCATGATCTGCTTCTTCCAGGAAATTTAATACCACTCCTGATCAACTTCGATAATTTTCCCCTCTTCAAATTCTTTTTCCAAACAATCAATTGGATATCCTTATTTTGACAAAATAATCTTGCACACAAGTTCTTCCATTCGAAAACCAAAAATCCATCCTCCCAAACCCCAAAATCCCCTCAAAATAATAATAAGGAAATATTTTGTTTTTTGAAAATAACAAGCAAACAAAAGACTCATAAAAACATGTTTCCAAACAAAGCCTAGTTCGAAGTCACACATGTTCTTTGACAAGTATTTTTCCAACTTTTTAATTGTTTCTATTTCTTTATCATTTATCTTCATTCAAAATTAATATTAATTTTAATATTTTATTTTTCCCATCAAAATTTCCTCACAAATAAATTTATTAACTAAAACTTAACATTAACTATAATTTATTTATATATTTGATTATGAAAGCACTTTATAATTTAATCCTAATAATTTAATTATCCAAATGCAACATATACACCCATTTAATAACATAATTTATTTAATTCTACATCAAATAACAACATTAATAAACAATTGATTTTAACACTACATATCAGTAAAACTCACCCAAACATAAATTAAGGATGAAAGTGAGAATAACTGACCACAACAACAACAAACTGATAGGAGACAGATGTGATACATATCCTCTTTGAGGATGATGGCAAGGGTAGAGGACCTTAAGTTATCTTTGTTCAACATTTTTTATTGGGTTTAAGCTATGCTTAGACTTGACCATTTAGGTGGAGTCAATGTCTGGTACCCGCAACCTACATCAAAAAAATGGTCAAACATGTATATATATAATCAAATAGTCAAACACACCATGAAATGAAATTGTAGTGTATCAGGGTACTCTCGAATGAGTAATGCTACACCATCCCTTTCACCAATACACTTAAAACAAGTAACCACAACAATGTTTACAAGAAAAATAACATACTAAACAATGTAGAACAATCATCAAATAATCACCATAATCAGAAAACATATCATGTTCATAATCAAGTTAATCCACACAACCAATCAGTCCATAAAGTCATCATATCATAAGCATGACCACAAATGGTAGCATGAACATCAAAATGTCATCCAGTATCATAAAAAAACTAATCTAACATCTACCAAGTATCATAATGTATGTGATAAACAATATAACTATCACTCTAACATAGAATAGTGTGAGGGGCACTACATCCTCCCCTCTAGAACTAGGCTTACTCACGAAGCCTACAAAAAAGTATGGATATAACTCTCACTACGAGATGCATCCTCCCAAGTAGCTGAAACTCGTCATTAGGATCCCACTGGACCCTCACTTTCTCAATATATCGACCCCTGAGGGTGAGTCTCTTGTGTTGCAAAATTCCCACAAGCTTTAGAGCCAGCTGCCCATCCTCTACTTGTAGAGTGTGCTAGTCAAGAACATGAGAAATGTTTGGATAGTATGGTATAAGAACATAAACATGGAATACATCATGAATGCATGATAGATTGGGTGGTGAAGCAAGACAGTAAGCAACAAGACCAATCCTCTCCAAAACCTCAAATGACCCAAAAAAATGTGGTGTGAACTTAGAGCCTTTTCTATAATAGATTAGACTCTTTCGCAGATGCACCCATAAGAATACTTGATTACCACCTAAAAACTAACAATCAACCCTATGAGCATCTGTATATTTCTTCTACCTATCCTAAGCTACCACCAAGTGCTCTCTAATATGGGCCACTTGTTGCTCCATCTCCTAAATCATCTTCGGTCCAAGAAGAACTCTATACTCAAGATGATCCCAACTCAATAGATTCTCGAAAAGATGACCATACAATGCTTGAAAAGGAGGCATAGCAATAGAACTATGGTATCCATTATTGTATGCAAACTCCACTAAATACAAATATTCCTCCCATCAAGACTATTGATCCATAAAGTACATCCTGAGCATATCCTCAAGTACCTAGTTTACCCTCTCGGTCTATCCATTTGTCTCTAAGTGGTAAGTAGAACTAAATTTCAACTGGGTTCCCAAGGCATGTTGCAAGGATGTCCAAAGTGCGAAGTGAACATTTGATCTCGGACAATATCCTCCATGAAAATTTTGGTCATAGAAGATGCATTATATGCCGACCGTATAGGACAAAAGTGTGTAACCTTAGTCAACTTGTCAATGGTAACCATAATGGTGTCATGAAAATGATAATACATAAGAAAACCAACTATGAAATCCATTGAAATGATGTCCCATTTCCATTCTAGAACAAGATGTGGTTGTTAAAGACCTTTCAGTGTTGCTGCTCTATCTTAACTCTCTGGCACTCCAAACACCTCGAGACAAAATTTATAATGTCCATCTTCATTTTGACCCCAAAATATAGTTGATGAAGGTCTGCATACATCTTCCTAACACCTGGATGAGTAGAATAGCGTGTCTGATGTGTATTTGACATGATTAGAGTGTGAAGACCCTTAGAAGAAGGAACATATATGTGACCTAAATATCGTAAGAGACCATTTGACTCAAGGGAATATCTCAAAAACCTTCCTTCCAAAGCTCCACCTGACTCAACCTCCAACTTCACCTCCTAATACTAATTATTTGTAGGAAGTGTTATAAGAATCTGACTCCTCAAATCTACACCAAGATTCATAGCTAAGAGCTCATGCCTTCGCCGACTAAGTACATCCACCACTACATTTTCCCTACCCTGAATATATTTTACCTCAAAATCATACTCACAAAGGAACTCCATCTACTACCTTTGCCTAGCATTTAGGTTTGGCTGCATAAATATGTACTACAAATTGCATTGATCACCTTGCAACTCAAACCGATGCCCAAACAAAAAGTGTCTCCACCTCACTAAGGTATGAACAATGGTAGCTAACTCCAAATCATGCATGGGATATTTCAACTCATGATCATAGAGTTTGTGAGACTCATAGGTAATCACATGACCATCCTGCATTAAAACTACTCCTATACCCTCCAAAGATGCATCAATGCACACCACAAAGGCTTTGGTAGGATCAAGAACTACTAAAATAGGTGCACTAGTCAACCTTTCATTAAGAGTCTAAAATTTTGGTTGACATTGTTCTAACTAGATGAATTTATTCCCTTTCCTCTAAAGAGAAGTAATGGGGTGAGATATCCTCAAAAAAACCTTAACAAACCGTCGATAGTAACCTACTAAGCCCATGAAATTGTGAACCTCTAAAACATTACTGGGCATAGGCCAATCCATAATGGCTTGGATCTTTGAAGGATCCAAAGAAATACCCTCTCCTGAGATAACGTGTCCCAAATATCTCACCTTAGGCTGGAAGAATTCACACTTAGCCAAGTTTGCATAAAGTTGATTATCTCTTAGACACTTCAAAACCTATTGCAAATGCTCCTCGTGATCCTCCATAGTCCTTGAGTAGATTAAAATTTCATTAAGGAACACAAGGAAAAAAATTTCAAGATAGGTGTGGAAGAGTCCATTCATCAAACTCATGAACACATATGGTGCATTGGTCAACCCGAATGACACAACAATGAACTCATAGTGTCTGTAACTAGTGTAAAATATGTTCTTATGAATTTCTACCTCCAACATACATAACTAATGGTACCCTGTCTTAGGATCAATCTTTTAAAACACATTAGCTCCCTTAATTTAATCAAAGAGATCATAAATCCTTAGGAAGGGATACTTGTTCTTCACTATCACCTTATTTAACTGTCGATAATCAATACATAATTGAAGGGATATGTCCTTCTTCTTCACAAATATAACTAGTGCTCCCCAAAGGGAAACACTAGGATGAATGAACCCTTTTACCAACAACTCCTCCAACTACAAATAAAGCTCCTTAAGCTCCAAAGTAGTCATCCAATATGGAGCTCGAGATATAGGTTCTGCTCTGGGAAGTAGGTCTATTATGAAATTGGTGTCAATTTTAGGTGGCATCCCAAGAATCTCACTAGGAAAGACATATGTGAACTCCCTAACAATGCGATAATCATCAAGGGACACCTCCTAACTCTCCCCTAGTTCCAAATCATTCACTTTCACAACAAACAACTAGCACCCTTGATGCATACATCTCATCAACTACATAGAATAAATCATCTTTAAGGAAATGGGGCTCTAAATGCCAACTACTTTCACCTCTCTACCTAAATCATCCACATACAACACTGAACTATGTCAGCAATCTATTATTTCTTAATGAGCATCCAACCAATCCATACCTAGAATAACATCATAAGACCCAAGGGGTATGACATGGAGATCCATCATGGTAATGAGTGAACCAATCCTTAAACCACGACCATGCACAAGGGATTCTACTACTACCTTTTCTTTGGAGGCCAATTCGACCTACCACCTAACAACTTGTTTTTTTTCCACTATTCCACAATGCTCTACTAAGGAAGGGGAAATAAATAATTCAAAAGCATCAAAATTGAAAAGAATGGAGATACAAATACCTTGTAACACACCTGCGGCCTCCACTATTGTACCCTGATGCTCTAGCTAGTGATTATCAACCATTGTAAATAGTCTATGGGACTTCCTACATCAACCACTATAGGCTCTGAAGTTGTCAGGCTTTGAATGAATCACATCATGTTCCTCTAAGGATATTGTTTAGCTATGTGGCCCTATTGACCGCAAGAGAAAAAACTTGTACCTCTACCATATCCTTAGCCACCTAGTGGTGCACTAGAATGCTAAAAACTACCTTTGTTGGGTATAGTCTAAGTGCTTTGTGTTGGTTGATCTAAATGATCACACTAAGCTTGCTATCAACTCTGATTTTTCCTAGACTAAAATCTACTACCGTACTAAGATTGAGAGTTCTTATGTTTTATTTGAGAACGTTGTTGTTGTTGTTGTTGCTACTGCTCACTCTTAGTAGGTGCATGATGGGTCCTAGAGGAAACCACTGTATGAAACTATCCACCTTGAGAGCCAAATCCTAATGGAGGTAAAATACCAATTTGTACTCCTGTATGACCTCCCAATGCCATAGCCAAAATCTCCTCTACCAGACAAGCCTTTTCTATAGCCACCTCCATAGTCTTCAGATCAAAGACACTAACTCCTCCACTAATATGGGAATTCAAACCCCTGATAAAATGTTTCACCAACATAGCCTCATCATCATCAATACCTACATACTACTTAAGCTCATAAAACCTGCACTGGTATTGCTCAAATGACATGGCCATCTATGTCAACTCATGGAATTCATCTATATGGTGTTGTCTCTAGTGATCTTATAGGAAACAAGCTCTGAATCTCTCCATTAACATCTCCCAAGACACTGAACTGATGTCTAAATGCCACTGAGTAGATGCAAAACCTCTCAGATGCATAATGCCACATCTCTCCTTGGTGTTGTTGTCATGCGGATGGATGGAAAAACACCTATCTAAATAAATCAACTAAGTATCTACCTCCAAACCACCACTAGACCCATCAAAAGTAGGAGGGTGTTCCCTCAAAAGATCTCACATGTGACCTACTGCAATAGCCTCTTGTTCTATTGTAACTTCTCTCCTCCTAGGAGACCTTTCTCTTTCCCTATGTACTTGCTAGTTTCTAACTTGTATAGGGACTAATCGAGAAAGGGCCTCCTCTAGTATATGAAACAACTAATCTCCCTCTAACCTTGGTTGACCTAGGTTTTGACCCCTACCTCCCTAACTATTATGGGATCTCTATTGCTCCTCACGATTACTCTCCTGGGAACTCTGAGAAGGGGTAATCAGATGGTTAGCTCTAGGAAAAGTCACAAACAATAAGGCGAGGATGATAGAAAGGGAACAACATAAGTGCAAGAGTCTAAACAACAAGAAAAACCTAATGGCTCATAAGACCCATAACACCCAATTTTAGAACCTTGAGCTCTGATACCAGATGTATTGCCCAGCCAAAGAACCCTAGAGGACAAAACAACTAACTATAGATTATGGCACAATTTTTTTTTAAGTGAAATGACATGAATTACCAACCTTATCTAAACATAACATCTAAGCTAAATTATGTTCTCCAAGTTTCTATGATTGTATTATGAACATGTATATTAAAAAAGAACTAAACATGCAACATGAATTAACTAACATTGAGAGTTCACTTAAATAAAAAGAATTAAATGTATGGACATATATATTTCCAAAGATACAACACCATTGAAGATTATATAATATGAAAAAATGAGTACATATACAATTTCCCTTACATAAGGGTACATCATTACATTGTTACAAGATTACATCAAGCTTCCCTTATAACATTGGGATGAATACATCAAATTATATTACATGGTGTAAATGAGTTAAGAGTAAATTCATAATATAATCCACTATCAATCGAAATGGTGCAAGGTCCAGAATCCACTACATAAGGTACATCCTCCATGTAGATGAAAACTAGCTAGGAAACCCAATGAAGTAAAAATCACAATCCACCCAGCCAAGTGGAACCCTAAATTCCACCCGCCATGGTAGGAGATAACAATAAGGTCCCACCACCAAAGTAGTCAAGAAGATAGTAGCATGGCACAAAAGGGATAACATGACTCCAACATATGAAGTACCATAAAACTTCACATAACAGTGACATCGCTTCCAAAGGAACGCAAACAACAAAGAGAAACACAAGACAAGGGAATGCTAGGTTACAATATAGAAGAGTGTCATCACATGGTCTAGGCATGGGTTATCCTAACAGTCACTCACTAGACGTCATCCCCCATCTATGATTATCCTGATAGTCTCTCGCTAGATGTCGGCCCCATAGGGTGACACATGTGGAACCAACTTTCCTTTCGAGAAGACAAGGAAGTTGATCTTGCCAACTAGGCCTTCTCAACCCATCCTTAGCCTAAACGATCACTAAAAACATGGGTGAGGCATCCAATTATCTTAATTAGAGTGAAATTCTACCCAACCCCCTAGTTTATCAATTAGATTATCACTGAGTTAAGGAAACTCCCAAATGGGTTATCCTTGTTTGCAAAACAAGAATAGAAATCTTAGAGGGGGGTGAATTAGTTGTCATATAATATTCAAACTTATTAAACTTTACTCAACTTATTCTTAGATATATTGAATGAGAATTTAATCATAAACAATCACCACATAAGAAACACAAAGAACACCAAGATTTCTTACGTGGAAACCCTATTAGGGGAAAAACCAAGGTGGATGTCACTACTTAAATACAAGAGGGTTCAGTGCCCAAGGAAGACACGTTGTCTTACATCAATTTGGATTATATTTGCAGGGTATTCAATTGAGAAATTAGCTTCTACAAAAGCTTGATTATAGTTTTGGTTAAGCACAAAAACACTTCTTCACACTTCGCTCAATCTTCCTCACACTCTGCTCTGCAATCAAATTATTAGAACACTATTTGAACATTTGCACTTTTTTCGCACTATCTCACACTTGACTTCACTCAAAAAATCACTCTTATATATCTGCTACATGGAATTACATCAACAACTTCGTCAGGCAAAAATAAAATATGAAATTACAAAACATGTACACAATGTTGGCCCAAATTAATAGATGAATTTTCAAGGTGAATTGAACACCATCAGACACAACATAATGAAGTCCTAAAATTATATTCTCGAATGTGCCAAACAATCAAAAATTAATCTATGAGGATCCATAACACATTGCAACCACCATGTCGGCCAACAACATGAAAAATCAAACACGCAAAGGAAAAATCTCCAATCAAGAGCACACCGATCAACGATGACTTGTAAAAAATATAGAGCATGATCTAGAAACATTCATGAGCATCAAGAATCATGAGAGAATCATTCGCAACAACTGAACTTACTAAATCACATCAACTTCAATTAGGGAAACTAACTAAAGCCACAAAAAAACTTTTAGAACACAATTGTTCATAACACAATAAAATATTCATGCAGATCTCTGAAAATTTTAGTGGATAAACTAGATACACTCAACAATAAACCATTTAATCCACAACTTCTGATCACCAAAATATTTAACTTTCCATCACACTAAACTTCACTGCTTGACAAACAACTTTCAACATATTTATTATAATTTTCTCAGTATCCCCAACATATAAAACCTTAAATACATCAATGCTAATAGTGTTGAAATCAATGACAACCACATATCAGCAACATAACCATAGCATCCAACAATCTTCCCCTTTGGAATTGATGGCAACACATGACATGAAAAACACCACCAATGCAACTCTCAATTATCACTTACTCCCCCTTAGGTTTTGATTCTTCTCTCATGACTTCTTCTTCAGCTCTTCTCCCCCTTTTACATCAATGGAAAATGTATACACAAGCTTTGAACAACATATTTGAATTATTTGACTACTCCCCCTGAGTAGCAGCCACCACAACATCAATCTGAAACAAGATATGATTCTGAATGTGCGGACTAATGCAAATAATTGCATCTTAGCTTTGATTAGGAGGGGAAATCACCCCTAACTTCCCTCTGAGATACTCAAAAGTATCCTTAGGTAACGGCATAGTAAAGATGACTACAATTTGTTCCTTAGTAGGCACAAACTCTAGTCTGACTTCCTTATCACTCACCTTGTCTCTCAAAAAGTGATACTTGATATATATATGTTGTGTCTTTGAATGCAACACTAGATTCTTAGAAATTTTAATGGCACTTGAATTATCACAAAATATAGCAATAGGCTCATCATACACAATTATTTTATCTCTCAACATCTTCTTCATCCATATTACCTAAGTAAAATTGTTTGCAACAACAATATATTCTACCGCAGCAATAGATAAGGAAATAGAATTCTTCTTTTTACTTAACCAAGACACTAGCTTCTTCCCTAAGAAGAAGGCACCACCACTAGTACTCTTCCTGTCATCCACATCTCCTGCCCAATTTGCATCAGTAAAGGAACTCAAGGTAAGATCATCATATTTAGGGTACCAAAGGCCAAAATCAATTGTCCCTTTCAAGTATTTGAAAATTCTCTTTACAATAGTCACATGAGAGTCCTTCAGATCAGCTTGATATCTAGCAACCATACATACAACATTCATGATTTCTAGTATGGTCTGAGTCAAATAAAGCAATCCACAGATCATTCACATCTATCTTGTCTGATTTGACTTAGGAGAATCATCATTTTGTGTTAGCTTGCATCGAAAAACCATGGGTGTACCAACAGGGTTTGAGTCTTCCATGCCAAAAAAAATCAGTAACTCTCTTACATATTTGGACTAAGATATAAAAATTCCATTATCTAATTGAGTGATTTGCAATCCCAAAAAGAACTTCATCTCTCCAATCATAGACATTTCAAATTCACTTTTCATTTCATCAATAAACTTCATACATAAATCATCATCACCTCAAAAATGATGTTATCAACAAAGACTTCAATAATCAACTCTTTATCATGATCCATCTTAAAATATAGATTACCATCAGCAGTACCTTTATTAAATCTAACCTTCAACAAGTATTTATCTAGTCTAGCATACCAGGCTTTAGGGGCTTGCTTGAGTCCATACAATGCTTTCTTCAATCAAAAAACCATATCTCCCTTATCAGTTAGTTGAAATCCATCTAGTTGCTCAACATATACTTCTTCTTCTAGCTCACCATTAAGAAATGTTGACTTTACATTCATTTGATAGACTTTATAGTTCTTAAAAGCAACATAAGAAAGAAGCAATCTTATAGCTTCAATTCTAGCAATAGGGGCAAAGTTTTCTTCAAAATGAATAGCTTCCATCTATGAGTACCCTTTACATACCAGTCTTTCTTTATTCCTGACCACTTCACCTTGTTCATTCAGCTTATTCCAAAAGACCCATTTAGTTCCAATCACATTTTTATCTTGAGGTCTGAGAACAAGAATCCATGTATCATTTTTCTCTATCTGCATTAGTTCTTCCTTCATTGCTTCCATCCATTTTTCATCTTTACATGCTTCATTTACATTGTTGGGCTTCATCTTGGAAATCGGATAGTACTCTTCTACAATTCTTCTTCTAGTCTACACACCTTTGTTCTTATCTCCTATAATTTGATCTTCAGAATGATTTAGCTTTATATACCTTGGAACTTTATGATTCTCTCAAACTTCTAGTTCTTTTATTCTCTCTTTTGCACTTCCACTAGCCTCTCCTTCTAGACTCTCTTGATTCACCAGAAAAATTTGAACTTGATTATGTTTCTAAGCATTCTTTCATTTATCAGTTTATCATGCTATTCATCTGAATCATATCCACAATATCTAGATGATCTAGCAATTTCCTCATCAACTCTGACATTTGCACTTTCAACCATTTTCCTCAATCTTCTATTATAGCATCAGTAGGCCTTTCTTTTAGTAGAGTAACCCAAAAATATTCCTTCATCACTCCTAACATCAAACTTGCCTATCTCTTCATCTCTCTTGATATAGCATATACTTCCAAATATTTTGAAATATTTAACAATAGGCTTTACTAGCTTAGGAAGATCTCTTACTACTTGACTAGAGCTTACCTTGACAATGTTATAAAAATTTACATGACACAGCCTCCTATGCCATAACCAACTTTCATCAACTTGAACAATTAAACAAATTTCACTAGGAACACTCAAGTGAAAAATACTACTTATTGTCTTTGTACCTGAAGTAATTACATTTCCAGAACTCCCTAGTATCCTGCACTTTCCATCCTTGAACTAAAGATTATATTCCTTGTTGACCATTTGTCCAACACTTAATAGAGTATGCTTCAAGCCTTCTACATAAAGGTCATCATCAGTATTGTGTTTACCACCAAGAGAAATAGTTCCTCTGCCACGAATCACACCAACATTGTTGTCTCCAAATCTTACAACACCACCATAATATTTCTCCAAGTTTACAGATTTTCTTTTGTCACTAGTCATATGATGTGAGCATCCACTATCAATCACCCACTCATCCTTTTCTTCACTTTTGACTACAAGAGCTTTCTCAACATTCTTATTACTAGCAGATTCAGTAGACACCAGACCATTTTCCTTGATAGAAATGATACCCATTCATCCTCATTTCTATTTTCTTTATCAGATTCTTCATCAATAACACCTTCTTCAGCATAATAGCATTTCTTTTGAAATCTAGGCTTGTTATCTTTGGACCTATGAACTTTTCCAGGACATCTTGAAGTAAAATGACCTATCTTACTACAAGAGAAACATTTAATAGGCAACTTTCCTTTATACTTACCTTGTCCTTTGGCTTCTCTTTTCATAATCAATGCTTCTAGCTCTTCTACCTCTCTTTCTTTATCTTCAATTTGTTTCATCTCATCTTCATACTAGAATGTCTTTCTAGAACTTTTTCCTAGATCATATCTTTGTTTTTTTCTTCTGGATATAGTATCTTTAAATGTGGATTCTATCTTAGGGATATATTCACCAAATTCACTCAGCTCAAAGGTAACAAGCTTACCAATCAGCATATCTCTTGTCACATTTGTTACTATCTTGAGCTCTTCAATAGCATGAGCTTTCATTTTGTAAGAGGCAGGCAATGATCTGAGCACTTTAGCTACAATCTCTTGTTCATCCAAAATTTCACCCGCACATCTAATACCCATCACAAGTTCATTTACTTTTTATATAAAAGAAAAGATGTTTTCATCTTCGCCCATTTTCAAAGTTTCATACTTACCTTTTAGACTTTTCAATTGAGAAACCTTTACTTGTGCATATCCTTCATACAATGTTTCCAACTTCTTCTAGATCTCATGGGCTATTTTCAGATCCATCACATTTGTCATCTCTAAATCTATCACAACACTCAATAATGCTTATGTAGCCTTGATATCATATTCACCTTCTTTGATCTCATCAAGAGTAGGGACCATACTGAGGAATAACATGCATGTTCTTTGTAATCTTCCAAAAGGGTTCACCAATGTGCTTCAAATGATGCTCCATTCTATCCTTCCATGAAGAGTAGTTTATTTTGTCGAATCTAGGACTATCCTTATTGTATGATTCCATCTTGAATCACCTCAAGCTATTAAAATTATTTTGAGGAACCTACTCTGATACCAATTGTTGTTAAAATAAGGATATACAACTAAGAAGGGGGTGAATTAGTTGTCACAAAATATTCAAACTTATTAAGCTTTACTAAACTTATTCTTAGATTTGTTGAATGAAAATTTAAGCATAAACAATCACCACATTAGAAACACAAAAAACACCAAGATTTTTTACATGGAAACCCTATCAGGGGAAAAACCATGATGCATGTCAGTCCACAATGTTATACCCTATTAAAATTATAAAGCTGAATAATGGGAATGCACATGCATTCAGGCACATTTCCTAGAGCTCATTGCTCAAATACAAGAGGGGTCACTGCCCAAGGAAGACACATTGTCTCACAAAAATTCAAACTAGATCCACAAGGTGTTTAACTAAGAAATTAGCTTCTGCAAAAGCTTGATTACAGTTTTGGTTAAGCACCAAAACATTTCTTCACACTTCACTCAATCTTCTTCACACTTTGCTCCACAATCAAATTATTAGAAGACTATTTGTACATTTGTTATTTTTTGCACTATCTCACACTTCACTTTGCTCAAACAATCTCTCTTATATATCTGCTACATGGAATTACATCAACAACTTCATCACCCAAAAATAAAATGTGAAAGTAAAAAACATGTACACAATGTCGGCCCAAATTAATAGATGAATTTTCAATTCAAATCGAACACCATTAGCCACAACATAATGAAGTCCTAAAATGATATCCTCAAACACACCAAACATTCAAAAATTAATCTACAAGGATCCACAACACATTACAACCACCATGTCAGCCAAGAACATGAAAAACCCAAACACACAAAGGAAATATCTCTTATCACAAGTACACTAATCAATGCAGATGTGAAAAAAGGATAGAGAACGATCTAGAAACATCCATGATCATCATGAATCATCAGAGAAGCATCTGCAGCAACTGAACTTACTAGAATCACATCAACTTCAATCAAGAACACTAACTAAAGCCATAGAAAAATTGGCATAACACAACATGATCAAATCTTCATGTGGACCTTTGAAAATTTTGATGGATAAACTAGATACACTAAAAAATAAACCCTTTAATTCAAAATTGTTGATCACCAACATACTGAACTTTCCATCACACGGAACTTCGCTGCTTCACAAACATCTTTCAACATATTTATTATAATTTTCTCAATATCCTCAACATATACAACCTTAAAAACATCAATTCTAATAGTGTTGAAATCAATGACAACCATATATCAACAACATAACCATAAAATCCAAAAATCATGACGCCACTTTGTGCATTGACCCAAATTGAGAGCCACTTCCCCTACTAACAACTAGAAGACACAACACATGAAACAGAGTAAACCCAACTTGAACAAATCACAAAACCACATGAGCATTCACATAAGGTGAGGCATGAACCATCCCACACACAATTCCCAATCATAAAAGTGAATCCACAGTGCAAGGCTAAAGACCCTCTTGTACATAATTCAAGTATAAACTCAATATATTACCACAATGAAATAATCATGAAACCCATCATGCAAAAACTCCTCCCAGCCTTTGGAAGTCTAACTAATAATTTAAAACAAGCACTCCCTTTTTACATAAATATCCCCAATCACCTTAATTTCATAAAACAATCACATAATTAAACAAGAACACCAATTACCATAAAACAACATATATTCGCAAATTGTCACTTTATGATGATGAATAAAACAACATTTAAAAGATCTTCTAATGAACTCATTTAATTAAGTTTTTAAGCAATTAAATATAACAAAATTAGCTTCTCATTTATCAACATTCCAATTATACACAAAACCCAACTTCCCTTTATCAAATTAAGCATTTAAACTAGTAGACAAAATTATTAACCTGTTGTAATTATAGAATATACACATACATATATATGCATTGATATATATATATGTATATATATCCACACACACACACACACACACACACACACAGATATATATATATATATATATGTATGTATATAACACATAGTGCAATTTTAATGTTCCATATACCAATAAGGGTAAAACAATATATATATATATACATACATACATACACACACGCGCGCGCACACACACACACACACACACACACACACACATATATATGTTTATGTACAAGAAACAAATTGAATGGTGACATAATTAAAAGGCCACGCAAAACACATATACAACATAATGTAATTGAAAACTCTTCATTTCAATTTATATTGTAAACCAGGCATCAATATGCCAACATATAACAACATATATATATATATATATACATACATACATAAACACATATATATTACATAAAATCAGTTATCAGATAACATGATTAATAGCAGGCACATGAATTTAATGAAATGGAAAGCTCATAAAATCAAATGCTAATTTGATTTACCTTAGAATACAAGTTAAATCAAATACTATAGGGTTGTTTTTAGCAGTGTTAAAAAAATGCCTTACCATAAACTACTGCCCCCTCATATCCGTTAAATAGTAGCCAATTTTATGGGACATAATGGCAATGCTAATTGAAACAAGGTGGAAAAATAAGTTCGCATTTTAATAATAGCAGTAGGGGGTTTCTTTTACAAACATAAAATCAAAATCTCCACATATTATAATGTAGAGAAGATTGAATATCAATCTAACTTGAATTCCACACATATTGTATGTGGATGGAATTACTAGCAGTGACTAGAAGGAAGAAAAGGCACTAAGGGATTTGGAGAGACCCCAACAAAACTCTATTATGAAAGGAAAAATAGTGACATAAAGACATAGACATTGTTGTGGGGAAAACCATAGCTGAAATGGTTTGTAGAGAAGGCTTGAGTGACTTTCAAATGGATGCAAAAAATCTAAAGTAAGGCTGAACTTCTATACCAGGATATTGTGTAGCATAGACTGACCAAAACAAGTTAATATGTTGTGTGTAACGTCCCGCAGTGGAACCCAGAAAATGTTATGTCATTCACACAAAACAACTAAGCAACTTTTTTTTTAAACAAGTTACATGTGACAACAACTTATCATAAATTTTTTAGGGTTCCACAACAACACTACAAATAACTAACATCATAACACCATAATAACCATAAATAAATAAACTCATGAGAATAGTCATGTCCAGATATATATATTAAGAGTTACATATCAATAGTTGAGATTGTGACAAATCTCAGAATAATACAAGTATCATTACAAAGCATCTCACATACATCATGAGTGTAATACAATAAAGAATGTGATCAAGAAAATATGACAACCACGTCCACAAACTCTTCCAAGGAACTATGCTCTGCACACACTGTGCATTCCAGATCCTACCAAGAATAACATGTCATGAACAACACACTTGCAGGGGACCCAATGGAGAATGTGGCATGTTCCTCCCAACCGTGTGGAGCTTGAAATCCCACCCCCTGTACTAGGAGATAGAACAAGTCCTCAAGTCAAACTGACATCACAAAGTATATCACACAAACATGGTCGACTCACATGACATCTCAATACCAGACAAATAAAAAACTCACAGAGGCAACTCACAAACACAAGTGATCAATAAGTGTACTAGGACAACAGTGCCATCACATTAACATAGTAGGTTACCCTGGATGGCCTTACTAGGTTACCGACCCTCTACCAGAGTTACCCTGGCAACCTCTTACCACTCTCTACCCCTATATGAACTATATGGTCTCGAACCACTTCTCGAGAAGACAAAGTGTTCAAGTTTCCATTCCAAGCCTTCTCAACCAACTTTAACCTAAACGAGCATTAAAGACCAAGGCGAGGTAAATATTATCTTGTAAGGTTAATTTAACAACCCAAACCCCTACAAACTTGTTTTAATTATCACTTGGTTAATACACTTCCGAGAGGTTACCCCTGCAACCACTTCTGGGTCCAGCCCCTATCGGAAGCCACTCCTCCTAAGGTGCATCCCCTCATAAATATTAAGACTATAAGACAACATGCATGCAACATGAACTTCTTACACAAAGACTTAAAGTCAACTGAACCAATAAATAACCTTAATGACATGACATGCATGGCGAAACTTCCACAAATGCGTACTCACATACTTATGAAATAAAAATTGCCCAAAATAGTAACACATAGGCATAATGTGCATGGACCACATTTCAACTCAATAAACATGACAAAGTCTCCATAATAATTTAGACATAACTCATTCTCATAAATGACAATTCAACTCTTCTAGGAAACAATACACTGAACACCAAACTCTATTACAAAAGAATATTATCAAGTAGGAACATTTTATACATAATGTACAAATATTACTCAAGAATTCCAACTTAACATTTAAGTTAAATGAATGCCAAGACAATAAAAACTTTCCTCCATCATTGATACTTCAAAAATACACTCATAGATAGGATAAACTTAAATATTAATATCTTCATTAACCAAACACATAAATATTTGATCATTAAAAGAAACAAATCAAATGACATAGGATTCCTCGTTATTAATTTATTACACATTCCTTAATCACTACCTTTATAATTTAACTAATAATCCATTTCATTAAGTAAATATCAATATTAAATCTCAAAAATTTATAATTGATAACTAAGACACATACTCCCAATTATAATTTATAAAATAAATCATCATTTCAAATAAACATTACCATTTTATTTTTGATAAATTACACATTCTATAATTATACTATCCATATAACTTAACATACAAACTATGACTATTGTATTTGATTAAACTAATTTATAATACAAGAGAGACTTATATAAACAACAATCAATCCTTACAGAAATATATTCTAATTCTAAGTATATAAATATACTTATATACTCATTGCATTCTAATTAGAATCTATTTTTAATATACATTGTTAACGATAATTAATCAATTTCCTCAAAGAACTATAAAAAAAGTATATTTTTTAACAATATCTTTTATTTCGATAGACATAAACCATAATATAAAATATTTAAACTCATACTTTATACTTACGACTTGTATTCAAACTACACCGACCACAGAAAAAGAATGACTCAGTGACTTGACCAGTAGTGAAAAACCTTCTAACCAGTGATAAAAAAAGAGTTAGATACACGTGGCGTCTGCCATAGTCTAAACATGGGGAAATGGTTGAGTCAGACAGAAACAAAACAACGCAAAGGTTGCTCTAACCATAAACATAGAACCAAGCTCAACACAACAACAACAAGCCATGGGAACAACAGAAGACCCAAGAAGAGTCAACGGTTACAAAGGATCAACTAAGAGGTAAGTTAAACTCTAAAAAGTTAACGTCAAGGCAAGAACTTTCCTCACACTCCTAACAAGAAAATTCGACCGTCGATTGAAGCATACAAACTGCATGCAAGTCTATTTACTGAGCGCATAACACTATCAGCCAGTAAATTACAGCCAACTACACCAAACAATAGCAATCCATGGTGGAAGGTTGAGTGAATGCAAGGTTTAACATGAGGATCAAGAGAATTGCATGTAGTGAAAGAATAAATCAAAAGACAAAGAGAATCGTAGAGAAAGCGACTCCAATCTTACAAAAAGCATCTGACAAATGCCACAGGCAAACAATACGCATGCAAAAAACTCAATGTAAAAGAATTAAAGAATACGTAGCTCCTTCACTCATAGGGGACACATAGAAGTATGTTTCAATTCACAAAAAGATTACAGATCTGAAGACAATTCCAAGACAAAGATATGCAAAGAGAATCTAGATAGGGTTAAATCACTAAGGCCAAAAGAAGAATACAAGGTTTGCAAGAATAAGGTAAACAAGACCAACCGAAAATAGTTGAGTACTTTCAAATCTCAATGCACAAGCTTATGTATATTGCCCTTCGAGAGATCTACAGATAGATCAAACGCACTGGTGAAATGTAGAGGTTGGGTTATTTAAATTCCAAATGAAGAGGATATAAAGCAAGGTAAATCCTTGGGGATATCCAAGCACCACGACAAGAGCATAGCACGCCAATATTTTGTAGAGATTCAGTGAATATTAGTGTAAGAAATAGTGAAGATACCAGTTTGGAACGAAGCAACAACATAACATAATACTATAGGTGTTCAAATTTAGGATTTACTAGAGTTATTTAGATATGAATCCATAACTACTCTCAAGATTTCAGAACAATTGAGACAAGATTGAAAGGCAAGCTCAGTTCAGATAACTTATCCACAACTAAGCAAACTCCTAACATAACCAGGAAGAATAAATATCTAGAGAATCGGGTAATAAAGAGAAGAGATTCAAAAAAACTTATGCGTAGATATAAAAACACAAATGTTTTCAGAAGAGTAAATAATTTTGAGGCTAAATCTATAATTTTTTTATTCTATCATGTATTTCTTTATTAGATCAATCCATACTCATAATAGTGTTTTCATTTTTTGATCTATCATGCTACATTTACATAGGCTCAGACATTAATATATCAGTTTACTCATGTGGTGCATGCAGATTTTCAAGCTAAAATTCTTACAAATATCACAGTCAAAGTTTTTCCAAGAAGAAATCTGACAACTTTCAACAAAACTCAAAGAATTTTAAAAGAGAAAAACCTGGTACATTCTTTGAAATCAAGAAATGATGAAGTGGAAGCCCCAAGATTCAGCTCGTGCAACTTTCACCATGCGTACACTATCTTAGACAATCAAATTTTCCAGCTTTTTCAATCAAACCCCAATAAAATATCCAGACAATATCTTTTCTTGTGAAAGCAATATTTTTTTTCTTTTTTTTTTTAAATCAAAAACCTGTATAAAAAGAATGATCTTTTCTAAGTTATATTCTTTTTCAATTTTCAAAGCCACAAAACATTAACTCCTTGTTTAGCATGCAAAGCATGCATTAGTTAAACTTTTAAACATCTAAATGATCAAAATGTGATATTTACAACTTTAGATCACAACTATCTATTCTATTTTTCGAAAATGACAAGATGCATAATCAAATCAATTTACAATTAAATAACCTTTTTGAAAAAAAGATATTTCAATATTTCACTTTAATCACTTACTAAACTAAGAATAGGTTTCCTAACTTAAATATTTCATTAAATCAATAAAGAAACATTACTATTTTAATTAAAACATTAAAATAATCTAAATTAACATTATGAAAACATAATAGGTACAACATTAAACAACAACTATGATCACACAACAAACAGGTGATAAGACATAAGGGTGATGACAGATACTCATTCTTTTCAGAACGATGGTTCAGGATAGAGTACAAGTCTATCTCCCATCGATGATTCCATTGGTTCATGGCACACTCAGACCTGACAAGCAGGTGGATTTGATGCCTGTACCTAAAAGTTGCATAACCTTCATGATTAATTGAAAAACATGTATAAATATGAAGACACACATGAAGAAGAGTCATGATGTAGCATGCCACTCACGGATGAGTACTGCTAAACCATCTCCTTCGCCAATTGACGTAAACATACAACTAACATAATATCATCATGTATACAATAGAACATCATAATTAATCATCATAATAATGTCATCTCATGAAAATAAACATCACAATATAAGGTAAAGTGTATCATCAACTGAGTTTCACAATTGGTCATGTAAACCATGACATAAGCATCAAAACAACATAATGTCAAACATCTAACTGCTAACAGTATCTCAAAATAGCTAAAATAAAAGTGTCATCAGGAGGGTCACTATATCCTCCCCCCCTAGGGTGAGGCTTACTCTTGAAAGCCTGTGAATAGATAGGGATACAATTCCCTCATATTCGTTGCATCCTCCCAAGTAGCAGAAGCCTCATCACTAGGGTCCCATTGAACCCTCACCTGGTCAATGTCTCGACCCCTGAGGGTGAGTGTCCTATGCTGAAGAATGCCCACGAGATCTAAAGCTAGCTTCTTGCCCTCGACTTGTAGAGCATTCCAATCAAGTACATGAGAAATATCAAGATGATAAGGTCCAAGTAAAGATACATTAAAAACTTCATGGATGCGTGACAAACTAGGTAGTGAGGCAAGTCCATAAGCTACAGGACCGATCCTCTCCAGAATCTCAAATGGCCCAACAAAACGAGGTGCGAGCTTAGAGCCTTTTCCATAATAGATCAAACTCTTCCACGGTCACACTCAAAGAAACACTCTATCACCAATAGAAATTTGGTGATCAACACGATGAGCATCGGTGTACTTCTTATGTCTGTCTTGTGCTGCAATCAAATGCTCTTTGATACAATCTACCTGTCGATCCATATCTCGCAACATATTAGGTCCAAGAAGTACCTTGTCCTCAAGTCTATCCCAACTCAATGGGTTTTTACATGGGCATCCATACAATGCCTAAAAATGATGAATACCTATGGAGCTATGATACCCATTATTATATGTGAACTCCACCAAGTAAAAATATTCTTCCCATCGCAACTGCTAATCCATGACATACATCCTAAGAATATCCTCAAGCATCTGATTAACCCTCTTAGTCCAAGCGTCTATCTCGGGATGATAAGATGAACTGAAGTTCAACTATGTACCTAAAGTATGCTGAAGAGATGCCCACAAAGTTGATGTGAAAACAAGATCTCTATTTGATATGATTTCACATGGGATTTTGTGCAAATGTACAATATCCTCCATGAAGATATTTTCCATAGAAGAGGCATTATATGACAAACAAACAGGAGAGAAATGAGCTACCTTTGTCAGCCTATCATAGTGACCATGATGGCATCATGTCAACAATAGGACATAGGCAACCCGACAATAAAATCAACTAATATAATGTCCCATTTCCATTCTAGAACAACGTGAGGCTGCAATAATCTTGCAGGATGTTGATCCTCAGCCTTAACCCTCTGGCACTCAAGATATCTCACAATGAAATCGACAATATCACGTTTTATCCTAGGCCAGAAATACAATTGACGAAGATACGTGTGCATCTTCTTGACACCAGGATGAGCTAAATACGGTGCTCGATGTGTCACAAACAATATCAAGGTACAAATTCCATCTACAAGTGGCACATAAATATAGCCAAGATGTCACAACAAACCATCAGACTCAAATTCATAATCAGCAAACCTACCCTCCAAAGGTCTACCTAAATCCAACTCTGCCTTTGCCTCCTAACATAATATGTCGGTAGGAAGTGTTGCCACTATCTGACTCCTCAAATCAACTCCTAAAGTCACTACAGATATCTCGTGTCCATGCCGACTAAGAGCATCTGCTACCACTTTTTCTTTCCCCTGAATATATTTGACCTCAAAATCATATTTGCACAAGAATTCCATCCACCGTCTCTACCTAGCATTAAGGTTAGGCTGAATAAATATGTACTGCAGACTACGGTGATCACTGTGTAACTCAAAATGATGTCCCAACAAGAAATTATGCCAAAAAACCAAAGCATGGACAACTGCTACTAACTCCAGATCGTGAGTGGGATAGTTTAGTTCGTGATCTTTGAGCTTGCGAGACTCATAAGCTATCACACGACCTTCCTGCATCAAAACAGCTCCTAGACCCTCCAAAGATGCATCAATACAAACTACAAAGTCCTTAGTAGGATCAGGAATAGCTAATATAGGTGCACTCATTAACTTATCCTTGAGTGCTTGGAAGGCCAACTGACAATGATCCAACCATATGAATTTCTTTCCTTTCCTCTAAAGAGAACTAATAAAATGAGCAATTCTAGAGAACCCTTCGACAAACCACTTGTAATATCCTACCAAACCCATAAAACTGTGAACCTCTGAAATATTGGTAGGCACAGGCCAACCCATAACAACTTGGATCTTTGAAGGATCCACTGCAATCCCCTCTCCAAAGATAACATGACCAAGGTATTTCACCTCAATCTGGAAGAACTCACACTTTGATAGGTTCGCAAACAACTAGTTCTCCCTAAGACACTACAATACCTGTCTCATGTGTTCCTCATGTTCCTTCATATTTCTAGAATAAATCAAAATGTCATCGAGAAACACTAAAAAAAAATGGTCCATGTACATTCGGAAGACACCATTCATTAGGCTCATGAAAAATTATGATGTATTCATTAACCCAAATGACACTACAGTGAAATTGTAGTGCCTGTAACGAGTTTGGAATATAGTCTTATATATATCTAATTCAGGAATACGCAACTAATGATAATGGGATTTGAAATCAATCTTAGAGAACACATTTAATCCCTTAACCTGGTCAAAAAGGTCATCGATCCTAGGCAAAGGATATCGGTTCTTGACCATCACCTTATTCAATTGTCGATAGTCAATGCATAATTTGAGTGATCTATCTTTCTTCTTCACAAAGATGATAGGTGCTCCCCAAGGTGAAACACTTGGTCGAATGAAACCCTTTTCCAAAAGCTCCTCCAACTACAATTGAAGCTCTTCCAACTCCTATGTGGTCATCCTATACAGAGCTCGAGATATAGGCTCAGCTCTAAGAACAAGGTCGATACGGAAATCAATATCCCATTTCAGTGGCATACCCGTAATATCACTAGGAAACACATCCACAAATTCTCCTAGAATAGGGTGATCATCAAGAGATATCTCTCAACTATCCCCTACCTCTAAATCACTAATATTAGCTACGAAAATTTGACAACCCTGTCGCATACACCTTCTTAACTGCATAGCGGAAATAATCCACAAAGAAATGGGTTTCTGCACACCAACTATCTCATTCTCTTCACCAGAGTCATCTAAACAACTCACAGCCTTCTGTCAGCAATCTATCACTGCATTATGAGATTCCAACCAATCCATTCCCAAAACAATATTGTATGACCCAAGGGGTATAACTCGAAGATCAAATGAGGTAAGTAATGATCCAATCCTAAGCCCACAATCATGAATGAGGGATTCAACCACTATCTTAGCCCCATAAGACAATTCTGCATGTCACCTAACGCCTCGCTTAACCGCCACAAGTATGCATTGCTCAACAATAGAAGGAGAGATAAAAGAATCAAATGCACCAAAATCAAATAAAATAGAAACTCTAACACCTTGTAACTAACCTGAAGATTCAGCGATAGTATTTTGGTGATCTGCCTAACGATTGTCTGCTGCAGCAAAGACTCTATGAGAGTGTCCTACATCACCAACCAAACCCAGAAGTACCTCACATCAGACACTTCCTCACAATATGGCCCTGCTAACCATAGGAAAAGCATCTAGTGCCCCTACCAAAACCTCTAGAAAAACCTCAGCCACCTATTGATGCATTCGACTGCTAGAAACTGCCTCTTCTAACTGTCAACTGTGCACTCTAAGTAGGCTAATCCTGACAATTACACTTATTGCGCATGCAATTATGATTATTTCTAGACTGGGAATCATTACCTATCATTGACTAAGATCCCTTATTCTTCTATGAATAATTCTACTCTTGATGTTGTTGTCCACCCTTAAAGGGTGCCTATTGGTTTCGAGAGGAACCACCCGTTTGAACCTGACTAGTATGCGGACCAAATCTGGTGGTAGAAGCACTACCAATCAAAATGCCAGTGTGTCCTCTTAACACCATGGATAGATTCTCTTCTACAATCCAAAGCTTTCTCAACTGCTACCTCTATTGTCTTCATCTTGAAGACTCTAACTCCTCCACTGATGCGTGCGTTCAAGCCAAAGATAAAATGTTGAAGTAGCATCGCCTCATCATCTGCTATACTTGTATATTGTTTGATTTCATAGAATCTACGCTCAAACTGCTCCACAAGCATTGTCATCTTGCGCAGGTCATGAAATTCATCTGCTCAGCGCTACCTCCAGTGATCAGATAAGAAGCACACTTTGAAACACTCTAGAAACATTTCCCATTATACTGATCCTATCACCAAATCGAGCTTTTTCTCCTCCAATTGCCACCAAGTAGAGGCAAAGCCTCTAAGATGCATAATGGTGCATCTCACATGAGTGTTACTATCATACAAGTGCATGGAAAAACACCATCCTAAATCCAGTAACCATGTCTCTGCCTCCAAACCTCCACAAGTACCATTGAAAATAGGAGGGTGTTCCCTAAAAAATTCCTTCATGTGCCCTGCAGCTAAAACATCTCATTTTGTAGTCAAAACTATCCTCCTGGGTGGTGTCATGTCTCTCTCCCTATCCACTTCCTGATAAATTTCATGTCTAGGCATGAGATGTGCAAGAGCCTACTTGAGTAACGGGTGTAGAAGATCTCTTGCAATGGGTTGATTTGGAACCTGATTATCATTACCTAGAGGACTAGGCTACTCTCCATGTGAACCTTGTGGTGGGGTATCCTGACGACTCACAACACGACCACCACCACGGCCTCTAAAATTACCTTGCCTTGGCAGCATGATCCTACATAAGGAAAAATTTGAGTCTTAGTTCAACAACATGAAAAACCAAGTAACATACACACACAAGAATCTAACACCTAAGACAACCTAGTGGGATCACATGAACTAGAGCACCCAATGTTAGAACCTTGGCTCTGATACCAAGCTCTAATGCCCCGCGGTGGAACCTAGAAAATGTTATGTCATTCACACAAAAAAATTGAATAATTTTTTTTTTAAACAAGTAACATGTGACAACAACTTATCATAATCATTTTAGGGTTCCACAACAATGCTACTAATAAATAACATCATAATGCCATAATAACCATAAATAAGTAAAATCATGAGAATACTCATGTCCAGATATATATATTAAGAGTTATCTATCAATAGTTGAGATTGTGACAAATCTTAGAATAACACAAGTCTCATTACAAATGATCTCATGTACATCATGAATGTAATACAATAAAGAATGTGATCAAGAAAAGATGATGACCATGTCCACAAACTCTTCCAAGGAACTATTCTCTGCAAACACTGTGCATTCTAGATTCTGCCAATAATAACATGTCACAAACAACACACTTGCAGGGGACCCAATGGAGAATGTGGCATGTTCCTCCCAACCATGTGGAGCTCGAACTCCCACCCCCTATGCTAGGAGATAGAAAAAGTCCTCAAGTCAAACTAACATCACAAAGTACATCACACAAACATGGTCAACTCACATGACATCTCAATACCAGACAAATGACAAACTCCTAGAGGTGACTCAAAAACACAAGTGATCAATAGGTGCACTAGGACAAGAGTTTCATCACATAAACGAAGTAAGTTACCCTAGATAGCTTTCCTAGGTTACCGGCCCTCTACTAGAGTTACCCTGGAAACCTCTTACGACTCTTGGCCCTTATATGAACTATGTGGTCTCGAACCACTTCTTGAGAACATGAAGTGTTCAAGTTTCCATTCATGGCCTTCTCAACCAACTTTAACCTAAACGAGTGTTAAAGACCAAGGAAAGATAAATATTATCTTGTAACGTTAATTTAACTACCCAAACCCCTACAAACTTGTTTTAATTATCACTTGGTTAATACACTTCCAAGAGGTTACCGCTACAACCACTTTTGGGTCCAGCCCCTATTGGAAGCCACTCCTCCTAAGGTACATCTCCGCATAAAGATTAAGACAATAAGACAACATGCATGCAACATGAACTTCTTACACAAAGACTTAAAGTCAACTGAACCAATAAATAACCTTAATGACATGACATGCATGGTGAAACTTTTGCAAATGCGTACTCACATAATTATGAAATAAAAATTGCCTAAAATAGTAATACATAGGCATAACGTCTGTGGACCACGTTTCAACTAAATAAACATGATAAAGTCTCCATAATAATTTAGACATAACTCATTCTCGTAAAAAAAAAAATCAACTCCTCTGGGAAACAATACACTGAACACCAAACTCTATTACAAAATAATGTACAAATCTTACTCAAGAATTCCAATAACACATTTCCAACTTAAAATTTAAGTTAAATGAATTCCAAGACCATAAAACTTTCCTCCATCATTAATACTTCAAAAAACCACTCATAGATAGGATAAACTTAAATATTAATAGCTTCATTAACCAAACACATAAATATTTGATCATTAAAAGAAACAAATCAAATGATATAGGATTCCTCATTATTAATTTATTACACATTCCTTAATCACTACCTTTATAATTTAACTAATAATCCATTTCATTAAGTAAATATCAATATTATATCTCAACAATTTATAATTGATAATTAAGACACATACTCCCAATTATAATTTATAAAATAAATCATCATTTCAAATAAACATTACCATTTTATTTTTGATAAATTACACATTCTATAATTATACTATCCATATAACTTAACATACAAACTACGGTATTTGATTAAACTAATTTATAATACAAGAGAGACTTATATAAACAACAATCAATCCTTATAGAAATATATTCTAATTCTAAGTATATAAATATACTTATATATTCATTACATTCTAATTAGAATTTATTTTTAATATACATTGTTGATAATAATTAATCAATTTCCTCAAAGAACTATAAAAAAAGTAGATTTTTTAACCATATCTTTTATTTCGATAGACATAAACCATAATATAAAAGATTTAAACTCATACTTTTGTATTCAAACTACACCAACCACAAAAAAAGTGAATGACTCAGTGACTTGACCGGTAGTGAAAAACCTTCTAACCAGTGATAAAAAAGAGTTAGATACACGTGGCGTCTGCCGCAATCTAAACATAGGGAAATGGTTGAGTCGGACAACGAAAAAACAATGCAGAGGTCACTCTAACCATAAACATAGAACCAGGCTCAGCACAACAACAAGAAGCCATGGGAACAACAGAAGACCCGAGATAAGTTGACGATTACAAAGGCTCAACTAAGAGGTAAGTTAAACTCTAAAAATATAACGTCAAGGCAAGAACTTGTCTTACACTTCTAACAAGAAAAGTCGATCGTTGGTCGAAGCATACAAACTGCATGCAAGTCTATTTACTTAACACATAACAGTATCAACCAGTAAATTACAACTGACTACACTAGACAATAACAATCCATGGTGGAAGGCAAAGTGAATGCAAGGTTTAACATGAGGATCAAGAGAGTTGCACACGGTGAAAGAATAAATCAAAAGACAAAGAGAATCGTAGAGCAGGTGACTCCAATCTTACAAAATATATCTGACAAATGCCACAAGCAAACAATATGCATGAAACAAACTCAATGCAAAAGAATTAAATAATACGCAAATCCTTCACTCGCAGTGGACAAACAGAAGTAAGTTTCAATTCAGAGAAAGATTATAGATCTGGAGATAATTCGAAGACAAAGATACACTAAGAGAATCTAGATAGGGTTAAATCACTAAGGCTAAAAGAAGAATACAGGGTCTGCAAGAATAAGGTAAACAAGACCGGCCGAAAATAGGTGAGTAATTTCAAATCTCAACGTGCAAGCTTATGTATATTGCCCTTTGAACGATCTATAGATAGATCAAACACACTGGTGAAATGCAGAGGTTGGGTTATTTAAATTTCAGATGAAGAGGATAAAAAGAAAGGTAAATCCTTAGGGATATCCAAGCACGATGACAAGAGCATAGCACGCCAAGATTTTGCAAAGATTCAGTGAATATTAGTGTAAGCAATAGTGAAGATACCAGTTTGGAACAAAGCAACGACATAAAAAAATATTGTAGGCATTCAAATTTACGATTTACTAGACTTATCTAGATATGAATCTGCAACTACTCTCAAGATTTCAGAACAACAGAGACAAGATTGAAAGGCAAGCTCAGTTTAGACAACTTATCCACAACTAAGAAAACTCCTAACATAACCAGAAAGAATAAATATCCATAGAATTAGGTAATAATGAGAAGAGATCCAGACAAACTTATACCCAGATATAACAACACAAATGTTTTCAGAAGAGTGCATAATTTCGAGGCTAAATCTACAATTTTTTTATTCTATCATGTATTTCTTTATTAGATCAGTCCATACTCATAATAGTGTTTTCATTTTCTGATCTATCATGCTACATTTCCATAGGCTCGGGCATTAAAATATTAGTTTATTGTGGTGCATGCAGATTTTCAAGCTAAAATTCTTACAAATATCACAGTCAGAGTTTTTCCAGGAAGAAATCTGAAAACTTCAACAAAACTCAAAGAATTTTAAAAGAGAAAAACCTAGTACATTCTTCGAAATCGAGAAACAATGAAGTGGAAGCCCCAATATTTAGCTCATGCAACTTTCACCGTGTGTACACAGTCTCAGACAATCAAATTTTCCAGCTTTTTCAATCAAACCCAAATAAAATATCCAAACAATATCTTTTCTTGTGAAAGCAATATTTTTTTTTTTCTTTTTTTAAATCAAAAACCCGTATAAAAAGAATGATCTTTTCTATGTTATATTCTTTTTCCAATTTTCAAAGGCATAAAACATTAACTCCTTGTTTAGCATGCAAAGCATGCATCATTTAAACTTTTAAACATCTAAATGATCAAAACGAGATATTTACAACTTTAGATCACAACTATCTTTTCTATTTTCGAAAAATGTCAAGATGCATAATCAAATCAATTTACAATTAAATAAAAAAAATCGAAAATAAGATATTTTAATATTTCACTTTAATCACTTACTAAACTAAGAATAGCTTTTCTAACTTAAATATTTCATTAAATCAATAAAGCAACATTACTATTTTCATTAAAACATTAAAATAATCTAAATTAACATTATGAAAACATAATAGGTACAACATTACACAACAACTACAATCACACGAAAATAGGTGACAAGACATAAGGGTGATGACAGATACTCATTCTTTTCAGAACGATGGTTCAGGACAGAGGACAAGTCTATCTCCCATTGATGATTCCATTGGGTCATGGCATGCTCAGACCTGACAAGTAGGTGGAATCGATGCATGTACCTGAAAGCTGCACAACACTTCATGGTTAATCGAGCAACATGTATAAATATGAAGGCACACTGTGAAGAAGAGTCACGATGTAGCAAGGCACTCACGAATGAGTACTACTAAACTATCTCCTTCACAAACTGACGTAAACATACAGGTAACATAATATCATCATGTATACAACAAAACATCATAATTAATCATCATATTAATGTCATCTTATGAAAATAAACATCACAACATAAGGTAAAGTGTATCATCAACTGAGTTTCACAACTAGTCATGTTAACCGTGACATAAGCATTGAAATAACATAATGTCAAACATCTAACTGCTAATAGTATCTCAAAATAGCTAAAATAAAAGTGTCATCAAGAGGGTCACTACACAGTGGGTTGGTTTAGGAAATGTAGATATTTCAAGATAAACACAAACAAATTTAATTTCAACCAAAAAACCAATGATTGAAAAATATAAATATGTATAAAAATGCATATTTACTAGTTTCTCTACGAGAATAAAATTCATGCAAACAAGTGTTTGTTTCTAGTAGAGAAAATAGAAATTTGATTGTATTAAACGGAGAAACAAAAATCAAGAATAAAAATACAAAACCAACTTGAATTTCAATGTAACAGAAATAGAAGAATGGTGTTGAGACCAACTGTTGTGTTTACCACAATCTGCTTCCTCCAAGAAATTTAATATCACTCTTGATCAACTTCAATAATTTTCCCCTCTTCAAATTCTTTTTTCCAAACAATCAATTGAATATTGTTATTTTGACAAAATAATCTTGTAGACAAGTTCTTTCACTCAAAAACCAAGAATCCATCCTCCCAAAACACAAAATCCCCTCAAAATGATAAAAGGAAAGCTTTTGTTTTTCAAACAAAAAAAGCAAACAAAAGACTAAAAAAAAAACATGTTTCCAAACAAAACCCAATTCAAAGTCGTGCATGTGTTTCAACAAGTCTTTGTCCAACTTTTTAATTGTTTCTATTTCTTTATCATTTATCTTCATTCGAAATTAATAATAATTTTAATATTTAATTTTTGCCATGAAAATTTCCTTGCAAATTAAATTTATTAATTGAAACTTAACATTAACAACAATTTATTTTCATATTTAATTATGAAAGCACTTTATAATTTAATCATTTAATTTAATAATTTAATTATCTGAACACAACATATGCACCCATTTAATAACATAATTTATTTAATTATATATTTAATTCTACATCAAACAACAACATTAATAAACAATTGATTTTAACACTACATATCAATAAAACTCACCCAAACATAAATCAAAGACGAAAGCAGGAGTAACTAACCACAACAACAACCAACTGGTGGGAGACAGACATGATACAAATCCTCTATGAGGATGATGGCAAGCGTAGGGGACCTTAAGTTATCTGTGTTCAACATTTTCCATTGGGTTTATGGCACGCTCATACCTAACCATTCAGGTAGAGTCAATGCCTAGTACCTACAACCTGCATCAAACAAAATGGTAGAATAACATGTATATATATAATCAAACAGTCAAATATAATGTGAAAGGAAATGACAACGTAACAAGGTACTCTTGAATGAGTAATTCGACATTGTCCCTTTCACCAAGAGACTTCAAACAAGTAACCACAACAATTTATAACAAACAATAACATAGTAAACAACATAAAACAATCATCAAATAATCACATAATCATTGTAATCAAAAAACACATCATGTTCATAATTAAGTTAATCCACACAACCAGTCAGTCCATTAATCGATCATATCATAAGCATAACCACAAATAGTAGCATGAACATCAAAATTTCATCTAGTATCATCAAAACGGTAATCTAGCATCTACCAAGTATCATTTAATGTATGTGCTAAACATAATAACTATCAATCCAACAGAGAATAGTGTGAGGAGCACTACATTGATGTTCTTTAAAAAAATTTAAAATTGAATATATAAATCTCTCAGCTACACACATGCACACACTTATTATAATGCTCTAAGATAGTAAATAAAGTAAAGATTTAACCATTTTACCCATCCACATTTTCTATGATATACTATATTTAAATAGTATTGATCAAGGTATCACATAATTTATTAATTTAACATAATTAGAATTTATAGAAAGGTCACAATATTCATAGAAAGGGTTGGGCTTCACACCCTTATTGTGTAGGGTACAATCACAAAAATAATTGGCCAACTTGTTTAAATTTTATGGAAATTTAAAAAATGAATATATAATAATATAGTCAAATTTGTCAAAAAAAAGTATTTTAAAATTATTTATTTTTATTATTGTGTTGTACCCACTAGGTACTGGTCAGTCAGGCTTAGCTACATGGCACAATGTCAACCCGCTATGCAAGGCCCAAACCCACCTGCAATGTTGTCAACTATAGAATATTTTGGCCATTTTCAAATATTTTTCCCATCGTATGCATGTTTCAACGAGAGGAATATTCTTTTGTATAGTCCATCAACTCTCAGGTTTGCATCAATCGTGACGGCCAGTTGATCATAAAATTTAATCCCATGATTTTTTTATGTCAGTGTGATACCAACACTCCTTAAATATTTTCTCCCCCCTCTTTGTTGGCATTTTCATTTTGGAAGGAAAACTTTGGAGACCCATAACTTATTCATATAGACTTCTTTTTCAATGCATTTTTTTAATTTGGGGTAGAATTTCATGCTCTACATAGTGGTTTAGTTGGTTTTTTATTTTGGTGCTAGTTTTCTTCCAAAAAATTACAAATTCTCACAAGCGTTGTTGAGTTCTCATTTTGGGAAATTTTGGGGCTTCGTTCTTGCACCTAAGATAACATTTTTGGGTGATTTTTTTAAAGTGCATAATTTTTTTGTGTAATTTCTAGTGGTGTAGTTAGATTGATCTCATTTTATGTAAAAAATTTACTTTGAGCTTATGGCCAAATTTAGCATCTATAAGCACTAAGATCAAATCCTCTTCCCTTTTTTTGGAAAGTGGCACCTAGAATCACACTAAGTATAACGTTTTGAATCATATATTGTTGGAAGGGTAATCTTGCAATATTTTATTTGTTTATTTTTCTTGGTTTGTTTTCTTCTAACGAGGAAATCTCAAATTGAACTCCTAACTCCATATAATTATGCTACATGGAAAAAAATCAGTATGGAATTATCTCATGGGGAAGGGTAGTCTTGGCTATCTAAAGGAAACTATTCCCCAACCTACTTATTATAAAGAATTGGAAAAATGGGAGCTTGATTGTGAGTAAGCACTTAGATGCATATGTTCATTAGTCTCACTTGATTTACGATTTCATGTTGAATCGTGCAAAACACCTAAAGTGGCTTGGGAGAATTTTGAGAAATTGTATGGTAAAACAAATAAGATTAGGGGATATTAGATTGATAACAATTTGATGAATCTTAATTATAAATTTTTTGACCACATCCAATACTACATCTCCAAAGTTAAGCCACTAAAACTACAACTGAAATATTGCAATATTGATAAAGAGGATTTACAATTGATTTTGAATTTGTTATCCAAGCTATGTCCTAAGTATTCAGTATTTTTTTTGGCTTTCATACCCATCAAATTTCTATGGGAGTATCATATGTTGATCCTAAAACAATGAAAAATGGGGTCACCACAATGGAGTGATGAACAATGGACATATTTCTCACTATTTCATTCAAAATGTAAGCTACAAAGTGAAAATGAAGAACATTAATCAAATTTGACAGAAATTGTAACGCCCCGCCACGCAACCCTAGAGGAAGTTGCAATTTACTAAATAAACGAACTAAATTTTTTTTTTTTAAAGTGTAATAAATACGAAAGTTCACTACACGTTGCAACAACCCCTAGGGTCACGAGACTGAGGTTACCTAATAACCCACGAACTACAATCATGAAAAGAAACCACAACATTTAAAAGCTTATGAAATGAATAACACATACATTCCTTACAAGATAAATTCATCAGAGAGAATTAAAGATACCATGAGATCTCTTTTTACAATAAGATTACAACACTCATTCCCCGAATGAGGTAAATCCAAAAGCATGAATACATATTACAATTTCCACCTCAAGAACAAAGAGGGGTAATAAATAACAAGATTACATAAATGAATAAAGCATACAAAATAACTGGATCTCAAGAACTCTTCAACTAGAAACCTCGTCAACACGAACAAGAAGGAAGTCCAACGGAGTAAGGTGCACACCACCCAACCATGTGGAACCCAAAGGTCCACCCCCTATGCTAGGAGATAGTAACAAGGTACCATGACAAGACCAACTACCTCTAGACACAGGCTGGAATCAAACTGATTCAAACTGACACAAAACTAACTCAAGTACAACTCAAGATCAACGCACGTACAAATCAATTACATCACAAGTACACAAAGTATGACTCTAACAGAGTTACATTGCTTCCACGTATGACAGATCAGGTAGGTTAAGAAAACCAAACACAAACCATCCAGTACCCACTACATGGCTACTGTAACATCACTAACATGGATCACATTGCAATAGATGACACTCGAATAAACTCCTTCCCAAGGTTATCCAATTTACCCTTCACGGCTCTGGCCCCTAATGGAAGACACTTTTCACTTTACAACAAACATTCAAAACAATACCACGGGAGACCCAAGAACAAACAATAGATAAGACGATCACTCCAATACCAGGAGGAAACATAAGTCAAGCCCTTCTCCAAACATTGGAGGAAATAAGCATAACAAAACCACTCCTTACAAGGAGCCACTATTTCTATAAACCTCTCCTTTCACAGGAGGCACAACGTATCCCCGTTCATGGAAACCGGGTAGATCATTGACACAACCACAAGTACTAATCATGTAACTAACAAAAGGTTGACTTCACAACAACAACTTCCAAACTCAAGGGTTCACTAGAAGACTTACAAACCAAGATACTTAACCCATTACCTCAATCATGAACACAAAGGAATCAATCACACAAGCACTTGCAAAGAATAAACTAATTTTGGATACCTTAAATCCACTTCCTTAATCTAAACCATAAATCTAATGACGCAGTGAAACCAATTAAACAACGCCTCTTCCAGACAAGGAACAATATATGTAACCCAAATATTAAATCGCATAATTGCTCTTCCAATAATAATAAAATCAACATGAACTTCATTCATTCCTAAAACAAGTTGATACATGATATGACAACCCACTTAATTTAACCCTTTACGAAATATTTTAACAAACTAAAGACATATTTAATCCAAATGCCAATATAAAAATACAAAGGAAGTAATCACTGACACAAATGAAACATCTACCTTTGGATATACTAAATCCATTTTCTTTTCAAAGGATCTCACATACAAATATACTAATTGTCTTCACAGAATAATAAACTATTAAAATCAATTGGTTCAACCGTTGTAGCGAAGGAAGAATTCTAACTTAATAACTAACTCAATTCCCTTGACTACTTTAAACCCAACATAATCCTGTGCCTTTTATAGAATTCAATAATTTATAGTTTTAACAATTCTAATTTAATATTACCTCCTTCAGATACATGCCAAAATTTAACCCCAATATGTAATCCTATAATTACTCTTTCAATAATAAGAGAAACAACATTTTAAACAGGCAATTTTAATCATAACTACACCTTCTTTGCATTTCCTAAATCCACTTTATTCAATTAAAATTCACTAGCTTGTTGCCATATTAAATCAGATTTACCAATATCCCTTTTCGACATAAGGAGAGTTTTAAACTAATATTCAATTACTTAATCACTGGTAATAATGAAAATAATTATTTACTTGGTCATTTCAGACATACTCCTTCACATCACCTATTTCTACTTTCCAAAATAATTCATTTAAACCTTAATTAATTTCACTAATAAATATATTATCTGAAATTCAATAGTTGTCTTTTCCCAAAATAATATTTTAACTCAATTCACTAATATGACTATTGCACCTGATTTATAATTTTCTCATTTAACTCTAAATCAAATAGTTAATTTGAACTGTTGAGCTATTGAACTTAATCTAAGTTTCTCAAATACATTTAATTTCAACATCATTAAAACTATATTTTAATACATATGTATTTAAAAATCTATACACATATATTAAAATAAAAGCCACAACTAAATATTTAAAATTCTAATGGTTCGTCTATTAACCATTTATGTTAACACAATTTATTATTTTCCCACTATATCATCTTAATTCTGTTATCTCTGCTATAACCTAGAATCAATATTTAATTTTCCCTTATTTGCAATCAATAATAATTAAATAGTCTTTACCCCTTCAATTTAAAATAAAACATTTAAGGAATTTATCTACAACTCTTTTGGAATAAATCATCTAGAACTTCATTAATCATGACATAAAAATATATTATCCTTAATTTCGATGCTAGTCTTTTCAAATAATTTATTCAAAATAACATTCCATAAATTGACTATAACATCATGATATAAAATTTTCCTTAAAAATTTACCCATGCCATTAATTAATTCCCCTTGAAATATATGTATATAATATTCCTATATTATAAAATATAATATTCAAAATATTATTTAATAATATTTTAATATTATAACATATGATATCAAGATATTATATTTTAATTTAGTTATAATTATTATTTTTTTAAATCCCCAAATGAAATAGGGTAAGCTTTGATCATAGATTCTCGTGCCACATTTTAGGGCACCCATACTTTTGGCCGCAAGTTTTATTTTTACTGGTTGCAGGGTCGGCGGCGGATTTTCCTATTGGAAGGGCAGCGGATTAAACCACAGCCGAACCCTGGCCGACTGTGGGTAACACAGTCGGCTCCCTTAAGGGTGCCGGCTGTGTTACACACAGCCGCGCCAAGAGTGGCGGCCGGGCAGAGTATGGGAGGTGGGGGCTGCGTGGAGGCTCTGCCTCCATAGCCGTCCCCTGTATGGGGGCGGCGGTGGGGGCAGCGCCTCCCACAGTCCCCCCCAAAATACAGCCAAAACAATAAAATAATACAACCTTCATTTCGAACTGCGTTTTTTTGATTTCGCCTATGGCGAATTTTTCCAGTATAAAAATAAATTTTGAATATTTTATATTTATATATATCTTTTATATATATGTATATATTTGTATATATATGTTAATCATATATGCAAATTTATATATGTATATATAAAGTATATATATAAATAAATAGTTTCAACAAAATAGTCAAATTGAAGAACCAGAAAATACTCAAATCTTACAAAGATTTTAACAGATAATTTTATTTATTTTTAAATAAATTTCTCAATAGAATTCTCCAACTTTAGCATAGAGGAAAGGAAGGACAACCACAAAAATTCTAACATGGATTTAGTCTTGAAAACAATCAGGGTTTTAAATTCATAATTTCCAAACAGCAATTCATATTGTGAATTATTTTCAAAATAATCAAATTTTAACAAGAAGAAAACCTGTTTTCAGAAAGCTTGAGAGATGGCCAAATGGTGCAAGTCTCCTCCTCAGATCCAAGCTCCTTCTCTTTTTCCAGAAGTTTGATAAGATCCACAAAGGTGCCATGATTCCTCTTCACAATCCATTTCCTCCATGCAACTTCAAAAACCCCCAAAACCCTAAATTCTTCCCTTCTCCATCTTTTTCCATTTCTTCATGTCCCCCAAATTTTTCCAAAAACCAATTAATAGCCAAAAGGAAAATATCTCCTCAAACCCTAAAGTCAAACTTTTGAAAGTAACCCTATTTTCTAATTTTGTCTTTTTCTAATTTCCAAAAAATAACATTTAACTTTTCCTTAAATTTACAATTTAATTCAAATCAAGAAGCTTATAATCACTAAAGTGCATAATTACTTCATTCCAACATAGTTAATTTAAGTAATTTAATAAAATAAATCAAATCCAAGATTTAATCATTTTATTAATCCCATTAAATTAATCCATAAATAAAATAACATTTTCATAAATTTTCAATTTAATTTAATTTAAGGAAAACTACAATTATCAAGATGCATACACAACTTCTTTTCGACCAAATTAATTTAAATAAATTAATAAAATAAATCAAATCCAAGTTTTATTTATTTTATTAATTACATTAAATTAGTCTTTAAATAAAATAACATTTTCCACAATATAATCGGATTAATTAAATTAACAATTTAACCACATAGTAATTTATTTAACTTTTCTAACTTGCAATATAATAAAATCAAAGCAAGAGAACAATAATATTTAATTCAACAACCCAGACCAAAGTCGACGACACACACAAGACTAAGGTGATGGCTTGATAGAAGAAACCTAGCTACTATCTCCTAATTAACTGCCGTTGGCAATGGACACGCTCAGACCTGTGAAACCAGGTGGAGTCAGTGTCTTGTACCTGTCAACCTGCGAACAATAAAATGTCGTACATGTATATCCGCATCATAGAAGACACACCGTGAAGAGGGAATCACGAAATTGTAGGGCGCTCGCAAGCGAGTGATGCAATCCCATCCCCTTCACCCATACAATGCTACTTACTGACGAATTTTAACATCAATAGTTTAATCCAACATAAACATCATTAATTCAAATATTTGCAATGCTAATCTAAGCATATCATAATGATAACATCTGAATAATATACCACCACATCAAAGTATAACGAGCACATTATTATGCAAAACAATGATCCATTAAAAACGAGTACCACACTCCAAGCATTAACAGAACCCACAGCACAACCAACCGGACACTGCTGGGTCCAAAAGGCAAAAATGGAGGGGTCTTACAGAAATAGTAATCAAAAGGAAAATCTAGAAAGGGGAAAATTCTATGTACCTTTCATCAAAATTCACCTTTTTAAGTTCAATGAGGATTCATTCTCCCTATGGAAAATGGGTCCTAGATATGGTTTCTATAAAATTATTTTTGGGTCCTCTTCTACTCGGTTTGCACTTCCAAATTCTAGGTGCTCATTTTCGAGCAACTGAAAATAAAATTTGTAGAAGATTCTCTTTGATTTGAAAACTTTTCTTGCAACTTTGATAACTTTGTAACTTTCTTCAATTTTTCTCTTCAAAGGATCTTCAACCTAAAATCTACTATCACACATCAAAGAGAGAGAAATGTTGTTTGTTAGGGAATGGGGGTTTTCCTTGGTTAAACCCTATTTTTGGTAATTAAACCTTGAAATGAAATAAAAAAGAATGAATGAATGATGAATGAAAAAATATATGTAACAACTCACCAAACCTTATTTGAAACCTTGGATAAAAAATCTGCAAACTAGCATTAAGTGGCCTTAATGAATATATTTCTTGATAATGAAACTTGATGTGAAATCATGCCTTTTATATACCTCAAATAGATCGTGAACACTACATCAACATATGAGATCAAACAACATGCATGATGCAATAAAGCTTTTACATGATGAAAGGAAGCTTGATTTGTATAATAATATTCTACAAATCTTCCCTTGAAATGCCTTGAAATTGCTCTTGAATGCTCTTGAATTTCTCTTGTGAAAGTACTCTTGATTTCTTATGAAATTATAGGATCTTAGGATGAAACATAGTGAAATAACCTTATATTTGTATGTATCTTAACGTTAATTCCCGAAATTCAAATATCACAAGTGAGCATTGAATTGTAGATTTGAAACCATTAAAATACCACCAAAAACATATTTTAAATGGGGGTCTTAAGTCTAAGTGAGGACCCATTCTCCATAGGGTGAATGGGTCCTAGGTCACTTACCTAGGACACACATTGCTTAGTGTTAAAGATTATGTTAAATTAGCATCCTAGGTCTAAGTGAGGACCCATTCACCCTACGGAAAATGGTTCCTAGGTCACTTACCTAGGACACACATCTTTGAAACTTAAGTTTTGTGTAATGGAATTTTTGAATTTCAGGTTTTATCCCTTATAATTTGAATTAAAGGGTCTAATTAAGGAAAATTAACCTTAATCAATTAATAAAGGCTTAGATAAATGTGAAAGTGTAAAGTTACACCTTACAACATAAAAAACAAGGCACAATTAAGTCCATTTTATTGTAGAAGTTGAGAAATCCAACTTCACAGACCTCGAAGATCACCTGCATGCAAATAACCCATCACAGAAGAAGACATTGGAGACAAAAAAGCAAGGGTGCTCTGAAAGCTCAAAATTGTATAAATCAAAGAGAGTAAAATACAATGAGATCAATCCTTAAGAAAGGATATCATGAAAAACCTAAAAGAAACCCTAATAGGTAGACATTTAATAATTAATATAATTATTAAATGTCACATTATGCAAACTAAGTGAAATATTAAGAGAGGAATAAAGGTAACTTAATTAATACAATTAAGTTAAAACCGTTACTCTAACACCCCTGCTTAAGATGAGCAAGAGTGCAGCTACAAAAATGTGCAAGAAAGCAAAGGTAACTATAATGCATGAAAGTAAACATGGGTCTCGACAACTAGGCCTAATCAGGTACCCATTTACAAAAGCAATGCAAACTAAATGAAATGGGGTAAAGGAGAAAACCTAGTGGGAACAAAACTCCTCCCCAAAATATAATGCAAAGAAAGGAATGCAATGCACTAATGAAAGAAGGATAGGAGGTGGATTACATGATACCCCCCATAGACAGATTCTATCATATAAGTACATGTACAATGATCTCCATAGGAGAGATAGAAAGAGAGAAGAAGGCCCCCCCACAATGAAGAAACTCTTGTCACAATGGTAGATTCCTGATGTAGAATCGAGAAAGAGATCCTAAAGTGGAAAATGATATTCCTCCCCTTGGGAAGAAATAGATCCAAAGGATGATGTCGAAGAAACCCTGTGAAGAGTGATGAACCAATCTGTCTCAAGATGTGTGCCATGATCGGATGCTGAGGAATCTCTCTATCTGAACTAAAACAAATGATGTCAAATCCAAAATGATGTGGAGAATCTTGAAATGCAACCTCTGAATGCACTAATAATGGTGGGCGTACAGTGATAACCTGACTATCAAGGTAGAGAAGATGAATTTCCTCAAAATAATCCTCCAAATCTGCAACATAGGACTCCACAAACAAAAAAGATATGTCTGCAAGATATGAGTCCAAAGTAGCTATGTTTGGAAGATGTATGATGCCCTGTTGCACTAAATCAGGAACAACAGGAGATGCTGATGAAGTCTCAATCTGAAGAGTAGGAACTATGAGACAAGCTTCTGATCCATCAGAATATGTAAGGGTGTCTAAATACTCAAGCTCCTCTAAAGTATCATGATCAAAGGGTGTATTCTCTCTCCAAGCAATGGGTAAGAGACAATCTGAAGCAAGATCCTCTAAGAATGGAGAGAGATTAGGGTCTCCATAGATCTCCCAAAGACGTGTCCAAAGTGGGTGAGGACAATCAATGTCCAATATAGCCAACACAGTGTCATGATCAACACTAGACAATATAAGTCCTACTATGTGATCTCTAATGATATCCCATTCTAATTTTCCCTTTGAAGTGTCTGGTTTAGGTATGAGATCATACAAATAAGACAAAATATTAAGCCACCTACAATGTGTAAGTATACCCTTTGCCCATGACTCATAATTACCCTGTTCCAGAATAACAACTGAAGGGTGAGTAGCAAAACCCATGATAACTCTTCAAATGAAAAAAAACTAAGAAATCTGACCTTACTTCATTTATATCAAATTAATATAACCCATCCCATGCAAACAGAACCCATGTACGTGCTAGAAAGTCCAAGTAATTAAGCAAAGTGTAAAAACACACAAAGCTGAATAAAATATACTTGGTAAATTTTCTGTTGAAATAGACTAAAGATCATATGCAAAAAATATGCTTGATTCCGTGAAAACAGCTCCAAAAAGTCTAGGATGGCCTACAGGAGCCCTTAGGGGCTAAAAAAAATAAGCCCCTGGTCATATGGCGACCAGGGGACTGGTGGCTGAGGGCTAGAGCCAAAGCTCCTAGTCACCCACATGATCGTCGTGTGAGGGCTGGGTGCCGACAGGGCTGAGCACCTGGCGCTCGGTCACCAATAAGACCAATGACTGGCCTTTTAAGCCTACGGGGGCTGGATGTAGACGAGCAGAGATGGGTGGTGGTGGTGGCGGCGGCTGCTGGGCGGCACTACGGTGACCATCGGGTGGCACTATGGTGGTCGCTTGGTGGTGCTACCATTTCTTCTTGCCGCGTAAAACCTTCATAGGTTTTTGCAATTTTTTTTATTTTTTCTCGATTTGTGAGCCTTGGACTACATGCTGGGGAAGCCGTATGGCCTCTCTGGCAAAAAACATTTGCCTCTCCGATCAAATTTGTCCAAAATGGACAAATGAATAGTCATTTTTAGGGTTTTCGACTGTTGCAGACTCAATGGTGAGGTTCGTTTGAGCTCAAAATGCTCCGATCAAATAGGTGATGCCCTGGATCAAAAAAGAAAACCCCAAACCCTTGAAACTCCAAAACCTTCAGAAGACGAACAGGAAGCAACAGGTCTAGAGCTCTGATACCATGTAGAAGTTGAGAAATCCAACTTCACAGACCCTGAAGATCACCTACATGCAAATAACCTATCACAGAAGAAGACATTGGAGACAAAAAACAAGGTGCTCTGAAAGCTGAAAATTGTATAAATCAGAGAGTAAAATACAATGAGATCAATCCTTAAGAAAGGAGATCATGCAAAACCTATAAAAAACCCTAATAGGTAGACATTTAATAATTAATATAATTATTAGATGTTACATAATGCAAACTAAGTGAAATCTTAAGAGAGGAATAAAGGTAACTTAATTAATACAATTAAGTTAAAACCTTTACTCTAACATTTATGAAAGAGGGCCCTAAATTTAATGAAAATATTATAAACATATTACAACACTAAATCAACGCACAATTAGGCTCATTTTATTATTAATTATTTCCAAATTAAGTGTGAAAAAAGGATAATTTTTCCTACACTACATTTCTCCCCCACTTTAGTGAGAGTATGACCCCATGTCAAACTCACACTAAATTAGACATTCAAGACACATATGTATGCAACAATGACAAAGATACACAATCATACAACATCAAAGAATAGGAAAATCAATCCTAGATAGTTTGATCAATGTGGAACACATCTAAGCCATCAATTTTTTTTTGTCGTGCTCACTTCGGGGTAGTAGAATGTCAGGTTGTCCACTAGGTGAGTATCCCAACAAGGTGGAAAATGAGAGAATCATATTAGGCTCCCATTCTATATCAAATTTATCCTCCTGGAAACTTTAATAAGGCACCACAATGCTAAGCAAGGCTCCATAGGCAAGTAAGGTGCATTATGCCTGGTGGCCTTGAATTTAGAGTTTGAGATTCATAGGTCTTAATAATATACTTTATTCTAAACACCTATGAACAAGGCAAGGCTCCACATGAAAGAAAGGTGAATTATACTTGGTGGCCTTGAAATTAGGGTTTCAAGCTTTATAAGGCTAACAAGGTGCATTATGCTAGCACTTATGAAGAATAATGCTAGTAACATTTTTTGTTCAAAGGGATTTCACTTAGTTAGTGTAAGGTCTTCTTCTTATGGAACATCATGCCTAATTTATCCAAGAGAGGACAATCAAGAGTAAAAGATTCACAACTTAGGGAATGTAGTGCATTACATCAACACTAAGAGGAAAATCATATGCCAAGAAATATAACACTCTTGGAGGACATCAAACCCAATGACACCACCAAGAAATGATGCATCACAAGAAGAAAAGAAAATCACACAATGAAACATGATAAATTTCAAAAGATATTATCAATGTATGACCCAACTTTAAAGTAGTTGCTAACACCATTGTTGTGAGAAATTTTTGTAAAGCAGCCAATGTTTAAGCCCAAGACATGAGAGATTACTTGGAAATCCCTATTCCAAGTCATATGTTTCGAGATAAACCTACATCATGAAAAAGGAAGGAGATTTTTCCCCAAAAAATACATAAGGGATCTATGGATTCAGGGTTAGTATATCTTTTCTACAATGTTGTTTTAGAGATTGGAAATGTCATTATTCCCCAAATAATCATAGAGCTAGAAGAATGACACGGAGAGTGAAAACAAACAAAAATCCTTTTGGGCTAATATGGAAGAGAGCTAAATTTCTTGAGGCCTTTCATCATCCCCATAAGGAAAACACAAGACAAGCAAAAATATAAAAAAATTATGACATATAGAAGAATGTAGATACAAATAAAGGGATGCACAAAAAGAGAGAGACATCAAACATAATATTATGGGGGATCATATTACACACATGCAATCACATAAATAAATATGAAAAAGGAAAATAAAAAAGAATAGTAAGACACATGTGAGTCAACCTATAGCAGGTCATCCACATCCCAATCTTGATTAGTATTTATGAAAGGTAGACAACTAGCCAAAGGTAAAATGACAAGTGTTGAACTAGGACAAGCACCAAGTTCAAATCTCCTTTTAGGAGAGTTGTCATTTAAGCTCATATAAGAGGAAAACAATGAATTTATCTCATTATCCACTTGTTCACCAATCTTGGCAATGTCAATGTCATCATCTAAATTAATCACAATAGGAGTTTGAACAATAATCTCTTTGGAAGGTTCTTGTTTACATTGCAGTGAATGTATAGAGTCATCATGCATTGCTTCCAGAAAGTTTAGATTTTTATTTTCCATGTTGCTCTTTTCTTCTTTAGTTTGTAACATACAAGCTATAGCACAATGTATGTGCCTACACTCTCTAGCATTTCAATTTCTTCACAATTTGTTGTCAATTTGTAATTGTGTAAGAGCGGGTTTATCAACCATAGGTTTCTTTTCTTCCCTTAGGGGAGGAACAAAAGGAACCATAGGTGGTTGCTCAACCACTTTCTCTTTAGCTTTGTAAATTTTTTTTATTTTAGGAGGCACAATAGGATTTCTTTGATTTCCTCATGGTTTCTTATAGGAAATGGTAGGAGGATTTGTCATAGGTCGCTCTTGGATATAATTTGCAAGGGCTTTTGGTTTAATCATTATTTTGTCAATGATAAGTGGCTCAATCATGGGTGGAGGAATATTTCTAAGGGAGAATTATGTTATACACTTTTCCTTAAAATTTTGGTATGCTTTGAAAAATAAGTCTTCACAAGGTCTAATAGGTTAAATAGGCATCGGACAAAAGAAATATGATGAAAAGTTCCCATAGGAAGACACAAGATTAAAGCCACTATGATGCACTATAAATATATGATTTCCAAAGGGAAACTTTAGACATTTATGCACAAATTATGGAACAAAATTCATGGACTGAAGCCATGGATAGCCTAACTTCACATGAAATTGGTCCAACAATGAGATGATGGTGAATGAGACATTTAATGTTTTCGGTCCAACCTTTAGAGGGAGATTTATTGATCCAATTGTAGGGAAAGAAAAACCATTATGTATTTTGATCCAAACTTTTGGTTTGTTAGATGTATCTTGATAGAGTTCATGAACCAATAGGAATTCTTCAATAATCACATTCTCTACATAGATGGGATCAACCAATATCCCATTAGTAGGCTTGTCATTGATTCTTCTAGCTATGTAAAGAGGATCGGTAGGTGCATGTTTGATTATTTCATTTTGTGAGAAAGCAATATCAAGGGGAATTTTGGTTGAGCCCTTATGAGGTTTAACTTCAATAAATTCCAATACTTTAACCGCTTCATCCATATTCTCATCTTTTGTGTCATCATTCATCACATCATTCTCTGTGTCACTATCTTTGACAAATGAAATAGTATGTTTTGACATGGGATTTGTAAAGATTTTTAAGTTTTGACTAGGAGGAGCTACAAATTTATTGCCTTGATTGTTCACACCTCCAATTTGAAGTTGATTAGAATCAATGAGGTATTGCACAAGATGTTTAAAATTCTTACAATATTTTGTATCATGTCTATTTTTTTGGTGGTAATGGAAATAAGTTTTTGATCTATAGTTTGAAGGTAATGGTTTATTAGGATCAAGAGCTCTGGCAAGAGGTAAGGAAATCATATTCTTCTCCATGAACTGCAACATGATATTATGAAGGGTGTCAAGTAGAGGGGTAAATTTTCTACTCCCATCCCCAAAGGAAAAATGCTTTTTCATGGTTATCAGCTTGTTGATTTGGTTGAGGGGAATTAAGTTGTAAAAAGCTCCTATTTTGTTTCTTGAAATATTGATAACTATGTTGAGGTGCAAATTCATACTTTTCAAGACAACCAGGTGGATTTTTCACATCATGACTACTAACTGAATTTTGGTAATCACAAATGATTGTACATAATTGTGTGAAGGATCATCTCAAGATTTGTTTGAACTTTTTCTTGCAAGTTGGAAATAAACATTCTTCAAAGATCAACATCAAGAATCTTAATGTTTACTTGTGAATAAAGCATTTGATATCGCATTATGAAATCAATGACTTTCTGATCATCCTTTTATTTACATTTCATTAGGTCAATGAAAATCATCTTGGGACCCATATGAATTTGGAAGTGGTTGTAAAAATCATCAATAATTTCAATAAATGAACAAATTGAATTATTCGGTAAAGATCAAAACCACTCTAAAGTTGTATCTTTCAAGGATCTAGGGAAGAGTTTAGCCAATATTTTGTCTTCAAAAATGAAATCACTACATGGGTTTGTGTAAGCGAAAACATGGCTAGCAAGATCACCTTTCCCACCATATTTCTCAAATCTAGGAACCTCTATACCTTGTGGCATTTGTGTTCTCAATATCTCCAAGGATAATGGATTGGTTTTGATGTATTGAGAAGGATTTCCATTGTTGTTTTTATTTCTGGGTTATGATTTTCTGTTGAAGAGATACCATGTTTTATAAAATTTTGTTAATGATGGGATCATTGTTGGTATTGTGAGATGGAGTGGAATAATGTGGACTGGTATATGTTTGCAGAGGTCAAGTGAATTGTAGGTTTGTAAGGGGATATGGTTGAGGAGATATGATATTTGAATACACATAGCTAGAAGGATTCCCAACAAAAATACCTAAGGAAGTGCTGACATTGCTAGTAGGTTGAATTGTTGTGGTAACATGGGTACTATGTATGCAAGAATGGAGATGGGGATCGTGGAAGGAGGAACAAAATTCCTACCTTGGATTTGAGTATACCCCAAATCTTGAACACAACTAGTTGTGGTAGACATGTTATCCTTAATAAGATTACCTAGACCTCACATAACATCCATTCCCTTTTCGGTTTCAATCATTCTCCTTAGATTATCTAAAGTAAAAAATGACACTAGGATCCATGTTTTCATTATACGCAGTCTTATAAATTTTCTAAGGATTCATCCATTATTTTTATGTTTTCTTGTGGGATAGTAACAACATCATGCATATTGGCTATACGTATCGAAGTCATTGGAAATGAGGTATACATATTATGATCCATAGGGGGTTGATTATCAACACTATTAGAAAGAGAGTTAGAAAACCCAAGATCCACAGTGAATGGTGTATCACGGGATGAAATGAGTCTCAAACAATGTCTCACAACAATATTGCTAATAGGACACCAAGTTGTAAAGCTTCTACAATTTTATAGACTCAATGGCAACCCAAAATGGAAAGAGGGTAAAGTGCAATGTAATGACCTTCAATGCAATATGTAAATGAAATTTTTCATATTCTAAACAAGGTAATTTGTTTATTACACTATACAAAAAATATAAAAATTTAGTCCTTTAAATGCAATTTTGAAATCACACAATGCACCAACTTTTTCAAATTAAGCTAGATATGATCAAATTGATGAAACATAATTTTTGCAAATAGAAATAGAAATATTAAAACAACAAACAAGAATGGAGAAATGAGTGTTTTAATGCCTAGAAAATCAAAATATGACTCGATCGAGGACTCATTTGCCCTAGGTTGAATAGGTCCTAGATGAGGGTTTTGAAACAAGTTTTTACAAATTTTTGAGTGAATTTCAGTAATTTCTAGATTTTGGTTTGTTACAACAAGTTTAAGTTTGATTTTTCTATGAAATGTGGATTGAGTGCAAATGCAAAATATTCCAAAATGATAACCTAGAAAGACTAGTTTGGTATGCAATTTTTTGTTTCAATTTTCAGATGCAAATGAATGCTATGTAAATGATATGTAAGATGACTGATTTTTTTATATTTTTTAGATTTGAGAAATGCAAAATATTCAATCCTAAAACCCTTAAATGAAATGTAAATTTAAATGCAAAATAGACACCCTAAATGAGACCTAATTCAATGCAAAGAATAAATGCAAGATCTAAATCTAGGATAAAAGAGGACTCCAAAATCATAAATTGCAAGGATTAAACTTAGGTTCACCAAATTGAAACAATTAAAAGTGGGATCACCACAATGGAGTGATGAACAAGGGACCTATCTATCACTATTTCATTCAAAACATAAGCTACAAAGTGCAAATAAAGAACAATAATCAAATTTGACAGAAATAGTAATCAAAAGGATGATCTGGAAAAGGGAAAATGTTATGTACCTTTCACCAAATTTCACCTTTTGAAGCTCACAGAGGACTCATTCACTCTATGGTGAATGGGTCTTGGCTAGGGTTTCTAGAAAATTGTTTCTAGGTCCTCTTCTTCTTGGTCTACACTTCTAGATCTAAATCCAAGAAGACAAAGGACTCTAAAATTAGAAAATGCAAGGATCAAACTTAGGTTCACCAAAATGAAACAATGAAAAATGAGGTCACCAGAATGGAGTGATGAACAATGGACCTATTTCTCACTATTTCATTTAAATATAAGCTACGAAGTGCAAATGAAGAATAGTAATAAAATCTAATAGAAACAATAATCAAAGGAAAATTGGGAAACTGGAAATGTTGTGTACCTTTCACCAAAAGCCACCTTTTGAAGCTCACTGGGGACTCATTTTCCCTATGGTGAATGGGTCTTGGCTAGGGTTTCTTAAAAATGCTTTTTGGGTCCTCTTATGCTTGGTTCGCACTTCCAGATCTAAACCTAGGATGAACGAGGAATCTAAAATCAGAAAATGCAAGGATCAAACTCAAGTTCACCAAAATGAGACACTGAGAAATGGGGTCACCAAAATGGAGTGATGAAAAATGGACCTATTTCTCACTATTTCATTCAAAATATAAGCTACCAAGTACAAATGAAGAACAATAATCAAATTTGACAGAATAAGTAATCAAAAAGTAGATCTAGAAAGCAGAAAATTTTGTGTACCTTTCACCAAAAGTCACCTTTTGAAGTTCACTAAGGACTCATTCACCTTATGGTTCAAATGGGTCCTAGCTAGGGTTTCTAGAAAATTATTTCTCGATCCTCTTCTTCTTGGTCTACTTGGTTTGTTTTCTTGTAATGAGGAAATATCAAATTGAACTCCTAACTCCATATAATTATGCTACATGGAAAATAATCAATATGGAATTATCTCATGGGGAACGGTAGTCTTTTCTATCTAAATGAAACTATTCGCTAGCATACTGATTCTAAATAATTGGAAATATGGGAGCTTGATTGTGAGAAAACACTTGGATGTATATGTTCATCACTCTCATTTGATTTACGATTTCATGTTGAATCATGCAAAACACCTAAAGTGGATTGGGAGACTTTAAAAAAAAATTGTATGGTAAAATAAATAAGATTAGGGGATATTAGATTGATAATGATTTGATGAATCTTGATCATAAAATTTTTGACCACATCCAAGACTACATCTCCAAGGTTAAGCAAATAAGAACACAACTGAAAGATTGCAATAGTTATAAAGGGGATTTACAATTGACGTTTAATGTGTTATCCAAGCTAGGTCCTAAGTATTGAATGTTTGTTTTTGGATTTCATACCCATCAAATTTCTATGGTAGTATCATATGTTGATCCTGAAACAATGAAAAATGGGATCACCACAATGGAGTGATGAAAAATGGACCAATTTCTCACTATTTCATTCAAAATATAAGTTACAAAGTGAAAATAAAGAACAGTAATCAAATTTGATAGAAACAATAATCAAAAGGCAGGTCTAGAAAGCGTAAAATTTTATGTACCTTTCACCAAAAGTCACCTTTTGAAGCTCACTAAGGACTCATTTTCCCTATGGTGAATGGATCCTGGAAAGGTTTTTTGGAAAATTCTTTCTGGGTCCTCTTCTTCTCAGTCTGCACTTCTAGATCCAAATCTAGGATGAAACAAGACTCCAAAATCAAAAAATGCAAGGATCAAACTTGGGTTCACCAAAATGAGACAATGACAAATGGTGTCATCATAATGGAGTGATTAATAATGGACATGTTTCTAACTATTTCATTTAAAATATAAGCTACAAAGTGCAAATGAAGAACAACAATCAAATCTAACAGAAACTATGATCAAAACGTAGATATGGAAAGGGGAAAATGTTGTGTACCTTTCACCAAAAGTCACCTTTTGAAGCTCACCAAGGACTCATTTTCCCTATGGTGAATGGGTCCTGGCTAGGGTTTATATAGAATGCTTTCTAGGTCCTCTTCTACTCAGTATGCACTTTCATATCTAAATCTAAGATGAAAGAGGACTCAAAAATTAGAAAATGCAAGGATCAAACTCAGGTTCACCAAAATGAAACAAGGAAAAATGGGTCACCATAATGGAGTGATGAACAATGGACCTATTTCTCACTATTTCATTCAAAATGTAAGAAAAAAAGTGCAAACAAAGAACAGTAATCAAATATGACAAAAATAGTAATTAAAAGGTAGATTTGGAAAGGGGAAAATGTTGTGTACCTTTCACAAAAAGTCACCTTTTGAAGCTCACTAACCTGACTCATTCACCCTATGGTAAATGGGTTTTTTCTAGGGTTCTTGGAAAATGCTTTCTTGATCCTCTTCTTCTTGGTATGCTTGGTTTGTTTTCTTGTAATGTGGAAATCTTAAATTGAACTCCTAACTCCATATAATTATGCTACATGAAAAATAATTAGTATGTAATTATCTCATGGGGAAGGGTAGCCTTGGCTATCTAAAGGAAAATATTTTCCAACCTATTAATTCTAAAGAATTGGAAAAGATGGAGCTTGATTGTGAGAAAACACTTGGATACATATGTTCATTAGTCTCACTTGATTTACAATTTCATGTTGAATCATGCAAAACACCTAAAGTGGCTTGGGAGACTTTTGAGAAATTATTTGGTAAAACAAATAAAATTAGGGGATATTAGATTGATAATGATTTGATGAATCTTGATCATAAAATTTTTGACCATATCTAAGACTACATCTTTAAATTTAAGCAACTAAGAACACAACTAAAATATTACAATATTGATAAAAGAATATTTACAATTGATTTTGAATGTTTTGTCCAAGCTAGGTCCTAAGTATTTAGTGTTTGTTTTTGGCTTTCATACCCATTGAATTTATATGGGATCATCATATGTTGATCCTGAAACAATGAAAAATGGGTTCGCCATAATGGACCTATTTCTCACTATTTCATTAAAATGTAAGCTACAAAGTGCAAATAAAGAACAGTAATCAAATTTATTGTACCTTTCACCAACAGTCACATTTTGAAGCTCACTGAGGACTCATTCACCCTATGGTGAGTGGGTCATGGTTAGGGTTTTTGGAAAATTATTTCTAGGTCCTCTTTTGCTCGGTCTACATTTCCAAATTCTAGGTGCTCACTATCAGATAGCCGAAAATAAAATTTATAGAAGTTTATGTGATTTGACAACTATTTTTGTAACTTTGATAACTTTTCAAATTTCTTCAATTTTTTTCTTCAAAGGATCTTCAATCTAAAATATTATTCACACATCAAAGAGAGAAAAATGTTTTTTCTTAGGGAATGGGGGTTTTTCTTGGTCAAAGTACATTTTTGGTAATTAAACCTTGAAACGAAATAGAAAAGCATGAAGGAATGATGAATGAACAAATCTATGTAACAACTCACAAAACCTTATTTGAAACCTTGGATAAAAAATTGCAAAATAGCATGAAGTGGCCTCAATGAATGTAGGTCTTGATCATGAAACTTGATGTGAAACAATTCCTTTGATATGCTTGACTAGATCTTGAAGAGTACATCAACATATGAGATCAAACAATATGCATGATGCAATAAATCTTTGACATGATGAAAGGAATCTTGATTGTTGCAATAATATTCTATAAATATTCCCTTTAAATGCCTTGAAATTTCTTTTGAATGCTTTTGAATTTCTCTTTTGAAATTACTCTTTATTGTTTATGAAATTCTAGGATCTTAGGATGAAACATAGTGAAATAACCTTACATTTATATGTATCTTAACATTAATTCCTGAAATTCAAATATCACAAGCTGACATTGAATTGTGGATTTGAAATCATTAAAATATTTCCAAAAACATATTTTAAAGGGGGTCCTAGTTCTAAGTGAGGAACCATTCTCCATAGGGTGAATGGGTCCTATGTCACTTAGCTAGGACACACATTGCTTAGTGTTAAACATTATGTTAAATTAGGGTCCTAGGTCTAAATGGGGACCCATTCACCCTATGGAAAATGGTTCCTAGGTCACTTACCTAGGACACACATCTTCCAAAGTTAAGTGTTGTGTAATGGCATGTATGAATGCCAGGTTTTATCCTTCAGAATTTTCATTTAATTAGGCTTGGATTTGAATTAAAGGGGAAAACTAAGGAAAATTATCCTCAATCAATTAATAAAGCCTTATATTAATGTGAAAGTGAAAAGGTACACCTTACAACATCAAAAACAAGGAAGAATTAAGTCCATTTTATTAAAAAGGGCCCTAAACTTAATGTGAATATGAAAAACATATTACAACACTAAATCAAGGCATAATTAAGCTCATTTTATTATTAATTATTTCCAAATTAAGTGTGGAAAAGGGATACTTTTTACTACACTACAAATCCTAAGTTTGATGACTATGGAAATCTCCTAATCCAAGAGGGGTCTTTAAGTTAACTAATATGGGTGTAATCAAGTCTTCCAAGTCACAAGAATTGTTGGCTAGTGAGTCTAAGGTAGAAAAAGAATCAAGAAATCTTGATAAGAAGTAAAAGAAGAAAAATAAAAAATCCACATAAAGAATTTGAATCCTCTCCCTCAAAATGGGATCATCTAACAAGACAATGCCTACTTGTGCATATTGCAATAAAATAGGGCATTGTGAACATCAATGTTATTCAAAATAGATTGATGAGTTGAAGCACCTTCTTAAAAAGTATCAAATTGATTTTCCTTCATCATTAAAGGGTTCATCTTCTTCTTCATCAAAGTTTGATAGACTTAAGGGGAAAGACATAATATGAAAGAGTTTGTTTCAGTTGCAGATTCTGAGTCAGAGAAGTGGATACTCGATTCAGGAGCCTCACATCACATGCCTTCATTAATGAGTACATGTTCTTTTCATTTAAAACTTGTTCATCATCACACATTATGATGGCTAACAACACGTACATGTGTTTTTCTGGGAAGAGATCCATTGAAATGGATGAAAAATCATTCAATGATGTTCTTTATGTGCCTTCATTGTCAACCAATATTATTTATATTTATTAGATCACACATGGTGGAGCAAGCATGAGTGTTGAGTTCACACCAGATTTTATCATAATTCAGAATTTGCATAGAAGAGATATAGTTGTAGTTGGGGAGGTTGATCACCAATCTCAAGTCTACACCTTCTCACATTTTTCTCCTACTATTGACTCAAAAAATATTCACATTGAGGCATCTAGTGTGGACACTTTTGAGGAGATTTAGTATGGTCATTTGAATCTTGGTATTGTTTCATCCTCTAAGGATCTAGTGACATGTGGCCATATTCCATCATCTATTTGTGCACTTCAGGATGCTTGTGTTGCCACAATTTTGGCTCATTGTGATTCAGTGCAATAGGAAACACATTTTCTTCCAGAGATGGCTACTTGGGATGAGCACTTGAAAAACATTGTTGGTTTATTTTTTCAGTCTTGTATTTCAGATTTGGGAGGCACCATTGATTGCATTCATCTTCTCTTTGATGGAGATGATCCTTCTTCAATTGTTGTGAGGGAACACTTTGAGCCTCCTTTTTATTCTCTACATGATCATTCTTCACAATTTGACCTGAGTGTGGATTATTTTTGGACAACATTTGGAGGAGCTTATATATCTTTAGAGGAGGTATCCTTGTATTTGGATTATGTTCTACAATAGTTTATAGGAGATTCTAGATTATCATCTTGATAGTGTGGCCTAGAATGCTTGTTTGGAGTGTGACATATTTTGGAATCGATATGCAAATGCTTGAGCATTCTTTAGAGATACCATCCATCATCCTTCTTCTCACATCTTCCTTTTACAAATGGGAAGACATCTTGGTTGTGTTTCTTCCTAAGAGGAGGAACGTTGTTTGACACTTTTGGATCATCTTCTACATTCAATGTCAAGCTTCTACCATCATTACAAGAGACTCAACATTGAGGGAGGACTTAATGGTCTCCATTCGTCTCTCTTATGAGGGGGTCGTTTTCCTCACATGGGGTTTTTTCCTTCTCATTCTTCACTAAGATCATTTTTTATTTCATCTCTCTTTTGGAGAGGAGTTTTTCCCCACTAATTTTTCTCTTTTTCTCTATTTGTGAGAGATTGCATTGCATTTCTACATGGGTACATAACATGGCTTCATATTCAAGACCCATCTTTGTATCACTTTCATATAGTCAACTACTCCCTGAGTTTCACTTAAGGGGGGTGTTGGTGTAAATAGTTGTTTTACCTATCTAGTCATTAGTAGGTCTTATTTACATGTTTACTTAGGTCCTGGGAGGGAATATTTCTAGAAGGTGTTAATTTTCATTAGATCTTATATCTTATATTTTTACTTTTTAACACATGTGTCCTAGGTAATTATGATAAGGTGTCACATGGCATATGATTAAGACAATTTTCATGATCTCGTTTAATCCTATGTCACACCTTGGCTACATAACTAGGTGGTGTTATATGTAAATCATATTGATTGATATCATTGATAGAAAAATTTATATCATTTGCATCCTTTGATATAATAACATTATTATTTCATAGTTGATCTCTTTTGTACTTTCACGAAGTTCCTAGATCTTTGATGGTTATAATATTCAACCCAATATTGCATGGTTTAGAGTTATTATATACCAAATCTTATAGGTATTAATTTGGGAAAATCTTATATTTAGGTTCCTGAATTGGTTTCATAAAATATTTGTTGGATCTTGATGTGCACAATTAATTTCTACCACATCATGTTCTTCCTCTTTAAAATGAATATAGAAATAGTTTGGAACTCTAATTCCAAATCCACTTTGAAAGTGTGGAGATCTAGGATCGTAAATTTGTAAAGCATTCAACACACAAGTTACGCATGTGTTAAGGTAGATATTAATTACCCTTATTATAAGCAATCTAATAGTAGTAGAATGATATAATTATAAACTCATGTTACAATAACTGAACATGTCCAAGGGTAAGTGCACCATGTTACGACACAAAAAAGATTCTACTTTTTCTTTTTTTTACCCAAAATGACCATTTGGCGAGCGCCAAATTTGGCACTTGCTAAATGGCTCAGATGACTGAACCTAGGGCTTGGTATTTCAAAGTATAACTCATTTCATGAGCACCAAATTTTGTGCTCGCTAAATGAAGTGCATCATTTGGCGAGCACCAAATTTGGCACTAGCCAAATGATTTTCTTCATTTGGCAAGCAAAAAATTTGGTGCTAGCCAAACGAAATGCATATTTTAAAATACATTTTTTGAACTCTTTATTTTTCTCTGTCTTTTTCTTTATATTTTCATGTCAGGGAAACTATATACATGAAATAAAAATTCAAGTATAAGTTTTTGATTAGGGGTAAAACATGTTTTTATGGGACCCAAAACCCAGTACATAATGGTTTTGAAGGGAAACCATCGGCCTACCAAAGAAAATCAAGCTTCTAAAAAGATAAACCATAAACCAATAACAACCCAACAGCATCCTCTAAAAGATAAGCATGACTACACATGTTGCATATTCAAGTATAAGTTGACATTTACATATGGATATTTACTTTCTTATACTTTAATTTATATTTCATGTATATATTTTTAGGATGTTTGAGAGTGGTTTTAGATCTCTCAGAGTTATAATAAAAAAATTAGTTTTTGGAAGATCTTATATTTTTTTACTTAGTCAAATTTTAGTAATCATGAGGTAAAATTTTAGTAATCAATAAGTTCTATCATCTTTCTCTCTTTTTCTATCTTGATCATCATTTATCTCTTGTAATCTAGACCTCTCTCTCTCACTATCGCCATCCCTTTATCTGAATCTCTCTCTTGAGCTCAACAACTGCAGCTCTACCTATCCATACTTCTCTCACTCTCTATCTCTCTTCCTTCGTAACTCTACTTTCTATCTCCCTCCCTCCTCCCTCCTCCCTCCTACCCTCTCTCTCTCTCTATCTCTCTCTCTCTCTCTCCAAAAGGTAAATCAAAAGTGATTTTTTATAAGCATTTTGATAGTTGTAGAGGAGACTCCATTGTGGGTATGGTTCAAAACTACTGGGGTTCTATCCAAGGGGGTTTGATTCAAGGGTGTTTGATCAAAACAAATTTAATTAAGATCCTTTAAATGGAACCTTTACAAGCTTAAATTATTATATTTTCTAAAAATATGTGATTTTAGGTAAAAATCAAGATGTCCCAAAAAGTGTAACCCATTAATGTCGTAGCACCCTGTCTCCCTTTGTATCTCTTAGTTTGTGTGTGTGTCCCTCTTTTTATTTGTCTCTCTCATCCCATCTCTATTTATCTATCTCTCTCTATCTCTTTTTATCTATCTTTGTCTATGTTTGTCTCTCTTTATTTATCTCTATCTTTGTCTCTTTGTCTCTCTTTGTCCCTCTTTGTCTCTGTCTCTCAATCTATTTTTTTCTCTCTCTACCTCTTCCACCCTCTCTTTCTCTCTCCCTCCCTCATCCCCCCTTATCTCTCTCTATCTCTCTCAATCTTTTTCTATGTCTCTATCTATGTCTTTATCTCTATCTCTGTCTTTGTCTCTATCTCTGTCTCTATCTCTCACTCTCCCTCTCTCTCCCTCCATCCCCTCTCTCTGTCTTTTTCTATGTCTTTCTATCTATCTTTTTGTCTCTCTCCTTCCTTCCTTCCCTCCCTCCCTATGTGTGTGTGTGTGTCCCCCTCTCTCTCTCTTTGTCTCTCTCTATATCCCTCTATGTTTTCATGTCTATCTATCTTTTTCTCTCTCTACTTGTTTGTCTATTTGTTTGTCTGTCTATTTGTCTATTTTTGTTAGTCTATCAATTTATCTCTCTTTTTTCATGTCTTTGTTTATGTTTCTCTCTCTCTCTCTCTCTCTCTCTCTCTCTCTCTCTCTCTTTGTGTGTGTGTGTGTTGGGTGATCCCACAATAATGAGTTACACTTTTTGGCCAAACTTGACATTGAAATAAAAAAAATCACTAGATCTTCACTTTCTTACACCTATACCAGCTTAACCATTATGAATTTCAAGATGAAGAAAACTAGTGATTTGTGACATTTTGTGTGTAGATTCTAGTTTTTTTTTTAATAAAGATAAATTGTGAATCCTTTTATGTAATTTTTAATAACTTATTTTTTCTACTAATTTTTATTTTTTTAAAGTGATGTTTACGTCATATCACATAACTATTTTTATAGAAAGGATATAATTTTAATTTTGAAAATATAGATTTGTCACACCAATATCTAGTGCATGGATATTCTTCATTTGTTACTTATGTTTTTTTTTTTAAAATTCCAAGCTAGAGTAATTATAACTTATACAGAGGTGTAATTCATACCACATAACTTTTTTTGCATGCATTTGAATTAGCTTATTATTATTTTGTTGGAATAAGGACATAAATACATAGTGCACATGTATTTTTTAGAAAAATTTCTCTATTTTCCTATTTTTTTGTATGTGTGAAACAAAGACCTTGATGTTCATTGAAAATAAATATAATAATGAAATTAAATATATTTCAAATTATACTTTTTGAGAAGATTGTAATAAGGGAGCTATATACTTATAAAACATAAATTTTAAATGAATTCATTTGATCCTCCAAAAGGTAAATCAAAAGTGATTTTTTATAAGCATTTTGATAAGTGTAGAGTAGACTTCATTATAGATTTGGTTTAAAACTAGCGTGGTTCTATCTGAGGGGGGTTGATAAAAAAATCTAATTTAAATACTTTAAATGGAACCTCTAAAGGCTTAAATCATTATATTTTAAAAAAAAATCAAAATGTCCCAGAAAGTGTAACCAATTATTGTGGCAACACCATGTGTTTGTGTGTGTGTGTGTCTCTCTCCCATATTTCTCCCTCAATATATGCTACCTTTTCATCTCTCTCTCTCTCTCTCTCTATATATATATATATATATCACTTCTCCCTTGCTTCCTCTCTTTCTCTCCCTCCTCTACACACTTTGTATCTCTCCTTCCCACTCTACTTATATGTATCTCACCTCTCTATCCCTCCCTAATTCTCCCTCCCTCCTCTCCATCTCTCTCCCTCCCTATCTACTCTCTCTCTCCATATCTACCTTTCCATCACTTATTCTCCACCCATCTCTCTCCCTCTCTCCCTCTCACTCTCTCCTCCTCCCTCCCTCTATGTGTGTGTGTTTATCTCTTTGTCTCTCTCCATCTCTGTCTTTGTCTCTATCTCTGTCTGTCTCTGTATCTCTCTATCTTTTTCTCTCTCTATCTCTTTTTCTATGTCTATTTGTCTATCTTTATCTGTCTCTATTTATTTCTATCTCTATCTCTATCTCTCTATCTCTTTGTCTCTCTATCTCTATGTGTCTTTCTATGTGTCTATCAATCTATCTATCGATTTGTATGTTTGTGTGTCTTTCTATCTATCTATCTTTCTACCTATTTGTTTGTATGTCTCCCTCCCTCCCTCTCTTTCTCTCCCTCCATCTCTCCAAAAGGTAAATAAAAAATAATTTTTTAAAATAATTTTGATATTTGTAGAGACTCCATTATAGGTATGGTTTAAAACTAGTGGGGTTCCATCCAAGGGGGTTTGATCAAAACCCCTTTAATTAAAATCCTTTAAATGATACCTTTAAAGGCTTGAATCATTATATTTTCTAAATATCTATGACTTCAAATAAAAATCAAGATGTCCCAGAAAGTGTAACCCATTATTGTGGTAGCGCCTTATCTTCCTTTGTCTCTCTTAGTCTGTGTGTGTGTCCCTCTGTCTTTGTCTCTCTCTCTCCTCCCCTCTCTCTCTATTTCTCTATCTCTCTCTATATCTCTGTCTATTTGTCTTTTTCTCTTTGTCTCTATCTTTATCTCTTTGTCTCTCTCTGTCCCTCTTTGTCTCTTTGTCTCTCTCGGTATCTATCTTTGTCTCTCTATCTCTCTCTATCTCTTTGTCTCTTTGTCTTTGTCTCTTTGTCTCTCTTTGACCCTCTTTTTCTCTTTGTCTCTCTCAGTATCTTTCTTTGTCTCTCTATCTCTCTCTATCTCTTTATATATATATTTGTCTATTTGTCTATCTTTATATTTGTCTTTGTCTTCATCTATCTCTATCTTTGTCTTTGTCGCTCAGTATATTTATCTCTCTATCTCTCTATCTGTTTATATATATATTTGTCTCTTTGTCTTTGTCTTCATCTATCTCTATCTTTGTCTTTGTCACTCACTTTCTTTGTCTCCATCTCTATCTCTCGCTTTCTTCATCTATCTTTGTCTTTGTCTCTATCTCTTTATTTTTTTATGTCTTTGTCTCTCTATCCCTCTCTTTCTTTGTCTTCATCTTTGTTGATTTCTCTCTCTCTCTCTCTCTCTCTCTCTCTCTCTCTCTCTCTCTCTCTATCTATCTATCTCTTTGTCTCTACCTCTGTCTATCTTTGTCTTTGTGTAATGCCCCTCCATTTTGATTCTTGTTCAAGTTGCTTTATGCTATGTTTGGTTGCAATTATTTTGATACTGGATATATTTTGTTATGATGTTTTGATCGTTACTATTGAGTGACAAATATTATTGTGGGATGTAGTTATCCGATTTTGTTTCACATGCATTATGGATTAATGATGTTGTAGAGTTAACATGAGATGTTATTATGAGATTACTGGATTATGATGGAAGTGTCAGTTTCGATGAGTGTATTGGTGAAGAGGATGGTTTTGCATCACTTTTTTGAGCGTCACTGAAATGTAATTCTTTCCACAGTGTGTGTATATATGTTGATATACTGTATGATGTTGTTTACTTGGTTGCAGGATTGCAGGTACATGACATCGACTCCACCTGGTTTCACAGGTTTGAGCGTGTCGATCCAACGGTTAAGTTGAACGGGAGATAAGTAGGTAACATGTGTCAAGTTTACACCCTAGCCTTAGTGTATCGTCAGTCGTGTGTGTCGAGTCATTGTCTGTCTTGTTTTAATGTTATTTAATTCTGAAAGATTCTTGATTTGGAAATAGATATTTAGAATAATTGCATTTAAATCATGTTGATGATTATTTAATTTAATAATGCAATGTGGATAAAAGTTTATATTTAAATTAATTAATTATATTTAAATTATTTAATTAATTAAATTTAATCCAAGGGGGTTGAGTTTAGTTATTAAATAATTAAATTAATTAATTAAACGTGATGCAAGAGAATGAAAGGAAATAAAAGAATTAAAATTAATTTTGGAATTTAATTTCAACGTGTGGAATTAATTAGAAATTGTAATTAAATGTTTATTTGGGAAATTGGTTGCAACTTTGGAAATTAATTTATGTATTTGAAATTGAAGTTTTCCAAAATTGAAATTTGAAATTGAAAGTGAAATTGAAATTGAAATATCTAATTTGCATGTAATGTGAATTAGGGTTGTAAATATTGAAATTGAAATTGAAATTGAAATATCTAATTTGCATGTAATATGAATCAGGGTTGTATTAAATATTTTTTATTTATAAAGAATACATGTTTTAATTTTAGGGAGAAAGTTTTTAGAAAAATACATTTTTACAGCAGGGAAGAAATTTTGGAAAATTTGCACAAGGGTTTGAAGAAAGTTTGATTGTAGAATTGATTGAAGAAAATATTGTTTGCATTTGTTGGATTTTGGATTGGATTCTTTGGAGGATTGAAGAAAATTCAAGAAATCTTTGGAGGAGGCTTGCATCAGAAATTCATCTCTTCCTGTAGCTTCTTGTACCAGGTTTTCCTCTTTGTATTTTATTGTTCTTGATTGTTTTTTTTTAAATAGTAGTGATTAAAGATTTATTTGTTAAATCTGTTTTAGAAAATAAATTTGATATTAGAAGAAAAGAATTAAACAAATTTACAGCCTTTGCTTGTGAAAATTCTTGAGTGAAAATTGTGAAAACCTTAGTTGAATTTAAATTATTTGGGGAAATCGATTTTGTTGTTATTGAAATCAAACATAGAGATTCAACAATGCATTTAAAATATTTTTAGAAAATGAAACCTTCTGTTTATTATTAAAAAATGAATTTAAAAATCTGCAGTATAGTTATATTTTTCATGGTAAAATGGTCTGGTTGTGTCGCCTATAATTTTACTTTCACAAACTAGGTTTTCAGGAAATTTAAAGGGTTTTTGCATTTTAAAATTTTCTTACCCCTGTCCAAAAATCGCAAATACCCAAATCATAATTTTTGAGTTATGCTTGAAACATGAGACTATTGTTAAATTATTTTCCCATGGTTGTTCTAAAAATAAAATAATAATAAATTGATATTTATAAATATTAATATTTTATGTATTGTTATTATAATATTAAAATATTATTTAATAATATTTTATATTATAATTTATAATACTAAAGTATTATATTTATTTATATTATTTTAAATAAAATTTGTATATTAGATTAGTGGAATTAAAATTATAAACATATGGGGAAATTATTGTTTATTTTAAAATGGCATGTTAAAGTTTAATTGAAGGAGTTAAATATTTGATTTAAAGAATGCATAATTTAAAATTGAATTGTGAAATTTAAATCCATATGTAAAAGGTCCAATTATTAATTTGATTTAATTGGAAAAATATATTTATATTTTGGAATATTGATGATAAAGGATATTTTATTTTGAATTAATCAATTTGATATTCTGCAAAGGATAGAAGATATGTTAATGATTAAATATATTTAAATATATTAATTTATATTTACTATATATATAGTGAAGGTATATATCCATTTGAGAGAATAAATAATATTTTATCTTATTTTATTCTGTTGTTTGCAAATTGGGTATTATTAATGTTCTAAAAGAAATAATTAGTATGTGTAGAAAATGTATAGAGAAAGATATTTAAATATATTGAAAAATTATAGAAATATTTATATTTAAATGTTTGTTTTAATTAATGAGATTTAATTAGAAACAATATGAATGTGTGGCCAAATAGACAAGCCAAAAGATATTTTTATACATTGATGAAATTGCATGTTTTTAAATAGATAGTTGATGAGACATAGACTCTGGATAGAAAATTAGAAAAGATTGTTTGCAATAGTGTTAGGTTGCATTAGAAGTAAATTTAGGAACTAACTATATTGAAAAAGGAAAATAGTTATTATGTTTTATTTAGTTTCATAGAATAATCTAATCATTATGAATGGAATATTAATGGTGCCTATATAATATGGAGCATATATATATATATTCAGTGTAAAATTCATTATCGTATTTTATTTTAATGAGATGCATGCAATGTATTATTGAATAGAGATTTAAAAATGGATTGATTAGTGTATATGAAAAATGGATAGAGAAACAATATGTTATTATATTAAAGTGATTGAATGTTTTAAATAAAAAATTGAATGAGATGTAAGATTTGGTTAGGAAATGAAAAAAGTTTATGAGCAGATTATGGGATCCGTGTCTCTTTGTATGGAGTGACCTTGTTATGTGGTTTTATCTTGTTGCCTCCTGTGAAAGGAGTGGACTATGTGTTGTTGCCTCCAAGATGTTTGGAGTGAGATCTTTTGTACCTCCTGTGAAAGGAGTGGACTATGTGATTATTGCCTCTAAGATGTTTGGAGTGAGTTCTATTATTTGTATCCTCCTTGTATTGGAGTGGATTATGATGCCTAGTTGGTATGCAATTGTGGTTCTTTTGGTGGATTGTTTGGGTGTGTGGTGTCAAATACAAGAGTGGCTTCTGTTAGGCGCCAGAGCCCAAAGAGGTAAACTGGATAACCTTCAGGAGTGATTTAAACAAGTGATAATTAAAATAATGTACTTAGAAGATTAGGACTAACTTCTCACATTAATCAAGATAATTTAATCCTCACTCATAGACACAAGGGCTCGTTTAGACTTGGGATGAGTGAGAAGGCCTGGAATGGCAAGATCAACTATCTTGTCCTTGCGAGAGGTAGTTGATTCCGCATGAGTGAGTATGAGTGCCGGGATTCGGTTGAGGCCACTAGGATTATTTGTGTCGGAGTCTATGAAGAATGCCCAGAGGAGATCTCATGACAAACCTTGCGATGACATTCTATCTACGACAACTGTTGTTAATTGTTTTATGTGTATGGTTCTCTGAACATACTTGATCTATTTTATGTTTGGAAGCAATGTGACCTATGTCAGTGATGTTGGAGTTGTACTTGTATTGTACTTGATTTGTACTTATATTGTATTTGATTTTTACTTGTATTGTACTTGATTTGTACTTATATTGTACTTGATTTGTACTTGTATTGTACTTGATTCGTACTTGTATGGTGAATGAGTTGTACTTGTTAATTCATTTGGTTGGTTATAACAGTATGAGTCAGTTTGAGTCTGCCTTTGGTTAGAGGTAGTAGAATTTTTGTTCATGTTACTTTGTTACTATCTCCTAGCATGGGGGGTGGGCCTTCGAGTACCACATTGGTAGGGTGGAACATGCACCAAAACTGTTGGGTCCCCATCAATCTTCAATACTTGGTGGCGAGACATCCAGATGGACAGCTCGCGGTTATTGTTGTAATTTCTTGCATTGTAATATTTTAACTTATATAAGTTATTTTATCCCTCTTTGTAAGAGGTGGAGTTATGTAATTGTAATCTTATATACTATTGCCTCATTCTGGGAATGAGTGATGTAACTATTGATTTAAGATATTGTTTATGAGATTGTATCTTGGTTGATTATCTTATTATGTTATGTGGTATTCTTATGATGTATGATGTTTATTTCATAAAGTTCATAAGGCTATGGTTATATGTAATATGTATGTGGGTTTAAGTAATCCTAACCTTGTAGCCTTAGAGGTTGTTGTTAATTAGTAAGTGAATGTGTATGTTAAATGCACTTTATAAAAAAAAATTGGTTCGCTTATGATGTTAATTGCAACTTCCTTTAAGGTTACTTGGCGGGGCATTACACATGGTATCGGAGCCTAGGTTTAAACTTCAATGCAATATAATTTGCATGCATGCTTAAATTTATGCAATTTTTTTAGAATCCGTCAAATAAATGATTATATTAAAAAAAATCAATTATTTTTGCATAATTTCTTTACAAATCTACATATTAAATATGTTAAAAAAATCATTTAAAAAAAAAAATTAAATTTGCATTTTCTTATACAAATCCATTTTACACTTCAATACCCATTTAAATCTTACAATTTTCTGACAAGAATCTCTACTTTTGTTTAATACAATTTTTTTTTTTTTAAAGTTTTGTTTTCTTTTAAAATAAAAACTAACAAACATATAAAATTAATTCCTTTTTTAAGGACTTGGCCCCTTTTTTACATCTGATTATCCAAATAAGTTTACATTTCAAAGTTTTAATAAAAATAATAAATATTTAATTATTATTTTTATTAAAAAATAAATACTTTTAGAAAGTCTTCCCTCCCTCCGTGACTTTAAATATTGCTTTCCCTCTTATTTATATTTTTCATTTAAAATACATTTAAAAAAATTTCAAAGTAAAAGTTTTTAAATTTCCATTTTTATTATTCTTTTCATATGTAAGTTTAAAAGGAAATAATCTTTTACTTTTACAAAGGTCCTCTTTTTAAAAAAAATCCTCCCTTTTCATTAAATATTTAATTTTAGAAAGAGCATTGTATTCGTATATCTTTTATTTGTAATAAAGTTTTTTATAAATTTTATTTATATTATTATTTTTTTAATAAAATTTTAAAGATTTAAATTAATTTTTTTATTTTTTATTAATCATATTAACTATTATTAATATTTATTAATTCTATATTATTTATTATTAGTTTTTAGATTTAATTCAATCAAAAGGAGTTTTTTGTTTTTCTAAAATTACAATAGTTATCATTTTTATCATAAAGTTGTAAATTTTTTTGATACAATAATATCAACTTTAATTTCTTAAATCAATTTGAATTCTTCTAACTATCATTCTTGGAAAATTCATGTATCTTTTCTTTTTCATTTTAAACATCTTTTGGGTGTTGCTACGGTTCTCAAATCGGAACTAGATTCTTCTACATCTAAAGATGATCAAGAAAAAATGAAGAAGCCCTTGGCCTCATAGGTATTTTCATGTCACCTGAATTATATGTTCACATTGGGACATGTACAAAAGCTTATGAAGCATGGGACAAACTCAAGACTATTTATAATAGTTCAAATGAATCTAGAAAGATTCAACTTCAAGACCAACTTGAAGATCTAAAGTATTCTGATTTCAAATCTATGGATGATTTTCTGTTAAATTTTGATGCTTTGAATAGTCAATTGCAAGGTTTAGGATTAAAATTAGATCTTAGATTAATTCATCTTATTCTTAAAAAATGTCTTCCTAGGCAATTTTTATAGTTTATTACTAACATTGATGCTCAATTAGCTATTCCTTCTTTAGCTACTCAATTAACTTATGATATTTTTTGCAATTTATTGACATGAAGAAGCTAAGTTGATTCAATTTGACAATCTTAAGTCTAATGAACATGCTTTTTTGTCTAATCATAAGCAGAATTTTAACCCTCATTTTAAACAATGTTATAATAATAAACCTCATTATAATAATGAAAATGATCCTAAGAAGAATACTTCTTTTAAAAGGCTTCATTGCACTTATTGTAATAAGAATGGTCATTGGAAAAATACTTTTTTTAAGAAGAAAATGAGAAAAAATATATTAAGCAAAATAATCAACAATAAAATAAACCTAATAATCATAAATTTCATAACAATGAAAATCAATCTAGATGTTCTTTTACTTGTGGTTATAATATTTCTCAACCTCTTGAATGGGTTATTGATTCAGGTGCATCTCGACATGTTACTTCACATAAATAAGTTTTTGAGTATATAGAACTTGATATGTCTAATTTTCTTCTTCAACTTGTTAATAATCATACTTGTAAAGTAGAAGAAATTAGAGATGTGAATGTTCCTAATGGTAAATTGACTAATGTTTTATATGTTCTTGAATTAAAGACTAATTTTATTTCAGTTGATAAGCTTTGTCAAGGTTATAAAATATAATTTTACAAAGATATATGTGCTATGTTATTGATCCAAAACAAAACAAGTTCATTGCTAATGCTAAATTAGACAATGATAATTTGTTCAAATTTTATGAGTTTGCTCAATCTCAATGCTCTTTAATATCTACCATTGATTTTAGTATTTGGCATGAAAGACTTGGTCATATTAATTCTACCAATATTTCCTTGATGCAAAAGCTTAATAGATGGATTTACTAGTATTGTTCCATCTAAAATTGTATGCACAAGATGCATGAATGGTAAAAGCATAGGGAGCCCTTCCACATGGTCAATCATGGAGGGAAACTCATAAGTTACACCTAGTTCATAGTGACCTTTTGGGAACCATGGAAAATAACTCCATCCAAGGATCAAGCTATGAACTTACTTTTGTTGATGATTATTCTAGAAGAACTTGGATCTATTTTCTTCATAGTAAGGATCAAGTTCTTGATATATTTTGTGAATTTCATAAATTTGTTGAAAGACAATCTGGTTTTAAACTTAAAATTCTTAGAACTGAAGATGGTAAAGAATATTTGAACAATTCTTTTAATATTTATTTGAAATCATTCGGAATTAAGCATGAGATAACTATTTTCTATACACCTCAACAAAATGGTGTAGCAAAAAGGAAGCATAAAACTATTGTTGAAATAGCTAGATGTATGTTACATGCTAAAAATGTGTCTTATAAATTTTGGGTAGAAGCTATGTTTTGTGCTAGACTTACATTATTAATAGGACTCCTACTAAAGCTTTAATAGATGTAACTCTTGAAGAATTTTTTTCTAGAGGGAAGCCCAATCTTAAGCATTTAAGAATTTTTGATTCAATTGTTTATGTTCACAAGCCTAAACGAAAGAGGCAAAAATTATATCCTAAATATTCTTATCATATTTTTTTTGGTTATGATGAACATTCTAAAGCTTATAGAGTATTTTAATCATCTTACTAAAAATGTTAAAGTTGCTGGAGATGTATGCATTTCTGAAAATGGTGTCCATGATTGTTCTAAAGTTCATGATATTGAATCTTCTCAAAATAAAGTTATATTTGTGGAAGAAAATCCTCAAGTTGAATCTTCTCTTAACCCTCATAATGCATCGCTTACTCATAGTGATAGTGATGATGAAAATGTTGAAATTTCTCCTCATTATTCTTCTTCTAGTGACGATACTTCTACATCTAAAATAAAACCTAAATGGTTTTAAAAAATGATGTAAGAAATTGAGGATATTTTAGCTAGAATGAATCAATCTAAAACTAGAAAGACAAATTATTGTAATTATGTTTTGATGTCTAGTATTATGCATTCAAATAATCCTCAAACTTATGAACAAAATAAAGATCAACCTCATTGGAAAAATACTATGCAAGAATAATATGATAATTTAATTGCTAATAAAACTTGGGATTTAGTTCCTTTACCTCAAGGTAAGAATCTTGTTTCATGCAAATGGTTGTATAAAAATAAGGTTAATGCAGATAATGAAGTTAGAAAGTTTAAATCTATATTAGTTTATAGGGGCTTCTCTCAAGTTGAAGTATTAGATTATAATGAAACATTTTCTCCACTAGCTAAGATGCCAACTATTAAATTAGTTTTTACTTTAGCTTCTCATATGCATTTGTCTATTCATCAAATATATTTTAAAAGAACATTTTTAAATGGTGATTTACATGAAGAAATTTATATGTCTCAACCTTTTGGTTTCATTAAGGAAGGTAATGAAAATATGTTTTGTAAATTAAAGAAATCAATTTATGGTTTAAAACAATCTCCTGGAGAATGGTATTCTAAGATTAATGTTTTCTTTCTATCTCAAGTTTTCATTAGGAGTAAAAAAGATCCAAATTTATATATTAAGCATAGTGAAAATGATATTGTGATTATTATTTTATATGTTGATGATTTAATTATCACTTCTAGTTCTAACAATTTGATTAGTGATGTTAAATATTGACTCAATCAACAATTTCAAATGATTGATTTGGGCCTATTACATTATTTTTTGGGTATGTAAATTTGGAAAAAACCTAAAGGTATTTTTCTTTCTCAACAAAAATATGCTCAAGATCTCTTAGATGGATTTAAAATGAATGATGCAAAGTGTTTTTATACTCCTTGTGAATTAGTAACTAAATTAATGGTTGATATGGAAACTCATTTTGTTGATCGTACTTTGTATAGGTAATTAGTTGGTAGTTTGAATTATTTAACTCTTACTAGACCTAATATTTCTTATAGTGTTGGTTGAGTTTCTAGATTTATGTCTAAACCACAAAAAACTCATTTTAAAGTTGCAAAAATAATTTTAAGATATGTTAAAGGTACTCTTAATCTTGGTCTTTTTTATGATGTAAATTGTGTTTTTTCTTTAAAGGGTTATACTGATTCATATTTAGGAGGTGATCCCAATGATGGGAGATACACATGTGGTTATTTTTTATTTATTGGATTAGGTGCAATCTCATGGAATATTAAGAAACAACAATCTACTTCTCTTTTTTCTACAGAAGTTGAATATACATGTTGTACAAATGCATCAAAAGAAGCACTTTGGTTAAGAAGATTACTTGAAGACTTGGATCTACCTCAAAAGGATCATACTCCTTTATATTGTGATAATCAAAGTTCTATTTATTTAGCAAGGAATCCAATTTTTCATGCAAGGAACAAGCACATTTCTCTTCAACACCACTTCATTAGAGAGAAATTTGAAGACAAGCAAATTTCTCTTTTGTATTGTAAAGGTGAAGATCAAGTGGCAGATATTCTCACCAAATCTCTTGGTAGAGATAAGTTTATCTTTCATTGTAAAAATCTAGGATTACAATCCATTGAAGGGTTTGATGTAAACTCCCCAAGTAAAGCTTAAGGGGGGATGTTAGAAGATTAACCTTTACTTGGTAAAGGTTATTCTTTAATTGTAATTATTTATTAACTTGTAGGAATATTCCTAAGGAATCCCTACAAATATTTTGTCTTTTTTATATTTTTAATTCCTTTATTAAGGAGTATTTGTAGCCGCCTCCTTAAGAGGCTTTCGACAACTTGCACACACATAGATGAATGGTGGAATTCATTTAGTTGGGATTTACTTTCTAATTCTAACTCCTCTTCTCACCCCTATATATCGAGGTGCATCTCCTCTAATTCTTCATTCAAGCAAGCAAGCTTAAGGCTTAAGTGATCTCTCTCTCTCTTTGTATCATTGTTAGGCATTTTGCCTCCATTCATAATATTGGGGGTTTTTCTTGTTTTTTCCCCTTATCAAATTCTTGTGTCTCCTTTTCATTTGGTGGTGCTTGGTTTGGCTTCTCTATTTCTTGCTAATCTCTTTCCTTCAAAAAATTCTCATTAGTTAGTACTTTCCATTACTCGTTTATTTTTTCCTTTCACTACTAAACAAGATTTTTAAAAAGTGATGTTTACTTCATACCACATAACTATTTTTATAGAAAGGATGCAATTCTAATTTTTAAAATACAAATTTGTAACACCAATATCTAGTACATGGATATTTTATTATAATTTTTGATACATATTTTTTTTAAATTAATTTTCCAAGTTAGAGTAATTATAGTTTTGTCAAAGGTGTACTTTGTACCACACAACTTTTTTTGTATCCGTTTGAATTAACTAAATTTTTTTTGTTGGAATAAGGACTCAAATACATAGTGCACATTGTACATATTTAAAACTCAAAGCATTACTTTACATTGCATAAATAATGTAACTAGATGTTTATAGATGACAAAATTTAAATTATAATCTAATGTTTTTGAAAGTCAGCCTAAGTGCAACTCTTATGCAACTACTTCACATTGCATAACTAGTAACTAAGGAGTAGTTTTCAATTGAATTTTATTTTCATTGAATTCCATGAGACCACATTGGTTTGAGGAATTTCCTTGAGGAATTTTTTCAAATCCTCTATATAAGTTTACATGAATTCATCTATTATGTCATGTTTTTCAAAAAAAATTCTTCAAACTCCTAAAAATTAAACTTTTATATGCAACTTCCATCTAATTCAATGTTTAATTTTATGTATAACAATGAAGATTAATAAAATCATCAAATGAATGGCCTATATTGTCTAAACAAAAAAAACTCAATATAAACATCTAGCTAAAATGAAAAAGATTGAATTTCACTAGCCATGGTGGAAATGGAATAATATAAGCAATGAAAATAGAATTCATAAGAAATTTTATGTTAATTTGATATCCTCTATATAAGTTTACATGAATTCATCTAAATTATGTCATGAAAATTTTATTTTTTTCTTCAAACTCATAAAAATTAAACTTTTGTATGCAACTTCCATCTAATTCAATGTCGAATTGTATGTAAAATTATTATGATTAATAAAATCATGAAAGGAACGGTTTATATTGTAAAAACTAAACAAAAAAACTCAATATAAACATGTCAATTGTACCAAAATGAATATATTACTTGAGATAATGAAAAATTATTTAGAAACTTCAAATTGTCTTCTTCTATGTTGTGTAGCATACAAATTAATGCTAAAAAGGTGATGGATCAAGAATAATTTAGTATAGCAACAAGTCAACTACATAAAAAGGCATTTCTAAGTTGGATAAAGCGTAGAACTAGACAAATGTAGAGAATTATGGGCCTGAATCACGAGTTAAGTCCTTTTTCCCATTTTTGGAAAAGAAACATTTGGCACTTGCCAAATTTGGTGAGTACCAAATGTGATGCAAAATGTAATACATTTTTAGGACTTGAATATTTAGAAAAAGTAAAACTAAGAACACACCATTTAACTACACTTGGGTATAAGTAAAGGTGATACATTATTAAGACTTGAATATTTAGAAGGATTACAGTTACAAATATTAATTATGATACTTTGAAGACTTGAATAAAGAAGGATTACAATTAAAAATAAATAATATACCATGATTTGTGATAGAATATCATAGGTTATAGGCTTCATAGAGTGGGTTAAGCATCTAGGGGATGAAAAATGTAAAAGTGGGATCTAATATGGATATTTAGAGATATATGATCAAAACCCTCAATTGTACACCTTAAACCCTAATCCCTCTAACCTTAGACACTTAAACCATCAGCCCTTAAAACCTAATACCTCAACCCTCAACCCTCTACCCTATACATTAAACCCTAATCTCTCATACCTCAAACCTTAAACCCTCAACCCTAATCCCCCAACCCTATACCTTAAACCCTAATCCCTCAAACCTCAAACCTCAAACCCTCAACCCTTAAACCCTAATACCTCAACCCTTGAAACCCTCTATCATCAACCCTCATCTCTCAACCCTAAACGCTAAACCTGAAACCCTTGAACCTAATCTATCAACCTTATACCTTAAACCCTAAACCCTCTACCCTCTACCTTCTACCCTGCACATTAAACCCTCAACCCTCAACCCTCTACTCTCTACTCTCTACACTATACATTAAACCCTCAACCATAAGTGGGAGAGACCTGAGATAGAGATGAGATGGAGAGAGAAAGAGAAGAAAGAGAAAGATATGAGAGAGGGATTTGGAGTGAGAAAAAGAGAAATACCGAAGAGGCAGAGAGAGTGAGGGAGTGTGAGAGAGGGAGTTGGAGTGAGAGAGAGTTGTCTAGGTAGGGTGGTAGGGAGTGAGACCTAAGAGAGATACTTGAGAGAGAGAGAGAAAGAGTTATCTAGTTAGAGTGGGGGGAGACCTAAGAGATGGAGAGGGTTTGGGAGTGATATTTGAGGAATAGACCTGAGAGAGAGGGAGTGGGAGATACCTATGTTAACATGTAGGATTGCACCCAATTATAGACCTAGAAGGCTCAACAATCTCATGTAACATGGAAACATTTTTGAGCTTGTGGGTTGCTCATAATGAAAGTGAATCTCCAGATTATGGGTTGGTTCCCCTTTTGATATTTTTATATGGAACTGAGGAATTATGTAGGAAAAGGGATAGAAAGATTAAGATGAATAGTAAAATTGAAACTAGTAAGATGGTGATGCACCTAAATGATAATGAATATACAATCTGATTCACAAGGACCTTTCAATATTCCTATTTGCACAGCTCAATTCGAACAGTTAAACCACATAATCTATTCACACAAAGGCTTGATAAATTTACCCTCCTTGAAGGAAAGACAATGTTTTTCACAACTAGAATGATCAAACAAACAATCTGCACAATGTATGACCTGTGAAATTGAATTGAATTGTATACATACACTTATGAATGAGACAAAAAATATTGAGTTTTTCATATTTAAACACAATCAATTTATATCAAATCAAACAAAAAATATGACACCTAAAATATGGGATGGAAAACACTTGATTTTTATTGAAAGGCCAAAAGGAATCCTCTTGCAAAACTAAAATAAAATACTAGAAATAAAATTGTTGTATATAAACTCTAAAGCCGAGCTAAAAAAAATTCTAACTCATTGCAATGCACAAAAGAGTAGGAAGCAATAACTAAGAAAAAACCTAAGTCTTTTATCCTATATACAAAAAAGAGTCTCAAAGTTCCAAGAGGTGGCACCTGCAATTAACTGCATCTAAAAATATCTTCTTTGAGATGATCCAGGAGAAAAATAGAAAAGGCCTAAAAAGGGGGCCCACAATTAATTTAAACTGATCTCAAATAGCTTCAAACTTCCCCTCTCAACTAGCTTGACCAAATTTGACTCAAAACCCACTCCAATTGACTGAAAATCAAGGTCAGAAACTCTAGTTTAACTCTACCTCTTCAGATTTTTCGTGATTTTGACATGAAGTTAACAATTTAGGAAAATATTAAAGTAACTAGGTGATAAATACTTTATTACATGTTATGATTATGCATCTCTCATTGCATTTTAATGGCATATATTAAGGTAATTAATAAAATATTATCTTAATGATTGTCTACATTCTTATTTTCAGTTTCACTCTTATACAAAATCAAGAGGAGGTTGACCTATGCCTAAGTTTGATTTAAAAATTTGTAAAAGTTTACAAATTTATGCAAAGATATACAAAAATACCTAATACATATAACAATGGGCATTAATTTATGCAAAAAGTTTTTTTTTTTTTTGTAAAAGCAAAAAATGCCTTATGTTGAGGTTGGTTACTTTAGGGTAAAGAAAACCCTAAGTGGGAAAACCCGAGCTCCAAAGAATATTCACACTTTATTTCACACATAGCAATTGTTACTCTGCTTGTTTGGGCGCTGCTACTAGGGTTTTCTCAAGAACTTCTCTGAGATTTTAGAGCTAACTCTATCCTATCTAGAGATTCTCATGCCATTAAGCCTGTGTAGTATGTTTATCCTCTATATCTCTTGTGAAAGAGAAGGATTTGTGTTTTTCATTACATAGAAAATGTTGAAAATTCTTGTTATTCTTTGCTTATTTTCATATGCCCAACCTTTGTTCTGAGGTATTCATTCATTATTTTTCTAGCCACAGATTCTTTTTCTTTTATTCTATAGAAAATGTTGTGGTTTCTCTTTTTCTGAGAAGGAAAATGGTTATTTCTGTAGCTCTATTTGCAAAAATGAAAGATAAAAATCTTTCATTTCTTTGTATTTTTGAGCATCCAATAGAGAGTTTCATCTCTTTTCAAGCATGAGGGTTTCTCTTTTTTGTAGGTTGTGGCTTGAGTCTTTACATTTTGGAACCCTCTATTCTTCCCATTACATGGGTCTCACCTTTGAAACCCTAAAATCATTCTCCTTTAGATTTCTTTTTGAACCTATTCATCTATGGCCAAGGTTTTCTTGCTTTGGGTTTCACTTTGTGTAGAAAATTTGGGCCTCTGGATATCATGCATATCTTTCTATATCTGTTCACTGTACTTTCATGTCCTCGAACTATCATCATGGAAATATAGCACTATCTCTTCATGCTTCACTGTGAAGTTTCTTATTTCATGATCTTGTTGGCTCAGATTCACTAGTGTATGCAAACCTTTACACGGTTGAACTTGTCTTGTATGTCACCTCCCTTGTGGCGGTCATCTTGTTAGTTGGCTACTCCTTTATGTAGCAGGTTTTATGTTGATAGATTTTCAATAAATTAGACTTCATTGCAGATGAGTGATTCCCACCATGCAAGATATGTTGAGTTTGGGTAAGTGCTTCCAACTCACTTGGATACCTTTGATCATCCTCTTGGCCTCATTATTAATTTGATTGCTATATTGATAGTTTTGTACCTTTGATGGGTTGTTCCTTTGCATTTGCATGATGTCCTTTTGGGCATAAAGGACTATCTCAAGAGGCACAAAATTATTGTATATGGCATTATATTATCCTCCTTGAACTTAAATATATATTCATGTCACCCTTGACAACTAAGACTAGCTCTTTGTTTATGACTATACATGTATGAGGTCACAGGATAGTCTATGAACTATTTACTAGGCTCCCCTCAATTCCTTTAATAGCACAGTACTTTTCCTTCAAATTATCATTGCATAACCTTCCCTTTGATTACTATCACTATCCACTATTTTTTATGGATGTTTAATCCTCTGCATAATCCATGTCTAGATGCTAAAGCTTGCTATCTTTTGAATTATTGACTATCCTTTTGTGTTTTTGATAGTTATATGATTGTGCATGCTTTCAAGAGTAAATTACCTTTTATATTGTGAAAGATTACACTTCTTAGTGCTGCCCCTAGAAACTTACATTGGTCTTGTCATTATGGATGTTGTCCCCTCATTAGACTTCTACTAATAGGATTGTTGACTGTTACTTGTATTATGAGCTCTATCACATTGTACTAGACTATATCTATAGACTTGTAATGGAAAGAAAAAGAACTATACTTTAATGTTCTAGTCACTCTGTACATAGTTACTATCCTTTATGACATTGAATATTCCTAGTAACTTTAATGACAATGCTTGGAAAGTAAATTATTATGCTTCACAAGTCTTTCAAATAGTGAGATTGTAAAGCCATGCCTTCCTTCAATTTCATAAAATTTAACACTTGGGGACAGTGGATAGTGATCACCAATTTAGAATAAGATGTTGAACACCTCGACCAAGCACTACTAACAACTGAGGTTCCATGATCTTTGTTGCTTTATGAGCCAATGATAGAATCACTTTAACTTTTCTCCACTTTCTAATCATGGTGGCTATCTTCTCTTATTGGTTTCCAATTGAGAAAATATTTTTTCAGTTATGATAGTGATCTCAACCAAATAACCAATGTAGGTGATGAGATATATGCTCAAAGTTGATAAATATAATGTTTTTACACTCTTATCCCTCTAAAAACAAGAGGGAAGCATGTTGGGCTCAACCCTTGTGGGATCCCATTTTACTCCACATGTTATGATGTTAAATGAAAATATTCCAGCAATGAAAATTTCACCTATACCTATACAGTGAACAAACATGTTAGGAAAAAATAAGAAGCCTGAATTTGATGGATATTGATGATGATCTTCTACTTCTCCTTGATATATGTGATGTCTTGCATATTTGATCAAATTTTCCATAGGAGTAGATTATATATCTATTGATTCATGCATATGGAGATAAATTTGATTATGAGCTCTAACATAATCTATTTATGTAGGTATCTCCAAAGCAACCAACAAAGGAGTTGGAGCTAGAGCTAGAGATGGAGCTGAAGACACAACTGACAACCTTGGGATTCGTCATTTAGGTAATGACGAATCAAATTTCATTTCATGTTCTTTACCTCTTCAGTTGTATAGTTTACTCTTTGTGTTACATTTCCTCATGTATGATCAATTACTACCACGGCTTGTGTAGGACACTATACATTTGTAATTATCAATAAAATACATCATTAATGAAAAACTTGTGCAATATTTTCCCTTGTATATATTTGCATAATAAATTACAATTCATTTGATATATTCCTATGCATATGAATGGAACTTTAGTAGAAAATAATGTGTCCTTTTATCTTTAGTTTGCAAATGCTATCCCAACTCTACCTGATTGAGTTGAAAGAAAAAATAGGTAACATTTTGGTGACATCTTAGGGGTGTTTTCCTGATAAAAAAATAGGATCAGTAGCCTTGTATATCCATTGAGCATAGGAGTCCATTTTTTTCTCTTTTGAACCTCAAAAAATTATCTATATCTCAACTGTAAAGAACTATACAACAACAAAACTAAACCTAAAAATAACTACCATGGATCTATTTAGAATAGAACCAACAAACATGTGCATCAATACTTAATGGAAAAAAAAACTAAACTAAAAATAATTTTCCTTGAAAACTTATTAATTGAAAACCTCTACTTAAGTATGTACAATAGAAATTTTTTATCTTCAATAACACCGTTTGAGGTTAATCTTGTTCACTGGGATATGAAACACCTCTCCATTCAGCTTTGAAAGCTGAAAAATAATTGTTGTTTGCATTCTGTAATCACATAAGAGCCATCCCACATGGCATCAAACTTGGTATGCTTACCAGGTCTAATTTTAAGCTCATCCCACATAAACATAAGATCGCCCTCATTGAACACTCTTGGCACTACTTTTCTGTCAAAGGTCTTTTTTCATTTGAGCTTGGTGAATTTTGAGATTTCTTAATGCTTATTTTCTTGTCTCATCTAATTCCATCAGATGTGCAAGTCTGATTTCCATGGGATCATCCTCTAGCAATTCATGCTCTTTAATGAAATTCAAAGTTGGCAATTCAATTGAAATTGGAAACTTAGCCTCTTTACCATAAGTAAGAACATAAGGTGAATTAATTGTAGGTCTTTTAAGATTTATTCTATCATTCCAAATGGCTAGCTTCAATTTATCATGTTAGATCCTTTGATTATCCTTAATCGTCTTTTTGATAATCTTGATCAAATTCTTATTGGTGGATTCATCCTGTCCATTACCCTGAGGGTAATAATTGGATGAGGTATTAAGAAATATATTGTTCTTAACAGATCAATCAGAAATTCTTAAGCTAACAAAGGATAATGTATTATCAGAAATGATTGAATTAGGAGTACCAAACCTTGCTACAAGATCCTGATAGAAATTTAAAATAGAAATCTCATTCACCTCCTTCAATGCAACAAATTTTGTCCATTTAGTAAAATAATATGTTGTTAATATCCATTTGTGACCTACAATTGAAGGTGGGTTTTTGGGACCAATAAAATCAAGATCCCACTTAGCAAAGGGTTTTTCTACCTAAATGGGGTGTAGTGGCAAGGGTACAAGCCTTTTCTTTCCTACAAATAATGAACATTTATTGCATTTTCTAACCCAAGCATGTGCATCTTTAAACAAGTCAGGCCAGTAATATCCAACTCTTATGATATTTAGAGTTGTAGTTCTTGGTGTGAAATTGCCTCCAAAAATCCCATCATGAAATTATTCCAAAATTTTATCTATCTAATCTAGTTCAATGCATCTAAGTAAAACTCCATGAAAATCCATCTTATATAAAACTCCATCAATAATAGCATAAGGGATGGCTTGAAGTCTATAATACCTTCTTTTTTCTTTGTCCAAATCTTCAAGATAGTCACTAGTATGTAACTAATGAATTATTTTTTGAATCTAGTTTGTGGAAGGAACCAGAACAACATTTGGTTCCTCATTATTAAGCATTGTTGCAACTTGATCAATAATTTTTTTTTGTTTTCTTCATTTATAGAAAATTTTTCACATAGACCTTTGCCTCTAACCAGCTTAGTGACCTTAATATTTACATCATACTCCATTACCTTGGTTATCCAACCTTCTCTTTTATCATTGATATCTTTGCTGAGAAAGAAATCTTTAACTATATGATGGGCTACCAACAACTAAACCTTGTTGTTAGAAAGAATATGCCTAAATTTCTTCAAGATTCTAACTATAGCTAGAACATTCCTCTCAACAAAAGAGTACCTTGCTTCATAATCTTGCAAAACTTGGCTAAAAAATGCCACAAGTTGGTCTAGTCCATCACCATTCTGCTAACAAAGCATGGTTGAGATAGTATCAACACTCCCAAAAGCATATAAAATAAAGTCCTTATCAAAATTAGGATTAATGAGTGTTGGAGTTGCTACAAGGGCCTCCTTTATTTTCTTAAAACTCCTCTTATGTCTTTAGTCCAGGTGAAAGTGATATTATTTTTAAGCATTGAGGTAAGAGGCTGCAATAATATTGCAATATTGGGTATGAACCTTCTTACTAAATTGATCCTACCTAGAAAGCTTTGTAATCCTTTCTTGTGTGTTGGTAGGGGTAAAGCTAGAATAGCAATGATCCTTTCTGGATCAATTATAATATCGTTCTTGGAAAAAATATGCCCAAGAATCTTCCCCTCATGGACTAAACAAATGTTGTCCTTTGGGTTAAGTGAAACCCCAAATTTTGTGCATCTCTCAAACATCTGCCTTAAATGATCAAAATGTTCATTAGCATTCCATGAAAAAATAGTAATGTCATCTAAATAAACAAGTAAAAACTAGTTAATGAGGCCTTGGAAAGCCATATCCATTGCTCTCTAAAAAATTTCCCGTGCACTGGACAAACCAAATGGCATCTTCCGATAAGTCATGGTACCCCATTTGGTAGTAAAGGCAGTTTTGAATTGATCTTCCTCCACTAAAATTTGATTATATCTTGAATATCCATCTAACAAGGAAAACCTATCACAACCTAAGACAACTTGTTAAATTTTTTCCATTGAGGGTAATGGATAATGGGAATTAAGAGAGGCTCTATTTAAATCATCAAAATCAACACACATCTAATCTCACCATTCTTTTTTCTAATAGGTACCAAGTTAGAAACCCAAGATGTATGCTTAATTAGAAAGATGATGTTACCTTCAATTAGCTTGCTTAACTCAATTTTCATGAGATGCTCCAGCTTGGGGTTTGGAGGCCTTTTCTTCTGCCTCTCTAGTTTTTATTTGGGCTCTAAATCAATGGTGTGTTGACCTAACTCAAGGTTAAAACCCTTTAAATATCCATACTCCCAAGAAAAAATATCATTAAATTATTAGAAAATTAAAAAAATATTGTTGTTCCTCTTTGGTACATACCTTACCAAGCTTGAGGAGCCTATCTCTAAATATCTCGATGGGTTCATAGTGTTCTTGCTTAACTATCAATATATTTTTATCCCTTCTAACTGATCATCAGAATTAAAAATTGATTCTAAGGTTACCAAACCTTTGGGCAACTTATTTGACTTCAACTGTAAGATCTGATTGTCATATTGATGCTACCATTTCTGCTAGTTTCCAGTTGCAAACTCAACCTCTTCCATCAGAAAGTTAATAATTTTCTCATCACT